>JAOQMS010000178.1:17921211-17966271 GCA_027563885.1 Erythroxylum longipes
GTTATGTGTACTAATTAAAATAAGTTATATGATAATAAATATTTATATTAAGGTGTATCTCAAAATTTCAATTTATACCTATAGTATTGATCAATACATAAATGAAATTCGAAATATAAAAAATATGGAATAGTAATTATAAATTATAAAAATTTAAATTTTTAGATTAAAAATTAACTACAAATATAAAATAAAATATTTTAGGTTAATTTAATAAATTGAGTTATTAAGTCTAATTTAAAATATTTTTATTTTAACTATAATAATAAATTATATTATATTATATAAAAATTAAGATATTATTTTATAATTTAAAATGTTCATCTAAAATAATATTTAGTATCGTATCAGTACTAAAATCAATATAGAATTCGTTACGGAATTTGCCAACTTTACTTTTTTATTTTAATTAAAATATAATTTATTTGCTAGAATCTCATTAAAATCATATTCGTGAATATTTTAATGTATACAATGAATAGTTTTTAACTCTTTAAATTTATAAAAGTCGATTTACCTTAAGTTCCATTTTGATGGAGTGTGACATTATCACCATTTACTACACCTTCGAATTGTCACTCAACTCGTGAAAGAAAATTAAACTTCTATGGCATGATGTTTATTAGAAGAGTGATTTCCTTTCCTTATTTATTCTTTTTTATTTTATTTTTCAATGAGTAATTTCATACTAAACACTTCTCAATAATAAAAATTTACAAAATATTAAATACAACCATTTCACAAGCAAACAAAGTACTTACAGAAGTGTTAAACTTTCAGCTTGTTAATGTGGAAAAGGTTGCAACTTGACAACCTAAATGTGATAGTTAGTGATATATGAAAAACATTTTCTCAAAATATCACACAATTTTATTACTGAAAATAATTTTTAAATATTCATAAAATTAGCTGACCTACTAACATAATTAAGACCATTAATAATATAAAATTATTCGCTAAAAGAAATAACTTATGACTCTTAAACTTGAACTACATTCCAGCATTATTCAACTGAAAATTAGAAAAAGAAAAAAATAGAAACCTATTTGTAAACATGTTTTTGATTCAACTAATAAACTAATTTTGTAATCTTGACTTGGTCAACTTGGAATCATTCTCCGATACTCCCTCTTAATTTAAAGTTGCAGACCAGTAGTTGCCTTTCTTCCTGCTGTGATAGAAGCAACAATGCTGCCATCTAGAAAAGAACAGGCACTGGAGTGCAGAAAAGCAGACTTATCCCAAAACAGTTGCAGAAATAATGACCTAAGGGTAACCACATAAGAAGGAGATCATGTACAATTGAACCTTCTCTTGCAATGCATGTGCAAGTACTTCAGATGTGTTGCCTTCTACACAGACTGCCGTATCTGGAGATTTATGGTCATCACTTTTCAAATTAAAAGGGTGTAAAGTTATAGATAAACTGACTACATAACAAGCTTCAGAAAGGTACAAGTTATTCTCTCCACTACATTTACTTTCTTTACATAAGATCAAAATGTACAATGGGAACTTCACTCTAGCAAGTCATAGCAAAGGTTAAAGAATGTGAACCACCATATAATATGTATCCATATTTAATAACTCAAAATTGTCACTAACATAACATACATGTGTGTGTTAAATCCATTAGGCTAGATCACGATGAAAAACAATTTGGCAGATATGATGAGCTATCTAATGCCTAGAACATCACATAACTAATAGTCCCTAATGAAAGAACAAAAGTTTCAATTGTAACAAGATATGGTGGAACTTCGTAGATTCAAAGCTTTGCCACCTTCTGACATCTCTGAATTCTAAGAACCTTAAGTGTAAAATTCCAAGGAAAATAGGTATACAATGAAACATCTATTATGGAATTTCATTTGGTATTCTAAATACTTTCCCCAACTATCAACCAAAAATTACGTGCTGCATTTACATGACACTCAGCATGCTATAACACTATCCCTTCTCAATAAATATACATTATTTTTACCCCCAAACATAATAAAGCTATGACATTACAATTTTGGATGATGTAAGTTCTAGTATTCATTGAGCTAAAACCTACAACTTGCAAATTCCTGTCATATGTACATGATCTAAGCCAAATATGTCATCAATTTTTGAGCTGCCATCAAACATGGAAACAAACAAATAACATTGGAGCTATTACTTTCTCATGGACCAATCATATCAAGCTCAGGTAAAACATAGTTTTCTTTTTATAAAATGGTATTTTATCAGCAATGATACTCATCATAAATTTGAATCAACATAACTAGCTTTGCCATCATCAATTTATTGTCCTTGTTGGCAGCATCAACAACACAATATAGGATAGATTGATTTTTTGTTCTATGAATTTAGATTAAAAAATTATACTCTTTAAAAAAAATTCAAGAAACAAGTATTCTTCATCTTCTTATTCTCTTTAGGTTTAAAGGAAACAAACAGTAGGTTTTTCTTTACATGGATACAACATTAATCTCACATACTCAGTAGGTGATTACAAAAGTCGGAACTTAACATTTTGGATTGCCCATAACCCAAACAGAAACTTGCCATATAAACCATTTGGTCCTTCTAATTTTCCTCTTAAGATACTAAAAAATTCATAAATTTGATGTCTTTATCATCTCGGCATCAAATTAAGTTTCCATTTACCATCCCATGTGCACTAATTGTCAAAAATATAACCCACTCAGAAAAACCCAACAACAAAAAACGAAAAAAGAATAAAAAGATGAAAGCTTCAAAACTTGTATTAATATTGCACTAAACACATCCAAATTAAAATAACGAGAATATACAGAGGGAGCTAAGAAAGGCCCTCTAGTAATCTGCGCTCAATTAATCCAAGTATATACACAAAATTGGAAAATGAGAAAGAGAACAATCGATGGAGGGCAAGATAAGAACTTTAATTAAAAAAAGCAAAAAGAGAAAAAGACGCTAACCCAGATGAGCATTAACTATGGTTGTGGGGTTCGATTGGTGATTGTCGGCCGATAAGAATGTGTGGCGTCAGGTAGTGATCGGATTTAACAACAAAATGGATTTTTTTTGTGAAGAGAAGAGAGAAGAATGGTCCCCTGCCAACGTCCTTCTCCTGCTATGATTGCCAACGACCAACACATTGTATTGTGTTGGTTGTTATAAGGTTGAGGATAAATTATGGTATTACGAAAGTTGTCAGGGTATATTAGGTAGTATATGTTTATTAGTTTACATTCCATCTGAAACTACCCGAATTGAAGGTTTCTTATTTTCACTGTTTAGGATGGAATGGAATGGAACGTAACACGAAACCTTCCACTTCTATTCTATTCCATTCCATTCCATTCCACTATAAAACTTCCTTTCAAACAATAGAAGTATGTTATGTTCCATTCTATTTTATTATTAACCTCTCAACCAAATAACCCCTTAAAGATGGACCAATTACTAACGTTGCTTATTTGTTATCCTCCACACTAAACAACACTTGCAGCCCACTCAACATCAATCCTCTTCAGGAAATTAGTATCAAAACTATAAAAACAATTTTGGAAATCACAAAAATAAGGGCCCAGATTAGATTTATGACTATAAAAATCATAAGAACGATCAATGATGATGTCAATATGATCGTCAATTTTCAGACCCACAGATCAACATGGCATGGTATGATGGTATCTTAAAAAAAAAGTTATATCATTTTATTAATCAATGATGAATTAATATGGCACAAAAATTCCAACATGAAGGTTAATTTATGCCATGGTAGCCACATATCAATGCTATTCATCATCTCACTTCGAACATATCCAACTTAAGCAAACGCACAAGAACATCCAGGGGATTAAATCCAAATAGGTAGTGGATAAGGTTTGCAAATAACTCGTTCTACTTGTACTATTTATTCTTTACAAAATAATAACTTTCATCTAAAAGATGTTTTTTAGTTCCCAAATAACTAAAAACCTTCTTTCTGTGCTAAAGTTTGCTAATGACAATGCTTCTTCCTTTCAATCTCAACGTTCCTTTTTTTGATTTAGAATTAAGTGATGAAGGAAATCCTACTGCACAGACCAAGTATAGATGGATTGTATGTCTTTCCAAAACTATTTAAATAAGTTTCAATTAGTGAAATAGTTTCTTTTGGTGATTGGCATGCTGGACTAGGAGATCCTCATAATCAAACTATTTCTAAAGTCATAATGCAAAACAAATTGTCTTGTTCTTTAAAAGCTCATCATTTGTACTTCTTGTCATCCAAGAAAATGTCCAAAATAACCTCTTCCTTCCTTTGAAAATAAAAGTAAGGCACCATTCGAGATAGTCCACTTAAATTTTTGGGATCTTACACCTAATTATCTTCCTTAGGTCATAGGTATTTTGTTTTATTTATTAATGACTTTTCTAAGTACACTTGGACTTTTTTATCGAATAAAAGTGATCTTCCTCATATTTTTTATCATTTTCAATCTATGGTTGAAAGAATGTTTAATACCAAAATAAAAAAATTTCATTCAGATTTTAGAGAGGAGTATCAAAAGCTAAGTCATTATTTTTTAAAAATAAGAATTATCCATAAATTGTCTTGTCCATATACACATAAACAAAATAGTGTTGTTGAGTATAAAATTCAACACATTGTGGATACTGAACTTACAGTTTTGGCTAATGTCAATATTCCTTTAACATTTTGGACATATTTTTGTATACTAGCGTCATTCTTATTAATTATTTACCTTCATATGTTATTCAAAAAAAATATCTTTTTTAACTATCATTTTAAAAATCACCAAGCTACAATAATTTAAAATTTTTGTTGTGCCATTTTTCCGTTAATTTGACCTTATAATAACTATAAATTCTCTTTTCGAATTAAAATGAGTGTATATTTAGGTCATCATTCCAATCACAATGGACTTTGTTGTTTAGACATAGTCACTGGCTTCATATATGTTGCTAGACATGCCTAAGTTTAATTAATAATATTTTTCCTTGTTAAACTTTTCAAATAAACTACCACCATAAACAATTCAACCTATTCCAAGTCCTTGGATGAATGTTAACACTACAATTTTAACTTTTTCAGTCTAATAAACAAGTATGGCTCGTAATCCCACTTTACTAACTTCTCTTCTCCCTTCGCATTCGTCTTATCATGCACACTCCAAATCCTAATCTCCCATTTGATAGCAATCATCAATAGCAAATACATCTAGCCATATAAATCTCATCTCAATACCACTTTTACCCTTACAATACAAGGTATTGATTTATTTATTGATCTTACTGCCTATAAACTTGATAACCAAGTTAATATAAGATCCACGTATACATCTCATGTAACTTCACACTAAAACTTGACAACCAAAACATGCCAACTCTACCACTAAACAACTTGCATCACTAATTATCTTAAAACTGAACTTGATACATTCACTTAAGCCAAACCCTATAAAGAATGACAAATTGTTATAAATAAGGATAAATGCTCTCTTATCTAATACCACTTAGTCCCTAGGCCCAAGGAAACATGATAAGAATTTTGTAGGTAACAAGTGGATATGTCAAATAAAAAGAACAATTGATGGAAGGATTGAGTGGTACAAAGCTCCTCTTATTGTAAAAGGAATCACACAAAAATTAGGGATTGACTTTCATAAAACCTTCAGCCTAATTGTCAAAGTAATGACAATTTGAACCATTATTTTCTTTGCTTCCATAAAAGGATGGTATATAATTCCTTCTTACATGGCAATCTTGAAGATGAGATCTATTTGGAATAGCCGCAAGGTTTTATTCATCAATAAAAAATTACATTTTGTTTATCATTTCCATCATTATATTTATGACCGGAAATAGGCTCTATGGGCATAGTTTTATCGATTGAGCTCATTTTTACATTCACTGGGGATGTAAAGCTTTAAAGGCCAATAATTCCTTGTTTGTTAGGACACATTATTCTCATAATTTTATTTTTATTTTTATGATCTTATTATGATAGGTTCATGCTATTAACTTGTTGATTAATTTATTAGTAATATGTAGATAGAATTTCTGATACAAAATATGGTTTGTCTACATTACCTCTTTGACATTGAATTCTATTATTAACCTTTAGATTTGCTCCTAGCATAACAAAAATATGTCAGTGATATTCTTTAAAGGTCTTTTATGAACCAATAAAAGGATTGCCTTACATTTATGATAGTTTCTCAAGTTCTATTTAGTCCTTAAGTTCTATTATATTAAATGGTGATCAATACAGGCAAGTTGTGATAAAACTTTAATGCTTAACAATGAAAAGGTCAGATATAACTTCCTGAATCAGTAAATTATGCCAATTTATGCATATTCCAAAAAATAAGAATTAAAAAGGAGTTAATACTAGTACGATATTTAAAATCCATAGCCACTTTAGGACTTTTTTTGGGCAAAAATCTAAAACTACAACTTCATTTCTTTAGTAATAGCGATTATGGTGGATAGTTGGATGATAAAAAATCTATGAATGGCTATGGCATTTGGTAATCCTTTGATATCATAGATGTCAAAGAAAGAACCTACAATAACACATTCCTAAATTGATAATTAATATAAAGCCATTTCTAATACTACAACAGACTTACTGTGTATCAATTATTTGCTCATGAAACTTGGTTATTCATGTTCAACAAAGGTTATTCCTTAGCATGATAATATTTATGCCGTATATCTCGCATCTAACCATGTGTTTCATGAACGTATGAAACACATTGAATTGGATTATCACTTTGTAAGGGAATATTGTTTTGGGCAATCTTGAGGCTTGGTTCATCTTTTTGTCTTACCAAATAGGTGACATTTCATGAAACAGCTTTCTATAGGTCGATTCAAGTTCCTACATGATAAGCTTCATATCATAAAGTGTCCAACAGCTTATGGATGGTCTTAATAGATTAATATATAATACTTACCTCTTAGGGTTTTAACCTAAGTTTTTTCTTACTTAGCTTTATCATCATCATCATCATCATCTTAATAAATAATAATAGATTAATATATTATTATTTAGGTTTTTACCTTGTTTATCATTAACGTATTTTTTTAGTTTATTACTTATTTCATTCTTTTTTCTTTCTTTTTTCTCATGTGAGTCATTTAGAGATAGCTTCTCTATTAGTTAAGGGTAAGGTTGTGTACTACTGGACCTTCCTAAAATATCGTGTTTCAACAAAATTTTTACTGGGTTATTGTTGTTATTGTTGTAATATAGTTATATTAGCTGGTTATGCTTGTTGATTTATTAGTTTGTACATTCATATTTGTATAGCTTCTTTTTAGTAATCATTTGTTGTATCAAAACCTATGAATATGTTGTGTAAAACTTTCTTCAATCTCAGTTTGGATACACAAAAGGTAAAGTTATAATTATTTTTATTAATAACTGATAAAAATTGACACTTATCAAAATGCTAAAGATGTTTTTAATTATGATCAAATAAATGATGTTACTTTGATAAATAATTCATAGCAATCAAACAATCATTGGGACATAGCAAACGGAATTTTGCTTATACATAAGATGATATAGGTCAGATCTAACTAAATTCTAATTCAATTTTTTTAAAAAAAAATTAAGCTTATATATGACTCATTGTTATTAGAATATAAATCCTTAAAATATCAAATTAAGCAAACTCAAAAACTTGTATCTTTCAAATTTTTTTAGAAATTATACAAAATATAAATAAAGTGTTAAATCATTTACTAAATAGCAATAAATCTATAAAATTATTTCAGAATAAAAATATAATTCCTTGCTATGTTATATGTAAAATAGTAATAATAATATAAATTAAGTAAATAAATATAAATTTTTAATTATGGTAAAATATAATATTTATATGAATATTAATTAATCTAGAGTAACTATTGAATGACAATAGATATTAACATAATTATAAATTATTTATAAATATTAAATCAAGTTTTTTTCTTTTTATATAACTTAATTCTTACTTTTAAAGTTTTTAAACTTAGTTTTAATCTTAAATACAATCCACGAACTTAATCTTTAAATCCAAATTCTTTATTTTCATTCTTAAGGCATTTATCAAATAAACTATGGTCGAATAGTAGAAGTTTGCGTATGCAAGCACAAAGATGGAAGCATCTATTTAGCTGTGAAGAGAATACTATCTCCGTTATGCTAAAAATAACAAATTTCAAACAATCTAATGGGGCTTATTAAAGAAAACAATCCAAATCCAGTTGACTAGTAGGCCTATGTATATCAAGCTACCAAGAGATATTATTTATTCAATGATTAATATGTAAGGACTAATAAATGCGCTAAAATTAAAAAAAGAAGTAAATGTAAGCACTCTTAAATAAAATCCAAGTACTTGTAACTATTTATTAAATATGCGTGGTTGTTGGTGAGTACTTGCATTTAAAATTAGTGCAACATAAGCTAAGTTGGTTGATATTTCTAAAGTCTTTATGTGTACAATTTTATCCATCTAAGTTTTTAGATTGAGTGATATGATATAAATAGAATTTTTTCATAAAAATTAATTCATTAAAGGTAAGTTAAAATTGCTTAATCAACATCAATATAATTAGGTGACGAGGTTTCACCTTAACTACCTTTCTTAAAAACTAAATTCGGGCAAAAAGGATAAATAAACGCTGTGTTTACTTCCAAATATAATAGAGTTCCTAATATTTCATAGCTTTCCTAACATTTAATAACACTTAATCAAACTCCTAGTATTATGAATTTAAACACTTTAACTTTTGACTCAAAATGAAACATGTATATTATGTCACTATAATTGAACAATGTTTTATAGTATTCAAATATGAGCAAAACTACACATTTTATAATACTAAATTCACCACATCAAAAACATTTTATGATTTGCCTAAATAAATAATAAATCATTCACTCTAATAAATTTAAGAGTTTAATTAAATATTTTCAAATATATCAACCATACAATATTTTATGTCAACAATAGACAATTGATGCTCAAACCTAAAAGCTAATAAAACTAGATATCAGAAAGAACTAAACCAATCATGGCACTATTTAACATGACTACAAGAGTTAAGACATTTAGTAATAACTTTTCTGTGACCAACTATCATTTCGCCACAAATATGAGTTTTTTGGTGATAAAACAATTGATTGACACTATTGGTTGCATTAACTATGATTATTTATTTTTTTGTCACTAATATAATGGTAATTGTGACAATTTAGTATCTTCATAACTAAATTGTCACCATTAATATATTATTAGTGTCAAATTTTATTTTATCACTATGTTCTCCCACAAAAGCATATACAATTTGGCCCTAAATTAATTTTGATGGGAATGAATTGTAATTATGACAAAAAATATGTTGATCACTAATATTTTCTATTTGTTGTGACAAAACATAGTTTGGTCACTAATATGTTTCTCTTACTGTGACAAAGTAGTTTACCGTCCTACAATATTTCACTTTTTGTGATGAAAACTTTTGTCAATAAAAATTCAATTAGTTAATATCTACTTAATATTGTCATAAAAACGGAACTATCACTATGGTCAATGCTATTCGTAATTTTTGACTTTTTATGTAAAGATAAGACTAGGATTGATAAATTGACACAAATTAATGAGAAAAAAGTTGGAATAGATTGAGTTAATTCGATCAATTTTCAAGGAATGTTATTTTGATAAAATAAATATTTAGATCTAAAATTTTATCACTTTAGGATATTCAATTGTTTGAGCTGAGTTTTGGTTAAACATTTTGTGCTTGATTAGGTTTTAAGTTAAACCCGAGCTTAGTTTAGACTCAGAACATCAAACTTGGCCATTATGTGATTCTTTTCCTCCTTTACACACCAATATGCATTTCAAGATTTTAGATTAAAGATTTAAATTTAAATTTGGCCTATGACTCTTTTGTCAACCGTTCCTGCCATCGTTCAATGTTTCTAACAATTAAGTAATAAAACAAATGTAGGGTTAAAGTGAATACGGTAATGTAATTTATCGTAAATTAATAAATTATCTTTTATTTTAGTGTCAATCTCACCACCTCAATTATTATACCTTCCAACGTTGCATTGGTCCAACCATTTCCTTATTATTATATGGGTTGGAATCTTCACTTTCCCTCTACTCCCTTTCGCAGTTGCGCTCTCATTTAACTACTCTCATCTTTTAAGTCTTCGTCTTTCAATTCTTTCGACTCTCTCTTCTTTTTCATACTTTGCTCTTGTAGATTTCATCTCTTTTTTGTTAGATCTACATTGTCAATATGTTATTATGTGAGAAGCAATTGCAAGAAAAAAGTTAAACAAAACACGAGGAAGAATATAGAATCCTGAAACTAATGAATGCTTTTGGTTCTTTTTCTCAAGTAAATGATGATAGATTTCTTATTAGAAAAGTTCTGATGAAGAATGTAAGATCTCCTTCTTACTTAGCGTTTATGTATTTTAGTCTATTTTTTGTTATCTTGACCATCAATACATTGTGATATGAAAAGGAATTGTAAAGAGAAGAGAGCAGATGAAGGATCTTGAAACTAATGCTTTCTTCATCTTCTTCTGTTAAGATCCGTAGATGTAGTTTGGTCACATAGAGAGGTTCACATTGGGAAAATAGTCTAGTTGCAAGTTTCCTCGAATTTGTTATAAAATTTGGATTTATTGATTACTTGTTTTGAATCTGATTCATTGTACAAAAGGTTTCGTGTTTACAAAAGGATAATTGCATTATGCGCGAAAACAATAGTTGATACAGATCTAAGGTACGTCACAGAACTCATATCATAGTTTCTGTAGATTGTTTATAAAATTTATTTTTTAAGTTTGAAAATCAGATCAAACTCAATTTTGTGGCGTAGAATTTGGGAAATAGGATAAACACGAGATACATATTTACTTATTTATTTTATATTCTTTTATTGCTAAAAAAATCAAGTTCCAATTAGTCATTAATTTTCTGTTTTTTTTTCTTTTTAGAAAGATAAAGATTCCAACGAGTAGCCCAACACTATTAAAGTTTGGAAGGTATCACAACAAAAGTCAAATAGAACTTGGTCTATTCCAAATAGAGTAAAAATAATGGGATGAAAGCTATAGTCAAATTAGATTTTTTTGAAAATTTTAAAATTACTTTACTAAATTTTCAAATTTTATCTAAATATGTAGAATAAGCTTCAAGAAGAGGGAGAGAAAAACAAAGAAAAACTTTCATCTGCACCTCTACCACTCGTTGAGTATTTCGATCTTGCCTTAGAAAGAAAGTCAATCTATTCACGTGATTTAGGTGTTAAAGGGATAACATCTAAGTCCCAAGAAAAAAAGTCAAATTCTAGCTGAAGTTGAGGTTGCAAGAAATGTGCAAGTGATTTAGATGATGAAATTTCAAGACTTACCGAAATCACGAAAACATAAAAACAAAAAGATCTAAACTCAAAATGAGATAATTCAAGCTAAAGATGCAGCTATTGAGAAGCAAGCCACGAAAATGAAAAAAAATTCAGTTGTTTTGGCACATTTAGCAAATACTGGAGTAATTCTTAATTCGTTACTCAATGCTTTTGCCTCAATTGAAGATCCATCAAGTGCCACAATATCACCCCAACTAGTCATGTGAGTTTATAAATTTATAAAATCTAGAATAGTTAGTATTAATTCTTATCATTATCATTATATTATTATAAAAAGTTAGTACTAAATTTTTAGCTTAACATTTTATAAACTAATTAATTGATTTTATTTTTTATTTATTTTGTAGGAAACAAATCAATGGTAAACTTCATCTGGAAGAATAGCTAGGAAAATTTACCTTGGAAAGTTTTAGCTTAAATTAGTACATAGTAATTTGGGATAATTATAATAAATATAATTGTCTTGTATATTAAATTTTCCAATTTATATATTGGAAATTAGAATTTTGTACATTTTGGTGATTTTTATATATTTTTATATACACTAATAATTTTTATTTGCTTGTATGATAATATCTTGGCACTAAAAATTCATATCATTTGTGACAATAGCTATTTTATAGCCACCAATGCAAAAAATTTTATCGATTAAGCAACTAAATTGTTAAATTTAGTAATATTATTTATGACAAACATGAACACATTAGCGATAAATTTATTGTAACATATAACCTTTATTTAGTGAAAACATTATTATAATACATAACTTTCATACTTGTAATGAAATTTGTTAGACAATATGCTCACTGATGCAAATTTCTTTTACCAATAATACAATTTCATTGTTGAATTGATAGTTTTATTTGTGACAATAATAAACACATTAGTGACAATATTTTTTGTAAGAACAAATTTTCATTTTTTTGACAAAATGATGTTGACACTTTTTTCTTAAAATATTAGTGACCAATAAGTTACGAACACTGATTAAAAAAGCACAAGTGACAAATATTTTTTCACTATTTTCAATTATTTTAGTGGTGGTGATGTTGTCATAACAATATGAAGTATTGTTACAACTTTATTTGTCACTACATTATATTGTTATTGTCGACAAACTTGTCATAAATATGTAAAGTTACTGTGATCATATAGTTGTTACACATTTCATAGTTTTGAGTGTCAGTACTTTTGTCACAAAAGTGTTGCATAATTGTGACCATTTTTCTAAATTAGTCACTATTTCATTAGTGCTGAAGGCATTCGTAATGGGAGGTGATGACTTTAAAAATTAGACACTATTAACGGTAGTGACTAATATTATTGCTTTGGTGACAACTTTTGCTTTCACTAAAAATACAATTTCTTATAATGCATGCAACATTTGATAAAAAAGATGGTGCTCTACCTTAGCTCTTATATCTTTCTTAGCTTGTTTTATAAAATGATTTCCTTTAAGAGTTCAATAATGTTTCTTTGTTCAAAAGGGTAATTATTAGTACTATAGTTATCTAAATATTGATGAATAGAACAACAACCCATTTTACGTAACCTAGTACCAGTCAAATGAAATTTCAAAAACAATGTTATGTTTGTGTATAAGTGATCCTGGCTAAGTAGTTTGTTTCTTGAAGTTAAATAATAAGATGAAATTTTAACAATTTTACACATTTTTCAATTAACAAGATTTTAATGAATTTTTTTATATCGACTAATATTAATGAAAAATTAAGAGAGACAAGACTTAGGTAGTTTCGACATATTAAGAGGAAACACCTTTATACTCTAGTAAGAAGATGTGAAAAGATTGTACTTAAAGACACTAAGAGAAAAAAATGTGATAAAAAACTATATGACTTTGTTGTAACTTACCCGAGGATATAATCCTCAATAGAAAGCTTTAGTGTACTAAGATACATATAAATGATCTCACATAGAGACATCCTTCTTATTCTTATAAATCTTTTAAATTTTTTCCTTTGAGTTTTATATCTTTTATTTATCATAAATATTTAATATTTAGTAATTCACTTTTAGTTATTTAACCCAAACATTTTCTTACTTAGCCTGCATATTTTCTTTAATGGCTTGTTTAATTTATTTGTTTACTTGTCTTCTTTCTGGTTGGTATATTTATTTACTTATTTTATCTTTTATTTTTATTCTTTACCTTATCCTATATTTATTGTATTACTTATGTTATAACTTATTTTTATATTTTATTTATGTGTATTTTTTATTATCATCATCGTCTTTTATGTCTACTTTTATTTTTATTTTATGTTTAATTACTATTATTTTAATAATTTAATATTTATATGAGTATTATGAATATATATATTCATGTGGGTTTATTGTAAATAACCTCTCTCTCTCTCTCTCTCTCTCTCTCTCTCTATATATATATATATATATATATATATGAGTAAGGTTGCGTACTACTGGACTTCCTTATATCGCAATTATCAACGAGACTTTCACTGGGTTATTGTTGCTATTATTGTTGTCAATGTTGTTGTTGTTGTAATTGTTCTTGTTGTTGGCTGAAGATGTGAATTCATAGTAAAGTTGCCAAATTAAAGAGATATAACAATTTGTTTTTATATTTTTAAAAATATTAAAATAAAATGCATAAAATATACCTATTCAATTAACATGTTTTACCATTTCATGGAGCTTTTCCATATCTAAATATTATTTAATATGTGGGAATAGCTTTAAAGAGGAGAGAGAAGAAAAAATTTCATTTGAAATAATTAGATATGATATTGACTTTAAAACACATACTAAGTAGACGTCTTTAATGATAAAAGTAGAGAGAAGAGGAAAGAAAATGTGGATGATATTGTATTGAATTAAATGTAAAATTGTGTTGGAGATTTGTGGCCTTAAAGTACCCTCCAAAGGGCAAAGAACTTAATTAGATTTTCTCTCTTTCAGATGCCCTTAAAAATTCGACTATAGCTTTGCATATGCCCTTAATCATACAAAATGGAGAAAAGTTATCCACCAAATGCCTTGATTTGAAGAGACCCTTACTGAAGGACATACACCCTTCACTTGAATGATCTAATATTTTACATTTTAAGTGATCATTCCTAGATTAGCCTTATAAATTCAAACAGTTTAAATTTTATAAATTAATAAAAATGCTAGCTAGTAGTTATTTGACAGTTCCATTAATTGTGAAGTATTTAAAATAAGCCTATAAGACATCTGACAGTAAAATTTTTTACTATTATAATTTTCATTTTTTGATTTTAAATGTTGTTGTTTGCTTTTCTGTTAATTTGTACTTGAATTGTTGTGTTTAAAAGACTTACTGAAGTATGAAATTTATAAAATTATTAGGATAATGTAAATGGTGATTAAATTGTATCAAAATAAAAAATGATAGAAAATAAGTTAGTTCAATCTATTTTAGTTTATCAATATTTTGAGTTCATAAGAACTTAAATTGAAATAATTTAAGAGATTACGAAAAGAAAAAATATTTATAATTAAAATGAGACATTAGAAGTATTTGGTAAACTAAACCAAACTATTCGACCAACCAAAAAATCACTCAAATAAACCTTTAAAGTACCAAATTACACTAAAATATGGCTTCATGATTATAAATTTTAGCAGTTCAACTAAACAAACACCTTGAAAATTATTATTCTCAAGAATTTTTACAAATTTTAAAATAAGATAGTAAGAGGACTTTGACGAGATAGACCACTGGAAGTATTTTAAGCATTTTAAAAAGGATTATATCATGTTTCATTAATTATAGAAAGGATTTAGTAGACTTTACTTATTTTCAACAATAAATATATGATCAAACTACATTTTGTAAAGTAAAATATAACATGTATCAACTAGGGATTTTAAATTATATGAGTAATGGATTATTCTATTCTTAATTGTTATTCATATGATTTATTATTTGTTTCATCTTTTGAATGATTAAAACATAGAAGATTTGTTAAATTCTTACCAAGGCTTTTGATAATCTTGGATTTCTAAGAATTTTTTAGTATTTGAGAATATTATGCATGTTTAATGAAACATGAAATGGTTTATTTATTGATACACAGTGTGTGTTTTAGGTGTTATGGAGACTCTAATTATGCACAATGATTGCATTTGAACTTTGCATTACATTTGTGTCGATGCTTGTGCAAGTTGCTTATTATCATAAATACTAGTTGTATTATTATGTGTATGTTATCATATGTGCATTTGTGTAATAAGTAAATTGTGATGGTTGACTAAGTCTATTAACCTATGCAAAATAAAACATAAACTATTTTGTTTCTCATAATAAATTAATTAAGGTTAAAATAAAATAAATATTATTTTGTTGTCTACAATATATTATCCATGTCAATTCAAGCAAGTATAAGTTTGTTGGTTAAGAAAAAGTAGACCACATCAAACCCTAAATAAATATAGAGAATTGTATTAATGTTGTGATATGTAACTTTTAAGACACTTTTGTGATTCAATGATTATGATTATACGTGAATATTGAAAAATGCATTTAGACAAATATTGTGAAGGATTTAGTTATGTTATATAAACATATGAGATATATTTTACATCTCATACAAATAGTATAATGGAATTTTGATATTTTTATTTTTATTTTACTTGATTGATGTATGCTACTCTTTTACTTATGACATTATTGGATCTTCAGGAAGAGAATGAATGCAAATCTATAAGCAATATGATTGAGTTTCTTTAAGAATAAATTATAAAAAATATGAACTTTACTTAATTTTATAATATTAGTTTTAATTTTTAAAAATGACGCTAAAATATTTCAACTTTCAATTTTTGTAAAAAAACTCATTATTAAACCCCTAAATAATGGTGTTGATGTGGCTATTTATCACGTGGAACATACATGATCTAAGTATTATATGTTAAATTTGATGTTAAAAACTTAGAATCCCAGACCCTAAAATTTGAAAAAAAAAAGCATGCTTGAATATACAAGTATTTATGAAAAATAAGTATAATAATCTCTTCTTGTTGACAACAACATTCATATATTCCAAATTTTGGTAATTGGGAAAGTGAAGAGAATGTTTCATATACAACTTATAAAGCTTGGAAGGGTCAAAATGAGGGAAAGATGATAAATCATAATTATTCAAAAGAAAACCTTGGCTTATGCTTTAACCTAAGTTTTTCTTATGGTCAGAGCTCAACTAGGGGACTAGAAGGGCAAAGAGCTATTGGAAAAATATAAGATTGTTTGAAGAATCTGGGATGAAAACAAGTTTAAATAATTTATTGAATCTCCGTTACGATATGACAATATATACTACAAAGTTAGCAATGACTCTATAACTCATCATACGGTGGTCGTGGGGTAGGTTTATAAGTGCAAATTGCATCATATTTTAGGGCATAGTTTGATATTTATTTAATTGTTAATTCAATCATTTAGTATGTGCATAGGTTAGAATTGTGTTAATTTGTTAATTATTTTTTTTAAGTGTTTTATGGGTTAGTACAAGTCTTTGAGCTTAATTATTATGTTTTTTCGGTATCTTGATGTATTTGTTAGTATTTTAGGGTTAACATTGAAGAATGAAAAATTTTTGGAGACATTTGGGTAGAAACAACAGTCCATGATCGTGGCACAATAGGTCATGATCATGACAGAAGCACTGGAGTTGGGATCGTGACAGAAGGCTAGGACATGGCCCACGATCGTGGCCTGTATGTCACGATTGTGACAGAAGGTTCGAATGTGGCCTACGATCGTGGCTTACGTCGGGCAGACTCATAGACACTTAAAAACATGAAGTTTCGAGGGATTTTTCAAACCTTTTGGACCTCAAAAAAACCCTAGGGCTGCTCAGAACATAAAAGGTATTTAAAGAATAAGACAAAGAGGAGAATGGGTTTTTGCATCAGCCACTTTTAAAGAAACCCTAGAGAGAATTATCGAGAGATAGAGAAAGAGAAGAAGGAAAAGAGAAAAGGAGAAGAAGCTAACTCGACGTACTTCTCGAATCAGGAGTTTCCCAACATCACGGCCTCCCGTCTTTCGATTAACTCGTATTTCCTGCTATTTTCAGTTTTATTACTGTATAGAATTGGAATAACAGTTGATGATAGGATTTTTGGATATTGATGACGTTCTAAACTCACCTTCGGGGTTTTATCTTTGATTTAATGAAATCTAATCATTTATGTGTTATTTGGATTTATTGTGATTTAATTGTAGACATGCATAATTCGATAATAAACTGAGAGGGTGAATTGAATGAAAAATAATTAAATTGGGCTAACGAGAGTTAGGCTATTTAATAGAACAAATATTAAATCAAATCAGTAAATTGTGCGAAGAGAGATCTTGCATAGGTTTCTGATATTTTATTAGAAAACTTCAGATCTAATTATGGTTTTGGATAGATTGTTAATTAAGAAATTGCAACTTCCATAATCTAATTAGGGTTTATAATTTAGGGTTAATGGTTGTAACTCCAGAGAGATTAATCAACCCTAGGATCATCTAGAACCAATAATCTAGTAATTCATAACCAATTAGGTTAGCATTAAAGATAGATAAAATTCTCTTTCTCTCAATTGATAATTCCTTCAAGTTGATTCTTGAGTGTGTGTTGCAAATACAAAATTGTTAACATTTTCGTGATTGATTCTTGAATTGATTTGCTTGATTGAATTGAATTCTCATTTTAGTTCCATTACATTTTGAATTTTACGAATTGTTCTGGCCTTAGATTTTAAAATTAGATTATCCCTCCTCGTGGGATCAACCCTTTAGGTACTATACTAATTAACCGTGCGTTTGCGGATTATCAAGGTTAATTAATCAAGGTTAATTAATTAAAACTTACACACATAAAACAACCTGATCAAGTTTTTGGTCGATGCCAGGGAGGTGATTAGTTTGATTCTCTAATTTAAGGTATTTAGTTAGTTTTTGTTTTTTTGTTCTTTCTTTTTATTTCTAAAATCGTGCTCTTGCATTAGGGCAAGAGTCACGAGAAGATCGAGTCCTGCAGCTGAAATCTTAGAGTTAGACATCACTTGATTAGAACGATCCATTAAGAAAGCTCAGTATGAAGAAGAAGAAGAAATCGCAAAAGCAATAATGGCCGAGAAATTTCAGCAAGATTTGGACCACGGAGCGAACCAAGGACGTCAACAATGAACCCTTATGGACTTCATGATACTAGGGTTCAATGCAGTTAACCAAGGAGTGTCTAGGACACCCGTACAAGCATCACCTTTTGAAATTAAATCAACCCTCTTAAACATGCTTCAACAAACATGCAGCTATATGGATTAACGAGTGAAGATCACAATACACATATAGCGAACTTCCTTGAAATCTCTGATACCTTTAAGTACCATCAGATGTAGGAGGATGCGGTAAGGATTAGGCTCTTTCCTTTTACCCTTAGAGATAGAGCAAAGGCTTGGTATCATTCTCTCAACCCATCCAATGTTACCATTTGGGATCAAATAGTTCGTGCCTTGTTAGACAAGTATTTCCCCCTGACCAAGAACACGAAGATTATTAAGGAGATTACCAACTTCCAATAAAGTGATGGGGAATCGATCTACGAAGCATGAGAGAGATACAAGGATTTGCAACGGAAATGCCCACACTATAATTTGCCCAAGGAATTCTTATTACAAACATTCTATAATGGAGTAACCCCACATACGAGAGGCACGATTGATGCAGCTTCAGGAGGATCATTGATGAGTAAGATGGTAGATGAGGCGAAAGAGCTAATAAAGGAGATGGCAAGTAATAGCTACCTATGGACAAACGAGCAGAGTAGACAAACCACTACTTTCTAAGAACAAAAAGGAATTATGGCTGTCGATCAAATGATGGAGATGCAAGCTAAAATTGACAACTTAACTCGACAGCTCAACAACATGAAAGCATCGTCCTAAGCTTCGGTAAAAGTCGTGCAACTGAAGTGTGAACTCTGTGGATAAATGGACCATAATACGGTGGACTGTTTCTTGATGAAGGAAAGCGATCCAGAGCAAGTGAATTATACGGAAGCTCAATATGGACGAGGAGGGGGAAACAATCCCTACTCCAACACATACAACCCCGGGTAGAAGAATCACCCTAACTTATAATGGACGAATAATGTTAGAGGATAGTTCAGACCTCAAGGACAACCAGGCTTCCAATAAGATAAACCGAGCTCAATGGAATGCAAGTTGGATAAAATTTTAGACAAGCTTGGAACATTAAACGATGCACAAAAGAGTTTGGAAGGCAGATTCGAACAAGTAACAAAGAACCATGCATCTTCAATCCACAATCTAGAGGTCCAGGTAAATCAATTGTCAAACGCTTTCTCTACGAGAATTAAGGAAATTCTTCCTAGCACTGTAAGAACAAAATTAAGGGAGCAATTAAATGCTATTACACTTAGAAGTGGGAAGGCACTTGAAATATCCACAAAGATAATAGAGGAGCTCATACCTCCTATTGAGAAAGATCAAGAAAAGGAGAAAGAAGTGACTATGAGCGAATACCTTCCTTCTGTCACTCCTCCACCATATCCACCCAATATTCCTTTCTCTCAATGATTACAAAAGAAGAAGCTAGACACATAATTTGCAAAATTTGTTAGATAAATTAAAGACATTATAAATAAATCTCTCATTTTTAGAGGCTTTAGAACACATGCCTAAATACACGAAATTTTTGAAGGATATATTATCAAAGAAGCGTACTTAGGAAGATAATCAGACGATAGCTCTAACTAGTTCCTGTAGTTCCATAATCACTAGTCATATGCCACTAAATTGAAGGATCTAGGGAGTTTCACAATACCTTGTGTGGTTGGTGAATTTGAATTCACGAAGTGCTTTTACGACTTAGGTCCAAGTATTAATCTTATGATATTATCAATATTCAAGAAGTTGGGGCTGGCCGAGGTCAAGCCAACATCTATGTTAATTCAGTTGGCTAATCAATCTATTAAAAGATTGTTTGAAATAGTGGAAGATGTTCTCATGTGGACAAGTTCATTATTCCTGCAGATTTTTTGGTTCTCGATTTTGAAGAAGATAAGAACTGTCCATTCATCCTAGGTCTACTATTTATGAATACAGGGAAAGCCATAATTGATGTTCATGAAGGGCAATTAACACTTCAAATTGGTAAAGATCATATCAAATTCAATATGAATAAGGCTTTAAAGAACTCAACAACAAGAAATGCATGCATGAAAGTTGAAATTATGGATCAAGATTTGTAAGAACAAGTTGAGAGCTACATCGCTAAAGTACAGTAAGTGGCAACAGAGATAAATAATGGATATGAGAAAATTGAGTCTAAAAGAGATGACGAGATGGAAGAGTCAAAAATTCAAACACATCAAGATAAATTAGTCTGAACTGAAGCACCCATTCCACCATTCACAGAAAAACTAGCCACATTAGAGCTTAAACCTTTACCTACGCATCTCAAATACACCTTTCTAGGTGAAGGTCAAACATTGCCGATAATCATCTCAAATCAACTGGATGAGAAACAAGAAGGTAAGGTGGTAGCAATTGTGAGAAAGCGAATGAAAGCCATCAAATGGCATATTTCTTATATTTGAGGTATAATCCTAAATATTTGCATACATCGAATAAACCTCGAGGAAGGATGTAGAATGGTAAGGGAGCGTCAACGAAGGTTGAACCCTAACATGAAGGAGGTAGTCAAGAAAGAAATAATCAAACTCTTACAGGCAGGGATAGTTTATCCCATCTCTGATAGTGAATGGGTCAATCTAGTACAATGTGTACTTAAAAAGGGTGGAATGATAGTAATAGAAAGTGAGAGTGGACAAGTAACTTCAACAAGAACGGTCACAGGATGGGGAATGTGCATAGATTATCTCAAAATCAACCCAATGACTAAGAAAGATCATTTTCCTCTATCGTTCATTGACCAGATGACAAAAAGGGTGGTTGGTCATTCATTTTATTACTTCTTAGATGGATATTCAGGATACAATCAGATCTTAATATGACCTGATGATCAAGAAAAGACTACATTCACCTGCCCTTACAGTACTTTCGTGTACAAACAGATGCCTTTCAGACTATGCAATGCTCTGGCTACATTTCAAAGATGTATGATGTCTGTTTTCACCGATATGATCGAAGATATAATAGAGGTGATTATGGATGATTTTTCAATTTTCAGAGACTCTATTGAAATGTGTTTAGCCAATTTGGACAGAGTTCTTCAAAGATGTGAAGAATCACACTTAGTACTGAATTGGGAGAAATGTCATTTCATGGTGCAAGAGGGGATAGTGCTAGGGCATAAAATCTCACACCAACGATTTGAACTCGACAAAGCAAAAACAGAAGTCATAGAGAAACTTCCACCGCCAAGTAATGTAAAAGGTGTGTGAGGATTCTTAGGTCATACACGATTTTATTGCCAATTTATCAAAGACTTTTCACAAATTGCAAGACCTTTGACAAATTTATTAGTCAAGGATGTGAATTTTCTATTTGATGACAAGTGTATGTCTACTTTCAACAAACTTAAGGAGGCATTAATATCTGCACCAATTCTATCACCGTTGTACTGGACACTTCCATTTGAGGTTATGTGTGATGCAAGTGACTAAGCTATAGGTTGTGTATTGGGCCAAATGAAAGATAAAAGGTTGCATGCGATCTACTATACAAGCAAGACCCCTTTGCAGGACCTCAACTTAATTACACCACCACAGAGAAGGAATTATTCGCGGTTGTGTACGTATGTGATAAATTTCTTCAATACCTTTTGGAAGCAAGGGTAATTGTATTTACTAATCACGCGGCGTTAAAATACCTTTTTAACAAAAAGGACGTAAAACCAACGCTCATTCGATGGGTGTTACTTTTACAAGAATTTGATATAGAAATGAGAGATAAGAAGGGAGAGCAGAAAATATAGTTGTAGACCACTTATCCAGACTGGAAGGAGGGGAATGCAAGCCAAGCAAAGATATTAATGGAAATTTCTCCAATGAAACCCTAATGCTACTTGAGAGGTTGGCTACACCACGGTTCGCTGATATCGCGAATTATATTACCGGTGGTAAACTTCCTTCTGATCTATCTTACCAAGAAAGGAAAAGATTCCTACATGATTGTAACCAATATCTATAGGATGAGCCAATTTTATACAGAGCATGCACTGATGGGTTAATGCAACGATGTATTCTGGATGAGGAAATGTTGGACATCTTGAAGCAATGTCATCAAAGTCAATATGCTGGACATTATAGCGCTAACAAAACAGTAGCTCGAATACTCAAGAGTGGATTTTATTGGCCACAAAAGGATGCTCAAAATTTCGTGGCACAATGTGATCGATGCCAAAGAATAGGTAACATCTCCAAAAGAGATGAGATGCCTTTATCTAACATTTTAAAAGTGTAAGTCTTCGATGTATGGGGCATCGACTTTATGGGTCCTTTCCCATCTTCAATGGGAAACATTTACATTCTAGTGGAGTTAGATTATGTTTCGTGTTGGACTGAAGCAATGGCATCCCCAACCAATGATGGAAAAGTGGTGTAAACGTTCATCAAATGGTTATTCAATCAATTTGGAGTGCCACGTACGATAATAAGTGATGGAGGTACACATTTCTGCATCAGATCTTTTGATGACCTCTTAAAAAGATATGGGGTGCACCACCATGTTGCTACACCTTACCATCCATAGACTATTGGCCAAGTGGAAAGTTGTCAACCGAGAATTGAAACGAATTTTGGAAAAGACGGTGAACAACACGAGGAAGGATTCGGCAATAAAGTTAGACGATGCCTTATGGGCTTATAGAACTACTTTCAAAACACCTATCGGAACAACTCCTTATAGGCTCGGGTATAGAAAAGCTTGCCATTTGCCAGTCAAAGTAGAACATCAAGCGTACTAGGTGATAAAAGCGTTAAATTTTGATTGAAAGCAAGCAGGTGAAAAGTGACTTTTGTAACTGGACGAACTTAAGGAATTTTGTTATAATGCGTATGAAAACGTAAAACTCTATAAGGAAAGGTTAAATAAATGACACGATTCTCATCTTAAATAAAAGGAATTTAAATTAGGAGATGCAGTTTTGCTATATAATTCAAGGTTGAAGCTATTTCCAGGAAAGTTTAAATCTCGATGTAGTGGACCTTTTACAGTTATTCAAGTCTTTGATCATGGAGCCCTCAAACTGGAAAATGTTAATAAGGAAGCTTTCAATGTCAATGGGCATCGTTGTAAGCCATATCTTAGAGGAGCAATTCCCAAGGACAAGGAAGTGATTTCCTTCTGTTCGAACAATTAAGACACCTCTATAGATATAAGGTCAAGCTAATAACCATAAATTAGCATGTTTAGTAGTTCGATTGAAATTGTTAGGTTTAGTTAGCGTTGTTTTGAACTTTCAATAAAACTTTAGTAATTTTAATTGATTTGAGATCACTACTTCTCTCACCTTCTTTGAGCAATTCCAAGATAAGAGAACAGGCTCAAGGTGTCCAATTGCCACCTCCAACACCATCCACACCTCTATTACCATGAGGCTTTGTTTCTAACCCTTTTCCTCTAAATTTAGTCTTTATTTTATTTTTTGTTTTTATTTTACTCTATTTTATGTCTCTTCTTTCCATGTGTGTTTGTTTGTCTCCTTCTCACATTAAGGACAATTTGTTGTTCAAGTGTGGGAAGGTTATGTGTTTTGCTTTGAATGTGAATTCTGCATTTTGTGAATTGTGTGAATGTGTCAATGGCTTAGATGAATTGAAATTGATTTAATTTTGAACATAGTTTATTAGGTTGTGAAGAGTCATTAGCTCGCAAAATTAGTGAATTGGGTTCCTTGGCTAAATATGTAACTTAATTAGGATTTAGTGTGAGTTTTTCACCATCTAAATTTTCACATTCATTCATAATTTGAGGTAGTTATACTAAAGTAGCTTTGCTAGTATTTTTTTCATGAAAATGAATAGCTTAAGCAACAAAGTAAACAAATTAAAAAAAGTGTTTGTTAATTTTAAATAAATAACTATTTCGTTGCCCTTTGGGTTATGAATAAAGCTAGTGGCCAGTTGAGAATGTAATGGAGTTAAGTAACCGGATCGACATGCATCACAAATGTGTGCCTCCGCGTCAAAAGGCTATAATGACATTTCAACCAAGTAGCTTAAAAAAACATAACTTAGTCGAGTAACCAGATCGAAATTCATCACCAATGTTTGCCTTTGAATAAAAGACTAGGTCCATGTCCAATAAAATAAAAAAATATGTTTCTATTAAAACCTACTGAACTTATAATAACTTGACTTTTTATGAACATGTACTTAGGAGTAGTTACAAAGTTTAAATTACCAAAGATTTACTAATGTGTTTGTACAATTGAAAGGGTGAGTAACTTGACATTTGAGTTTTAATTAATATGTATGTTTAGTCCAGAGCCCCTAGATGTGGATTTTTCACGTTAATGGTTTAAAATAACTTGAATGATTATGTTTAAAGTTAAATTTATTTCATGAAGTTGAAGTAATTGTCTCATTACTGCATTGTGTGTTGTGTGATTTTGTGTGTTTGTTGATTTGTTTGCTTGAGGACAAGCAAACGCTTAAGTGTAGGGCTGTTGATATGTGCAAATTGCATCATATTTTAGAGCTTAGTTTGATATGTATTTAATTCTTAATTCAATCGTTTATTATACGTTTAGATTAGAATTGTGTTAATTTGTTAATTATTTATGTTTTAAGTGTTTTATGGGTTAATACAAGTCTTTGAGCTTAATTATTATGCTTTTTAGGTACCTTGATGTATTTATTAGTGTTTCAGGGTCAACATCAAAGAATGAAGAAGTTTCAGAGACATTTGGGCTCGAACAACGACCTACGATCGTATCACAACAGGCCACAATTGTGACAAAAGAACTGGAGTTAGCCCATGATCATGACCCATATACTACGATCATGACAGAAGCTCAGGACATGGCCCACGATGCCACGACATGATAGAAGGCTCGGATGGGGCTCACGATTATGACCTAAATCGAGCAGATATACAGACACTAAAAAACGTCAAGTTTCGAGGGATTTTTTGGACCTTTTGTACCCTGAAAAAACCCTTGGCCTGCTCAGAACATAAAAGGTATTTAAAGAATAAGACAAAAAGGAGGAGTTTTTGCATCAGCCACTTTTAGGGAAACCCTAGAGAGAATTATTAAGAGATAAAGAAAGAGAAGAAGGAAGAAAGAAAAGGAGAAGAAGCTGACTCGACGCACTTCTTGGATCAGGAGTTTCCCAACATCACGGCCTCTCGTCGTTCGATTAACTCGTATTTCCTGCTATTTTCAGTTTTATTATTGTATAGAATTGGAATAACAGTTGATGATAGGATTTTTAGATATTGATGATGTTCTAAACTCACCTTCGGGGTTTTATCTTTGATTTAATGAAATCTGATCATTAATTTGTTATTTGGATTTATTGCTATTTAATTCTGGACATTCATAATTTAATAATAAACTGAGAGGGTGAATTGAATGAAAAATAATTAAATTGGGCTAACGAGAGTTAGGCTATTTAATAGAACAAATATTAAATCAAATCAGTAAATTATGCGAAGAGAGATCTTGCTTAGGTTTCCGATATTTTATTAGAAAACTTCAGATTTAATTATGGTTTTGGATAGATTGTTAATTGAGAAATTGCAACTTCCATAATCTAATTAGGATTTATAATTTAGGGTTAATGGTTGTAACTCCAGAGAGAGTAATCAACCCTAGGATTATCAAGAACTAATAATCCAGTAATTCATAATCGATTAGGTTAGCGTTAAAAATAGGTAAAATTCTCTTTTTCTAAATTGATAATCCCTTTAGGTTGATTCTTGATTGTGTGTTGCAAATGCTAAATTGTTAATATTTTCATGATTGATTCTTGAATTGATTTGCTTAATTGAATTGAATTCTCATTTTAGTTTCATTACGTTTTGAATTTTTACGAATTGGTCTGACCTTAGATTTTAGGATTAGATTATCCCTCCTCATGGGATCGACACTTTGGGTATTACGCGAACGAACTGTACGCTTGCGAATTATCAAGGTTAATTAATTAAAACTTAAACACATCAAACAACTCGATCATAGGTCCTAGTGAAATGTATAAAATAGAATGTTAGATCTCAATGTAAGAACGAGTGATCACCACTACACTCTTATACCAAGATTTTAGGAAAAAACCAATATGGCATACATGTTTGGGAAGGAAAATGGCACAACAACATCTATAGTACTCTTGTAAGTATCCTAAAATCTCTTAGTTAGAATCTCAACTTGCTAACTTAATTACATGTATTTCTTAGGGATTTTAGGGTTTGAAATAAATATTTCTTTTTATTTTAAAACATTAAATTTAAAGTGACCTTAATGTGTGTGTTTTACTTGACAAATAGATGATACTTGTTATGTCACATATTTAGTTAAATCTAACGACGAGTTATTTTTACAAAAGAATTAAAAGTCGAAATATTTTATACTACTTTTGAGTTAGTGTTATAAAATTGAGTAAAGTTTGTAAATTTTTAATTTACCCTTTTTAATTGCATAATGTTGAATGTTACGAAATAATTACACTATGATTTATTAATGTGATTTTTTCGATATATTAAGTATTTTTAATATTGTATAAAACTGTTTAACCTCAATTTAATGTTATAGGCAGAGTGTTTGAACTTGTTCTTATGTGGTAGGAGTTTGTTACTGTCTTGCTTGAATGTTTTTCTTAATAAAATTATCTCTATTTATTAAAAAATGGAACTATTTGAAAATTCAATTAGATCACAATGTTTATAGGATCAGATTTCATGTATTACTTATGGTGTTCCTATCATGTCCTATTAAATCTCATCAACACATTTACGTAGACCCCACATAAATGTATAGATAAGATTTAAGGGAACATAGTTAGAACAGAGTAAGTGGAACAGTAGATTTGACGGAGATTTTCAACAGTATACAAGTCACTTAACATGATGACCATGAACTATTGTATCTACGAGGATTAATAGTATCTTAAAGGCATTGAAATTGTACCTTTCTGTCGTATGTTTTGTTCGTGCGGTTGGAATTGAATCAGTAATTCTATTCCAACTATGTTTTATCATAATACAATATTCGTAACTTTAATTAAAACGATGTCATATTGTGATTGATGGAAGAAATTTATTGGAACAGAAAATCGGAACTCTACAAATCACACTGTAATTAAGTCTACTACTAGCAGTAGACTAAGGTATGAAACGACAACGTAGGAAAATCTTCTTCCCGCATTTTGATTTGACAAATCCAGCCCAAAACGACACAACAGCTAGCTTTAGACTTATTCCTCTCTTGGGCTTTGATGTTCATTTCTGTTTGGAAAATTACACTTCTTTTACTCTATGATTTGCGAGCGTGCCTTGAACTCCCCACGGGGAAAAGCACTAAAATGTGTGTCCCCGGGCCATTTTATCATTTGCGTGTACCACAAAATTCCAAGCGCATTGGTGGCGAGTGGAGAGACACATTGTAGAAATACTAGAAAAGCGGAGGAGTTGCCTACCCGCCAATGGTTAAAGAAAGAAGTCTGGGGACTTTAGAACCCATAAAATAAAGCTAAAACTACAAAAACAACGAGCACAAAAAGTCTTTAAAGTCGCTTCCTCCGTCTCTCTCCAATTATGACAATAACTGTTGCTCTTTCAGAGACGGGGAGGAACCCACCTCTTTTTCTTCACGGACCATGTAGAAGAAAATGAGGCATTGTGCTTGTAGTGTGTGTGTGACAGTGACTGCTCTATCCTAGAGAGAGAGAGAGAGACGATTATGATGATGAGAGTGAACAACACAAAGAAAAGCAACAAATAACAACAGAACATAAGAGAAGAAAGATAGAGAGAGAAGACAAGAGTTAAAATGTCGTTCTTGCTTATTTTAGCTTCTTCTTCTCAGTAGTCATCTAGCGACAGTTCTCACAAAGACATCGACTTTTTCTCTTACTATTATTGGCAACCCAACAGAGGAGAAGAGGGAGTAGCAGAAGAAGCAGACACACCATTACTCAAGTCTCGTGTAACTTGGTTGGAGAACAAAGAAACAAAACACAAACATCTCTAACTCTCTCTCTCTCTCTCCCCAAAAATCTCTCTTTCTCTGTTACAAATTCAGAGGCTTTTGACCCCACGCCCCCCATATAACACCTACATACACATATCGATAGATTTGGTTTTTCCCTTCTAAAAATCTGCTCTCTTTGTCTCTCCCTCCCTCTCACACATCTATAATTATCGTAACAACTCCATAGAGCAACTGGGGTATTTGCTCGTAATATTCTCTCCATCTCTCTCACACTATATATATATTTATATAAAGATTGTGTCTTTTGTCTATTAAGAATCCAAAGGATAAAATTTAGTTGTGGCTACTACAAGGAGTAGGCAGCTCCTGTCAGAGTCTGGAGCTTTTGCAGACTGGTCCACTTCTTCTACCTCTGCTGCCATCCGCGCCGCCTCCGGGGCCGACGATCTCTCCCTCGGCTTCAATGCCGGGGCCACCGCCACCGGGGGCAGCGGCCCATCTGCGGTCTCCGGCCCAACATGGCACAATTCAGCCCGGAGCATCAACTACGGCCTTCCCTCCGAAATGGGCGTGGGTCTCAGAGATGTTTTCGTGGTGGCTCCGGCAACTTCCTTTAACCACCAACATTACGAAAGCATCAATCTCGCTAATACTGATCAAATCAACGGCCTAAATGCCGCTGCCACCGCGCTCGGTGTTGGTGTCGGTGTAGGTGTCATCCCACTCCTCTCGGCGGCTCCTTGCCTCACGCCGCAAAACATGGACGATCAAGATTTGTTAAACGTTGGACGCAACAAGATTGGTGGATTCCAGTTTTGGCAGAACCAAGCTTCTTACCACCATAGTCATTATAATATCAAGAATAGAACCTCAGCTTCTATTTTTGATCATCATAATAATTCGTCCACGAATTTGCTACAAGGTCTTAGTACTATGGGTGTTGCCGACAATTCATGTTCTTCGGGCCCAACAACGTGTCAAGATTGTGGAAACCAAGCTAAAAAAGATTGTAGTCATAGAAGGTGTAGAACTTGTTGTAATAGTCGAGGATTTGATTGTTCTACTCACGTGAAGAGCACCTGGGTACCGGCGGCACGGCGTCGAGAGCGTCAGCTCATGACAGCTGCTGGCGTTGGTGGTGGTGCTGGGTCTTCTGCTTCAACTTGCGGTGTGAAGAAACCTAGATTGATAAACTCGCAGACGACCACAACTTCGCATACTTCCACTTCTAACACAACCCCAAGAAGCTTCGACACTGGTTCAAGTCACCAAGGTTCGAATATTATTCTTTACCCTCTCGTTGTTTACTTGCGTTAAGTTGGTCAATTTTGTTTCTCTGGGGTTGTGATAAAGTGATAAAGGTTTCAGTAGGGTTTGACAAACTTTGTCTACAGATGCGAGTTTCAAAGAGAATTTGCCGGGGCAAGTACGTGAAACCGCAGTTTTCAAGTGCGTGCGAGTGACAGCAGTAGATGACGGTGAAGATGAGATTGCGTACCAAGCTGTGGTAAAGATCGGTGGGCATGTGTTCAAAGGTTTTCTGTATGACCAAGGAGTGGAAACAAGAGAAGGGTTCCCTGACATATCGGAGCTACATTTGGGTGGTGGTAGTAGGGGTAGAAATGGAGCTTCTTCGTCCTCGCCGGTTCTTGACTCTGCCGATGTTTATGGACCTTCTGGTGGTGGTTTACTTGGCGGTTCAAGCTATGGTAATCCGATGAGTTGAATTTGCTTTCAAGGTTTATCATGAAGATGTGTTGACATTCATGTGATTTTTCTCAATTATTGTCAATAGGGTTTTGGTGACAGAAACTTCTAGATTTCTATCTCTTACTAACGTATGTCTTCTAAATGATCATCAAGCTTATTGGTTTTGGTTCTCTTGTTGCTTGTGTCAATTGCACTAGAAAGATCATCGTATGCCAAAGAAGTTTTATTGCCTCACTATTAATAGAGGAATTGCGGTGACAAACTTGGGAGAAAGATGGATAATAATTGGCAAATTTTATAGTTCACTAGTTTTATTAGTTCTTGAACTCCGACCATGATTAGCGTTTGCTTTCCATTTTTATTTTTACCATTTTCTTTCCAATATTCGTTCAGTACATAAAACACGTTTGACAAAGATGACATCTACAGTGTGAAATCATCATTTTCCACCGTCAAGTGATAATGCGATATGAAAACCAAATGATGCGGTTCTCTTCTAGCCTGTGCCTTCTATTCATTCCTTGGGCATTTAGATCTTTCCCCATATGCCGTGTACTTTTCTCAATTCATGTACTGGTAGAGTGCTAAATTATATTGCACCAATTAGCTTGCTTTTTTGGCTAGTTTAGTTAGACTGGTTGGCCTTAGATTAGGATTATTGGACCTGTGCTGCTAGTTTAGGACTTGGCATGGAATGTGGTTGCAAGCTTACCGTCATTTCTTTCCATAGAAGGATGAGCATTACTTGGTTGATCTTTACGGCCCACTTCACTTCTGCTAACGTTTTCGTAATGTGAACAATCTTCTTATTGCATGACGTACGCTGATTCTGCTTCTGTCCCTTTAGGTCTGCATTTGTTTTCCTTTTGTGTGTTTTTTTTTCAAATATAAATAGTTACATTGGTATGCATGATTAGTTATGCATCGGTTTTATGAGTTTAATGTGTAAAGAAGGAAAAGCTTAGGGCATTTCCTTTACCATCTAATTGATTGTTGAAGTTTGTCCTGTGTTACTGATTTAGATGGAACTATGCGATGCGAGGTATAGTGGTTAGTATAATGTCATCTTATGTTGTATTCTCCCTGTTCTGCAATAGGCAACAGTGCCTATTGTGCTTTCTGGAATGAGTGTCTGTCTTGGCTCATTCAGATGCTCAAATATCCTTTGAGCTTTTGATCTTATTTGCTACTGCTGACCACTTTTAATTAAGTAAACCAATGCAAGTATTATATTTTTGCCTGCCTTTCCCTTTTCCGCCGTTGTCCCCCATTAGATCCCTCCGCATAGAATATATTTTGTCATGTATGTATACCCTTATTGCTCGTTCCTTCTATTTTGTTGTATTGCTGCTTTCCAGATGCTGCTTGGCACATTCATGCACTGTGTTGGTGCAATGTAACAAGGGCTATCACCTTGTAGGTTGTTGTTTCTGTTACCTTTTTATCTTAATATGTAATGCAGATGACTATTACGTTTCTTTGTCCATTTCTGGAGCCTAAATATGTTAATACGCTTATCACACTACACTCCAAGTTGCATGTTATTGCCCCTTCTTTAATGCACATTACCGAAGTATGTACCTTGCCGAGGATGTGCATAATTCAGCTTTCTAGCTTGTATTATATATATATTGTGAGTGCATCTAGGTGACCCAAAATTTGGTGGCTGCTGATTTTGTTTCTATGCCGCAACATAATCTCCTATTCTGGAAGATAATACGAAATAGTCCTTGAAAATGGAAAGTTCAACTAAAAGATAGTCACTAATTCTTATATGTTTTTCATTAAGCTAGATATGGTTTTTGTTGAATTACTCTTTGGACCATGTGACATTTTAAAATTCTTAGATCATAATAAAACCTATTCTTGATTGAAAGGCTTTTGGTTTGTTTACACATTACATATAGGAGATTGATGCCCCCCTTCTTTCTGTCAATATTTGCATGTGTTGTGGTATCTTTCTGAGCATGCAGAATTATGTTAAGTGTGGTTTTGCTGTTCAACGTGCTATTTGATTATTGTCATGGATTGGTTAGTGTATAGAGTTCGTAGATATTTAAAGAACATGATGAGTTGAACGACTTTCTTATTTTTCATTGTTGAGCTTGTTATTCAATACGAATGCCCTATTTGTTGTGGATTGCTGGTTGATTCTATTGGTTTTATGATTCTTAGAGTTTCGTATCTCATCTGTGTAGTAGTAAGCGATCATCTATTTTTATCTTCCTGTTACTTGCTTACAACGAGGGTTCCTTTCCGTTTCTTTACAAATTTTTTTTTTAAAATGAACTTTCCTTGGAAGTTCTTGATTGTCATTTTTTTTATAACCAAAAGACTTTGATTACTTGATATTTGTCAATCGCCTTATTTGCTGAAGAACCAATAAACTGGAAAGTCCTTGTTGACTCCATTCTTGTCTTTTCTATGATAAAAAGCAACACGTCTAACTCTCACACCCGCGTGTCGGTGAAACCTGTGGTCTGGGTGTGTCCTTCCAGAGGAAGCCGTTTCTTAAGACAACCCATTGCATAATATCATGTATATGCACTGAAACATTTTACCGATATTCGTATAACATGTAATGGCAAAACATGCATGATCTGTCTAAACCTGTAAGATGATGATGGTTATAGCCTTAAAAAACTCTTGGGCTTAATTAATTATTGTATCTCCTAAAAAACTGTTGTAGAGATCAGCCACGAATATTTCTGAGATCCACAAGGAATAAGCGCTCGTTGGGCCATGCAAGAAAGAAATTCATGAAACTAATTTTGGCGAGGACGGTAAAGATGAGAGTAAACTTTCACGATGATACTCCCATAGTATGCCCCTAAAGGATACAAATCCTACTTTATGCAAAAGGACTAAAGGGGAACCACTGATGCAAGTAGAATTTAGCTGTTTCATTGTAGCAAAATAAGCCCCAAGTATGAAGACAAACAAAATCACAACCCATATTGCAAACTCCATAAATCCTTTCAAACAGTCAAAAAATAGAGTTTTGAACACAACCATTTCCTCCAAAAGTGAGGATTTGAACCTTTACACACAATCACTAATATGTAAAAGATGGGTCCTTATATTTCCCATGGACGTTGAAAATCTTCTCCTTTTCATAGACTAGCATCATTTTGTTGGTGGACAGCATATTTGATGTGTTTCTTACGGCATCTTCAGGGACTGAGATGGCTGCCTTTGACATATCTGGCATTTTACTCCATGGTCAATTATTTTGGTATACAAAGTCTGGATTAAAGAAGATAAGCTAATTTTGGCTAAATGTGTTTGTTTGACATCAAGTACAGCTGCATAAGTAAAAAGTTCAGGTTACACGCTTTGCTATCAGGGACAAGAAGCATACCTTCAACATAAAAACCCATGACTAGTATATTATCAATCTATGAAACTCTAACACCAGTGAGTTCCAGTTGACCAACAGCAGCATTAATGGCGTCAATGACATCCATTTTTCCTAGATTAAGGGCTTCATCAACTGGAGTCCTCTCATGGCTAAAAATCAGTCAGTGGTTATGCATATAACGAAAAACCATTTTCACCATACGCACACACACAACCACAGATGCAGAAGTTTGGTGCTTTAACAAACCTGTTTAGACTGCTTATATTGGCTCCAGCTAAAATCAATTTTTTAATGACCTGTGAACTAGTATTTAATTAAGAATAGAAGCTTATGTAATCACAATACACACAGAGTGATGGGTACCTCAACGTGACCATTGAGGCAGGCCCAGTGAAGAGGTGTATTCTTCTCCTCATTAGAAGCATTGACATCCTGCTCAATAGACATGCCAAATTAAACGCCTGTACCTAAGCCCCTAAACTTGCAATTCTGTAACAATGCAGCACAATTGGAAACTGAGCAAGCAACAGTAACAGTATAATAGCCACATCAGTTGCAGAATTCATTCCAGTTATATGCTTTAAATACTTGGCACATTTACAACCATTTGTTTGTAGTTAAGGCTGGCATCATCCATGTTAGATAAGCGAAGGAACACTAACTAATTTATTCTGCTAACATGCTACATTGTTTTCAAGTTAAATTACAGTTAAGTGCTCAATCCGACATTTTAATTACGGGGATTTAAACAGGCCTAACAAAAATTTGGGCCTAAGAATGGTTTTGGTGACCATTTAAAAGAGCATTCAATGTTGGGGCCAGAACATAATACAACACAAGGTTGCATAATTTATAGAGTATCGGTAAAAGATAGGGTGAAAGGAAATAAATGAAAATCTAAGGCTAGAATAAAATTGAATTCTATTTGTACGAAAGATGCTGATGCAACAATAGGGATATTATCTAGGATGCTTCCAAAAACCATATAAAGCAAGGAAATGTTAACACGTAATCAGTTCAACCCAAGAAGTGATAAGCACTTGGGCATGGACTTGGAAGCCTGCTATTTTCTGATAGAAATACTCAAATGACCCATTTGGTGTGTGTATGAAACATGATAGAGATTCATATTGCCTCTATAGTGAAATGCAATGGAAATCCGGATTAATTTATGAATAGATACAGTGAAAATAATTAGAACAGTTGCTACAAGCATTTGTAGAAAAAAATTGACCAGAACATTGCTCCACAAAAACACGCTCAAGACATGATGAACAACTGCCTGCTTTAACATTCTCATTATTTGGGTATGCCTTTGAAGGTTATTAGTTTTGCATTGTTATCATTGCCTAAACTAGCTTTACCTTCCAAAATTACTTACAAACAGAAGTATGGATCGTCTGAAAACTTTCTTTCACCATAGAAGAATAAATGAAGAATGAATACATACCCATACCATGAACAAGCCAACCAAAAATGCTAGCAATCATACATCAAGTAAATCACAGAGTTACAGCCTGAGTACGTTTAAATTGAGAAGTATGTTAGATGAAAACACTCACCACACCATGACTTATAAGGTACTCCACTACGTCAACGCGATTATTGGCAGCAGCCATATGGAGTGCTGCAATCCCAAATCAGTAACTCAAAATCTCAACGAAAGTGTTAAAAACTCAACAGAAGAAAATAGTTATTCTTCCCCACCTAGGATTACTACAAATTAAAACAAAAATCAAATAGGTGGCAGTAAACTAGGTGCATCAAACTCAGCTAGGACACATTCCATAAAGAGTCAACTTTTAAGAAATAGAGTCCACATCCAGTTGGAGTGGAGCTAATTCCTTTGAAAGAAACCTGGATCACTCTACAAAAGCCCGCCTAAACACACTAACATCCTATAAAGAAGAGTAAGCGAGGAAAGAACCTGTGCGGCCCAGTGAATCCTTGGAATCCAGAGAAACACCAGCAGACTCTAAGCTTACGATGTCATCAATATCATCATATCTTGCAGCCTGTGGAAGAAGCCAAAAATTGCAAAGAGAAGGCAAAAACACAAACAATAAAGTCAGCTAACAAAAAAAAAAAAACCGAAAGGGTATGTTAAGGCAGAAAATGGGGGGTGGCAGAGAACCTCAAGCAAGGCGTCGACGCCCTCCGGCGACGTTTCCGTTTGGCTGTGGTTTGCGTCTGCTTCCATTGGCTTCGAGGTAAACCGTAAACAACTCGACGTCGGCGATGTTACCATAATACTAGAAGTCCGGGCCTTGAAGTGCCTTGCCTGGCCTGGTCCAGTTTCAACTAGACCCAAGACCAAGAGAGGTATGGAACAAGTTATTTTATTCTTTTAACCACTTGAGTGTCTCCAGTCCATTCGCCTCGGTTACTCTTTTCAATTAATCAACATGATAAATGAAAATTTAAAAGTAGAATGAATAAGGAGGCGTTTTATATCGACCGCAACAATCCGTCGTATCGTTGTTGCCTCCTATTTCTCCAATCCCTAACAAGTAACAAAGAGGGACTCCTGAGTCCCCTCTCTCTTCTTTGTCGAATCTTCGATAAGTTTATTCTTTAGCATCTCTTTCTTTCTTTCTTTTTCTTTTTTTACGGTTACTTACCATAACAATTCATGTATGTCTCTGTTCCTTTGTGAAAATTAAAACAAAAATATCAGATTAGAACAGACATATTTTGAAATTTTTAGTGCTATACAATAGAGTTTGCCTTTGATTCCTTCGTCTCCATCATCATCTTCATCATGACGTCAGTTGTTAACATGGACGTTGATCTTTTAGCTTCCTCCCTTCCTGGTACTTCCATTCAATATCAGGTATTCTTGTCCTTCTTCTCGGTTCCATTTCGATTCCTAATATTTGGTATAAGATCCAGTTTTTCTTTGCATTCTGGGTATTTTCGTTTTTCTTTTGTGATCTGTGTTTTGGCTGCTTAGGAAATTGTGCTGAAGAATTTAGGAAATGGAATAAACGAAATATTTAGACTTCTTGTTGATTTGGGACTTTCATTACTAGCAGGGGTTTGGGTGTATCTTAAGGAAAGTCGAAATTTCTTAATTCGATGGTTCTTCACAAATAAAGATGTGATTTTGACTCTAGGTGTTGTAAATCGATGTGGGATTTTGGTTTCAGGGTGAAATCCAGAGCAAAGTGGAGAGTAGTGACAAGGGATGTGGGGATCATGGTGGGATATGTGCTATATGCTTGGACAAGATTGTGCTTCATGAAACTGCTCTAATCAAAGGTTGCGAGCATGCTTATTGGTTAGTCCAATCAATTTCCTTCCTTATCGTAGTTTACTGGTTTCAAGCTAGTGCTTCCTTATCCATACCTTTTACCTCCTATGCCCTGTTTACTTGTCTCTTCTATTGGATTTGGAAGTTCAAGTGCTTGTGTGTATGTTACATAGAAGAAGAAAGCATGCAGAAGGAAGAAGATAGTAGATAAGAAAAATGATGTCGTAGTGTTTCCTTCTGGTTCTTTAATTAAAACGATGCAGTTCAGTCTATGTATTATGTTCTTAGCTATACGTGTCTACATTTGTGTGGCATGGGTAATTGGGTATGATGACATGTGTCAATCGAGGGAAGGCATGGATGTCTATATCTGTAACAACTGACAGGTTATAGGAATGTCAGGTAATATTGTCACGTTGTTTTTTCTTGTCATTGTCCCTCAATTTCTGTGCATGACTTTCATGTTCATAATCTCTTCATTTGCACTTAACAACTTGTTATTAGAGTCTACCGAACCTCAGAGCATTATCATGGCGGAAGGAACAAGAGCATCTGAACTTGGATGAATCAAGGAGAATGTGAAAATGTAGCTGGAAAACCAAGTGAGGAATGAAAAATTGTTGGTGGAGAACCAAGGAAGAATGAGGAATTGAAAACCATGTTCTACCCATTTATACAAACCATGATAGGCGCGAGGGAACAAGGTACACTAGGGAAGGAGCCTATAATACCTTCGACGGGAGCTGTACCCTGAAGAGAGATTTACACGACTACTATAAGGTTCAGCAAAATCGACTTACCAATGTTCGAAAGTGGGGTGAAAGGGTGGCTGTATAACTTAGGGATTGCAGCAATTCATTTGGAAGGGGAGGCATAGGAATGGTACCAACTGTTTAAGAGGGGGCCAACGCTAGGGGAATCGTTAAGTTGGGATGAAAAATCAATAACACAATGGTTCGATGAGGAAGTGTTCAATGATCTAGTGGGGGAATTCAAAGAACTCAAGCAAGAAGGGTCGATACAAGATTATTGCGCCAGGTTCAACAAATATTCAAATTGACTTACATTGTCTAAAGAATACCCTGTCAAGTTCTCCCTAATAGGATTGAGGCTAGAATTGGAGGTCATCGTGAAGCTCTTAGAACCCACACTCTCCCTAGCAAGAAAGCGGGAGTTGGTGCTAACCATTCATACTATGACACTGCTCACAAATGGGTCTTCACGAGTTATTCCACCCTTAGGAGCAAACAACGCTAGTGGAAAGGTAGGTTCCTAGGTGTTAGTGGGGTCCCCAAGCCCAACCTGAGAAGGGCATTCTTCCAGCCCCAAGGTGTTACAACGCAAATAAGGTCAACGTGAAACATCGCCCCAACCAAAGCCTTGAGTAGTAAGGACTTTGACGAGTGAAGAGCGAAAGACTTAAGCTTTTGGTGCAACAAGAGATACGCCCCAAGTCATAAATGTCGGAAGAGATAGCTTTAGTTATACATGGTTGAAGATGATGGGGAAGTTAGGGAAGATTTGGGAGAGCCAAGGAAGGAAACAATGGAGTTCGAACACCTGAACGTCTCCTTCCAAGCGCTGATAGGAGGAATTGAGAAGATGGAGTACAAACAGATGTGAGTGATGGGATATCATGCTCGAAGTTTGATCTAGACAGTAATCGACGATGGGAGCCTGCATTATTTTGTAGATGAGGCATTGGATAAAAGGGACCATGAGAGGTTAGAGTCCATTCTAGACATTAGCAATACGGTGGGAGGAGGTCTCTAAATTAATTGTCGATAGAGGTATAGAAGATTCACGTGGGAAATACGACGCATGTCATTTGTGACAGACTTGCTGATAGTTCCATTTGGTGGTTGAGACGTCATTTTGGGCATGCAATGGCTGGCGACTTTAATGATGTCTTATGGAACTCTAAGACACAAACCATGAAGTTTTCATAGGAAGGAAGCTTGATAACATTATCAAGCAAGGAGAGTGCAGGAACCAAGTTGGTATCAGGGAAAGGACTAAGCAACCTAATCAAGGGAGCTTGGGTTGCAGGCCTCTATATAATGCAACTAACCACTTTGGTTGAAAATCAATTTCAACAGATGAACTTAGAAGTAGAAGGCTCGACCATTGACGAACTTCAGTCTCCTACTGGTTGAGTTTGGGACATTATTTCAAGAGCCACAACAACTCCCCCCAAGAAGGAACCAGGATCATCAGATTCACCTCAAGGAAGGATTAGACTTGGTTCATTTTAGGCCCTAGTAGTACTTGGGAGAACAAAAAATGTGATCAAAAAGGCGGTGTTGGAGCTGCTCCCACAAGGATTCATCCGCTGCAATGTAAGCCCATATGCATCTTCGATTGTTTTTGTGTGAAAGGATAACTCATGTTGTATGAGTGTAGAATATTGTGAGTTGAACAGACACACGATGAAGGGCAAGTTCTAGATTCCTATGATTGAGGAACTCTTGGACGAGCTGCATGGTTCCAGTTGATACTCCAAATTGGACTTCCGATCCAGATATCTATTCGAATGTGGGAAGGAGATGTGGCCAATACACCTTTAAAACCCATGAAAGTCATTACGAAGTTTTTGTGATGCACTTTGGGCTGATGAATGTACGTCAACTTTTCAGAGCCTCATGAATGAAATTTCCTGGCCATTCCTCAGAAGGTCCATACTTGTCTCCTTCGACAACATTCTCAATTACACCGATAGTTTCCACCAACACTTATGCCAAGTAAAGGAAGCACCGGAGACCCTCTGAACTCATTAGCTGTACTTGAATGGGAACAAATGCATCTTTTCTTTGTAGCCTCTGCAGTGAACTTTTCTCATCACTGTTATTGTTTTTCTGCGGTTGATGATAGTTAGTAGAAAACCGTCAGATGTGTTCCTTAGAACACAAAAGGATGTGCTTTGTTTAACTAATTGGGATTTAACTAATATCAGAGCTAGTTTAGATACTATATTGTGGTTTACTTTCTTGTGATATGGAATTCACTGTGATATCTGCTTCACTTTACCAGTTTCCTCAACATTGGTTATTCCACAGAGTAATATGTTATTGGTAAATGTCGCTGGTTTATTAATGGGAATTGCATTCGGTGGGACAGTTCTTGATTTGTTTGCACAAGTTTTGAGATTGTGATTAGTTTGATGGTGTTCCACATTCTCTTTTTCTGCATATGTTAATTCATATGTGTATTCTTAATCTCTTCTTAATATGCTATCTAATTTTGTTGCTTTCATTTGTTTCTTTTGTCTTCAAGAATTTGTGATGACTTGCATGCGTCTATTCGTTGAGGCTTACAGTTGCCTCATTGTTGAGGAGTAAATTAAAAATCTACACTGCTTTCCTATCGACTTAAAATTTTCTGAGCAGGTTGGTGGAATTTAGAAAGAGAGGTATGTCTACTTTCTGATCTTTGATGAGCCCCTACTGGTAGATATTTTGGCCATTGGGAGTTATTTTAGTGAATTTTTTTGCAAGTTCTTTTGGTGAATTTGCTATCTATAAATGTTGAGGTTTTTCACAAACTTTCTTACGGTTGTACCTATATGTTTTTTGAGCAATGTCAATTTGAGGAACAAACTTTGACTTCTTTGAAGAAGTGAAAAATCTCCTCATTTTATGGTGGTTGATTAGTTAAATTCGTGATTTCATGAATTGCACATAAAAAGTAGCAGGTCAGTCTAGTATTCAGGTCTCCAATTTTCTGTTCTTTGTTTTGTGCAGTGTGACGTGCATCCTTCGATGGTCCACATACAGTCAGATTCCTACCTGTCCTCAGTGCAAACATCCCTTTGAATTTCTCAATGTTCATCGTTCCCTTGATGGCAGGTACCAATTACTTGTCTGTCCTCCAAAAGACACATGTTCCTACCAGTAGTGATTGAGTGGACTGATCTTTGTCACTTTAAAATTATCTTGTCAGTTATTCTTTTCAAAAACAGGATGGCTCAATTGTTTCTAATGCCTAGTTCCCTCTTCTTAACCTTTTTGTTTTGGGGCGTTTCTCATAGATATATATTTGTTCTTTTACAGCATCCAGGACTATATGTTTGAAGAAAGTGTGTGCCTTCTTCTTAGAGCCACATGGTTCAACCCTTTAATTCTGGAAGATCACAACTATGGTTGTGATGATTTAGAGGACTATGAATATGAATACGAGGAAGAGGATGATCTTGATGAAGTTTTCTTCAGCAGGTCATCAACTCTTCGCATTGGTAATCGAAGGTGGGGTGATAATGGATATGTTAGGGCAGGCCGTCAAGAAGCAAGACCAGTCCATCGGCCAAATTCCCAGGATGCGGGGGCAAGTTCTTCACGTGAACCTAAAACAGAGGTTGCAAAAGATAAAACAGGGCGAAGGGCAAAGCGGGCGCTCAGACGAGAAGCTGCGGACAAGGCGGCTGCAGCAAAACATCAACAGCATTTGGCAAGGTTTGGAAGGAAGTGATTTCTGTATTCTACGAGTGGAGTGGCCAACTCTTTAAGCAAAAAACCCTTTTATTTGGTCGTTGTACAGTATTTCGTGCTTTAACTTGGGGAAATAATGTGACTGGATAGTTGTTTGGGTATGCCAGAGGCTACCCATTTTATCTTTCAATGTTCGATTTCCAATTGCAAAGGTCAGTAACCTAATTCATAACATCAAATTTATCGCAGTTGGACTTTGTTAATTTGCTGGATTGAATTGAACGCTAAGACATTCTCGGCGTTGGATGAAGTTGATAGCCCCCATTTTAATTTAGAATCCATTTGGAAATTTGATGGAGTTCGTTTGTAAATCTGTAAAATATGATGTCAATCAACATAAGTGGATTTCAAAATTATATGTTTCTAATCGTCGATGCCATTATTCAGAACGTGGAACTCTCCAGGCAATTTTATACGAGACAGGACAGGTTTCTAGCTGGAGATCTTATTCTTATAGACCACTGGTAACATCTTATTTTATCGGACAGAATTGAACTTTTATATTGAAAGATGTCCTAAAACAACATATCAAAAGATTTGTCATGAGGCCCTCACAATTGTCACCATTTTAGTGGTCCAAATTCCAAATTCTCGAATCCTTACCAAAAGGTAATTGGTGGTGTTACAAAAATAATTCGTGCTCACTTATAGTATTAGGTCTTGAAATGTCAATAATTTCATATGCAAAAAGCTTTCTCCAAGTTAGCAAAGCTTTCTTCGTGAAGAACTACACATTTGATCTAAGACTAAAAGAAGGTCTTGTTGTGGGCGATACGCAAGATATGATCTTAGTGCCGCTTGAAAGATGTGAAAGCACAGAGAGCAAAAATATTAGTGGTGATAATAAAAAAGAACATCAAAATACTCTGTGTAAAGGAGTCACTATTTTAGTGGTCCAAATTCTTGAATCCTTACCAAAAGGCAGTTGGTGGTGTTACAAAAACAATTCGTACTCACTTGCAGCATTAGGTCTTGAAATGTCAACAATTTCATATCCAAAAAGCTTTTTCTCCATGTTAACAAAGCTTTCTTCGAGAAGAACTAGACACTTGATCTAAGACTAAAAGCAGGTCTTGTTGTGCGTGACACGCAAGATGTGATCTTAGTGCCGCTTGAAAGATGTGAAAGCACAGAGAGGAAAAATATTAGTGGTGATAGTAAAGAAGAACATCAAAAGACTCTCGGTAGAGGAGTCACCATTTTAGTGGTCCAAATTCTCAAATACTTACCAAAAGGCAGTTGGTGGTGTTACAAAAATAATTCGTACTCACTTGCACCATTAGGTCTTCAAATGTCAACAATTTCATATCCAAAAAGCTTTTTCTCCATATTAGCAAAGCTTTCTTCGAGAAGAACTAGACACTTGATCGTGGAATAAAAGCAGGTCTTGTTGTGGGTGACACGCAAGATGTGATCTTAGGGCCGCTCGAAAGATGTGAAAGCACAGAGAGCAAAAATATTAGTGGTGATAGTAAAGAAGAACATCAAAAGACTCTTTGTAGAGGAGTCACAATTTTAGTGGTCCAAATTCTCGAATCCTTACTAAAAGGTAGTTGGTGGTGTTACAAAAATAATTCATGCTCACTTGCAGCATTAGGTCTTGAAATGTCAACAATTTCATATCCAAAAAGCGTTTTCTCCATATTAGCAAAGCTTTCTTCGAGAAGAACTAGACACTTGATCCAACAATAAAAGCAGGTCTTGTTGTGGGTGACCCGCAAGATGTGATGTTAGTGCCGCTTGAAAGATGTGAAAGCACAGAGAGCAAAAATATTAGTGATGATAGTAAAGAAGAACATCAAAAGACTCTCTGTAAAGGAGTCACTATTTTAGTGGTCCAAATTCTCGAATCCTTACCAAAAGGTAGTTGGTGGTGTTACAAAACTAATTCGTACTCACTTGCAACATTAGGTCTTGAAATGTCAACAATTTCATATCCAAAAAGCTTTTTCTCCATGTTAGCAAACCTTTCTTCAGGAAGAACTAAACAATTGATCCAAGACTAAAAACAGGTCTTATTGTGCGTGACGCGCAAGAAGTGATCCTAGTGCCGCTTGAAAGACGTGAAATCACAGAGAGCAAAAATATTAGTGGTGATAGTAAAGAAGAACATCAAAAGACTCTCTATGGAGGAGTCACCATTTTAGTGGTCCATATTCTCAAATTCTTACCAAAAGGTAGTTGGTGGTGTTATAAAAATAATTTGTACTCACTTGCAGCATTAGGTCTTGAAATGTCAACAATTTCATATGCAAAAAGCTTTTTCTCCACATTAGCAAAGCTTTCATCGAGAAGAACTAGACACTTGATCCAAGACTAAAAGCAAGTCTTATTGTGGGTGACGCATAGGATGTGAGCTTAGTGCCGCTTGAAAGATATGAAAGCACAGAGAGCAAAAATATTAGAGGTGACAGTAAAGAAAAACATCAAAAGACTCTGTAGAGGAGTCACCATTTTAGTGGTCTAAACTCTCGAATACTTACCAAAAGGCAGTTGGTGGTGTTACAAAAATAATTCATACTCACTTGCAACATTAGGTCTTGAAATGTCAACAATTTCACATCCAAAAAGCTTTTTCTCCATATTGGCAAAGCTTTCTTCAAGAAGAACTAGACACTTGATCAAAGAATAAAAGCAGGTGTCGTTGTGGGTGACGCGCAAGATGTGATCTTAGTGCCGCTTGGAAGATGTGAAAGCACAGAGGGAAAAAACATTAGTGTTGGTAGTAAAGAAGAACATCAAAAGACTCTTTGTAGAGGAGTCACCATTTTAGTGGTCCAAATTCTCGAATCCTTACAAAAAGGAAATTGGTAGTGCAAAAATAATTCGCACTCACTTGCAGCATTAGGTCTTGAAATGTCAACAATTTCATATCCAAAAAGCTTTTTCTCCATGTCAACAAAGCTTTCTTTGAGAAGAACTAGACACTTGATCCAAGACTAAAAGCAGGTCTTGTTGTGGGTGAGGCACAAGATGTGATCTTAGTGCCGCTTGAAAGATGTGAAAGCACAGAGAGCAAAAATATTAGTGGTGATTGTAAAGAAGAACATCAAAAGACTCTCTGTAGAGGAGTCACCATTTTAGTGGTCCAAATTCTCGAATCCTTACCAATAGGTAGTTGGTGGTGTTACAAAAATAATTCGCACTCACTTGCAGCAATAGGTCTTGAAATGTCAACAATTTCATATTCAAAAAGCTTTTTCTCCATGTTAGCAAAGCTTTCTTCAAGAAGAACTAGACACTTGATCCAATACTAAAAGCAGGTCTTGTTGTGGGTGACGCGCAATATGTGATCCTAGAGCCGCTTGAAAGATGTGAAAGCACAGAGAGCAAAAATATTAGTGGTGATAGTAAAGAAGAGCATCAAAAGACTCTCTGTAGAGGAGTCACCATTTTAGTGGTCCAAATTCTCGAATCCTTACCAAAAGGCAGTTGGTGGTATTACAAAAATAATTCGTACTCACTTGTAGCAATAGGTATTGAAATGTCAACAATTTCATATTCAAAAAGCTTTTTCTCCATGTTAGCAAAGCTTTCTTCAAGAAGAACTAGACACTTGATCCAATACTAAAAGCAGGTCTTGTTGTGGGTGACGCGCAATATGTGATCCTAGAGCCGCTTGAAAGATGTGAAAGCACAGAGAGCAAAAATATTAGTGGTGATAGTAAAGAAGAGCATCAAAAGACTCTCT
>JAOQMS010000178.1:17973807-17986622 GCA_027563885.1 Erythroxylum longipes
ATATGTTATGATATAAAAGCATGAAGATGAATTAATAATGGTTAAGGTATTTTTCATTGGATTACGCCCACGTTATAGTAATAAGCTCACGTTTTATGACCTCTGAGTTGGACTCTGGAAAAGAGGCTCAATATGTTTGGTATCAGAGCAAGCAGGAGTTAGACTTCGAAAACGAGGTCTAACATTAACAGTAAAATAATATTCACATTAATTAGGTTAATAATATGATAATAAGAAATGACATCAAAGGAATCAAGCTGAAGTATGAAATATAAAATTATAAAAGATAACCAATAGATCAGAGATTGGAGAGGTCAATGGGGCTAGTTAGACCTATGATTTTTGTGCATTTACTTTTGTTTAATATATATTTATATATGAAAAATGCAAATAAAGAGTAAATAAAACTAAACAGGGGGGAGTACTTATTCTTTATATTAAAAATATTACTTTCATTTTTTCTAGTTTCATATCTCTTTTATCATATTAAAGTTGGCAAGTCTTTGTTCACTCAATTTTTTATAAATTTCCCAAAATTATTTTTTAAGGATTGAAACTAATAATCATTGGTATAATCCTCATATCACCATAAATTTACATGCTTAATCTACTTTCCATCTTACAATCATTAGCATAGCCTAGTTCTTCACCTAGAAATCCTCTTTTCTACTCAACCCTCCTTCATCATTAATGCTCCCTAATCAAAACTTCCCAAGTTGAGCACTTGACATCTTACTTTCTTTAACAAGATCTTAGATTTTCCTTTTCTGGCAACATGTCAAGTTAAACAAATAACTTCCCACCCCTCAAATCTTCCTTTCCTGCCTAAAAAATTCACCTTCAAGCTCTTCTCCTCCTCCTCAATCCTCCCAAATTGATGCTTTCACTCATTCTGATCATCTTTGTAGCCTTTAGATATTTCAGCTTTTAGCTGTGAGACGCTTATGACTTTAGGTAGTTGGAGAAGCAAAACCTGATGCAAAAGCTTTATTATACATCATTAAGTAGAATTAATGAATAGCAAGTTGTAACTCCTCTACTTGAGATCCTAAAAGAAGGAGCTGTATGATGGAACTTAACAATTCTTGGTTACTTTCTAGCCAAAAGAGTCTATTACCCATTGTTGAAGTTCTAGGCTATTGCCAACTAGAAGCCATTTGGCATAACAAGAATCTTAGTAAATGAAGAAGAAAATTTTTTCTTCAAATTCCCAAGTAGTTTTATTACAATGAAACTTATAGAGGCTGGTCCATGACATGTTATGAATAAACCTAACTTGCATCAAATTTGGAAGCCTAGATTAGCAATAGAAGGTTTCATAGTCAGAACTATTCCATTATGGATGTGTGTGCGTGGTGTGCCCCTCGAATATTTGACAATCAGTGGCTTAGGCTACATTACACATTATACAAGTAAGCCTTTATGTTTGGATCAGGCTTTTGAAAAAATTAAGTGAATAAATTATGCAAGAATTTGTGTGCTAATTGAAGCAATGAAGGACCTACCAAATGAAATCCTAATAATGAGACACAATGATATTATGTAATATGAAGAGGATGTAGTTAGAGTATCTTATGCTTGGAATCCAGAACCTTTGTTAAAAAAGGTTTGGAAACCAACTGGAAAAGTTTTCAAGACTAGTGCCTACAAAGAGTTAACATGCAACACTGAGAATGAAAAACATAATACTAGAAGTGAGTTGAATGTAATTAAAGATAGTCATACTTAATAAAATATTAACCAAAGTTGTTAAAGCAAAAAAACTCAAGTGAGTTTGGAGAAAGCTGAAATTTGCAAAGTTAATTAGAAGGAGCAGTTTGAACGATCATTTAATAGTAACTAGTTGACAACTTATAAAATAAATGAAAGGGAGAGCAACATTAATTTTAGTCCACCAATGTAAGGTAAGCAAATGAATTTATTTCTCCAAGAAGAAGCAAATCAAATGGAAGAAAAGAAATCCTTCTTCACAGTAGATCCATGAGTATTCTTGCTTGGAATGTAAAGGGATGAAATCCCTGACTAAACAATTAGTGATTAGGAATTTCATATTTGAAAATAAGCCTCACATTTTTTGCATTTTGGAGTCAAGAATTAAAAAGGATAATTTCAATAACCTCAATTTTGTGCCTAGTTGATAGAAAATGGTGGATAATTATATGTCATTATAATGGAAGAATTATGGTCCTATATGATGAGGATAAAGTGGAAATGCAAAGCACTCTACTGTACAATTAGATAATTGACATGAAGGTTATGCTTAAGCAGGAGTAGAGTACAGTGAATATCTTTATAATATATGGTCTCAATCACATATTCCGAAGAATTGATCCATGTAATAAGCTAAGGGAATTAGCCTCTTCTATTTAAGATCCCTGGTTTATCTTAGGAGATTTCAACTCAATGTTGAATCCATATGAAGTTGAAGGTAACAACTACTTGAGGAACTATAGTAGTGATTTCAAATTGAAGATTTTGAGGAAGCAATAATATAATTTATATTATCATGTCTTACGTTAAACGTAAGAACACATAGGTTTATATACAATTAAACCTATACATTTAACCTAATATAGGAAAAGTACACTTATACCCTTAATTATACATAATAACCAACACTCCCCCTCAAGTTGATGTAAAAATATTACACATGCTCAACTTGCAAACTATGGTATGAAAGGCTTGACTATTGAGTCTTTTTATGAAAACATCAACTAGCTGTTTTTCTGACGTTACATGAAACAAGCTCAAGACACCATCAGTTAACTTTTGTTTGATAAAATGTTATCAATTTCAATGTGCTTTGCTCGGTCATTTTGAATAGGATTATGAGCAATACTGATTGCAGTTTTGTTATCATAATACAATGATAACATCTCTTCTTTAGCCAACCTCAACTCTACTAGCAACTTTTACAACCATAAAAGTTCACGGAAACCTTCATTCATAGCTTATATTCTGCTTCTGCACTTGATCTTGCAACCATACTCTGTTTTTTGCTTCTCCAAGTGACCAAGTAACCTCCCATATGTGTGCAATAACCAAAGGTAGATCTTTTGTCATATAAGGATCCAACCCAATCCACATTTGTAAAGGCTTCAATTCGAAGATGGACATGTTTTGAGAAAAAAAGACATTTTCCTGGGGCTAACTTTAAATACCGCAAAATGCGAAAGACAACCTACTGATGAGATTCTTTAAGATCATGCAGAAATTGGCTCACCAAGCTAACTGCATAAGCAATGTCTAGTTTGGTGTGAGAAAGATAGATAAGCCTACTAACTAATAATTGATATCTGCCTTTATCAACTAATTCTTCAGTTCTAACTTGTAGTCGATGATTGCTTTCAATAGGTGATTCTGCCAGTTTACATTCCAACATACCAATTTCATCCAAAAGATCCAGAATGTATTTCCTATGAGAAATGAAGATTCCTTTTGTTGATATTGCAACTTCACTTTCCAAAAGTATTGTAACTTTCCAAGATCTTTGATCTCCAATTCTTAAGCTAGGAGCTTCTTCAATTGCGTCATTTCTTCTTTATCATCTCCTGTCATCACTATATCATCAATATAAAGAATAAGAAGAGTGATCTTACCCTTGTAGTGTCACATAAAGAGAGTCTAATTAGCATTGCTTTGTTGATACCCAAAAGAGATCACGGCTTTGCTGAATCTGTCAAACCAAGCTCTAGGAGATTGTTTCAACCCATACAAGGCTTTCTTCAATCTACGAACCTTTCCTTGATTTCTCTCATCATCAAAACCATAAGGAATCTCTATATAAACCTCTTCTTCTAAGTCTCTATGTATTAATGCATTTTTCACATCAAATTACTACATATCCCAATCCCAGTTAGCTGCATATGATAGTAAGATTCTGATTGTGTTCATTTTAGCAACAGGTGCAAATGTCTCCTAGTAATCAACTTCATAAGTTTGAGTGAATCCCTTTGCCACTAATATAGCTTTGAATCTTTCAATTGAACCATCAGCTTTGTGTTTTATTGTGAACACTTACTTGCAGGTAACTAGCTTCTTGCTTAGAGAAGTAACTAATTCTCAGTTTTCATTCTTAGTGAAAGCTTTCATTTCTTCTACTATAGCTTCTTTCCATTTTGGATCTTTGATAGCTTCCCTACAATCTTGTGGAATAGACATAGAGGAAAGAGACAAGGCAAAGGCTCTATTGGAGGGAGACAAGGAATTATAAGAGACAAAGTTAGTAATGGAATGTTTAGTACACAACTTGACCCTTTTCTCTGAGTAATGGGTACATTTAAATCAGAATCAGAAGATAACTCACCCAAGGATTTAGCATGATTGCTTCTTCAGACCTATTCTTCCTTGAATATCTCAACAAATCAGGTCTATCTAAACGTCCAACAACATTCTCCCCCCGAACATCAGTCTCCTCATTCTCCTCCTGAACAAGATCATGAAGTACCATCGACACCACTTCTTCTTCACTACTCTCCCCCTGGAGAGGTGACTGTGTAATGCCAATGTAAGGTTCAGACTCCCTAAAGGTAACATCCATATTGACATAAAACTTCCTAGATAGGGGGTGATAGCACTTATATCCCTTTTGGGTTGGAGAATACCTAATAAACACACATCTTAGGAACCTCGGGTCTAATTTCCCAATATTCCTAGTATGGACAAAGCAGACACCCAAAAACCTTTGTCGGAACAGTATAGCCATATTTTCAGGTAAAGACTTTTAAAGGAGTCCTGAATTGGAGAGTTTTGAGAGGCATTCGATTAATAAGATAGGTTGCCACTAGTATAAGGTCACCTGATTATGGCTTTGGAACATTCGTAATAAACATAAGGGATCTAGCAACTTCCAACAAATGTCTATTTTTCGTTTCAGCTAACCCATTTTGAACACTAGTATAAGGACAACTAGTTTGATAAACAATTCCATGAGACTCCAAATAAGTACTGTACCTACTATACATGTATTCCTTCCTATTATCAGTTTACAAGACTTTTATCTTACCATCACTGGGTGTGAACCATATTAGGAAAAGATTTAAAGCGGATAATGATTAAAGTTATTGTTTGTTATAGGGCATCCCCATAGGTGATCAAGTGGGGCAATTAGTTGACCTCAGATCTGTAGGAGCTAGTAGAGAGTCTTCGATACCTAGACCTCAAGAAATGCCTCCTAGAGTTCCCGAGAGAAGGGAGAGGAGGTATGATAGGCTGCAGAAGCAGGGGGTTATGGACTTCTACGGAAGTACAGACCCTACGGAGGCTGAGGGATGGCTAGAGAGGATGGAGAGAGTTTTCAATCAAATGGACTGCGAGCCGGATGAGAAGTTTGACTATGCAGCGTCTTTATTGCAAGGCCCAGCTTACCAATGGTGGAAGACTGTTCCAGGTAGTGCCACCAGGCCTTGCAACCTGAAGTGGGAAGACTTCCTGAGGGTCTTCAAGAAGAACTAGATGCCTAATATCTACTTGGACAGGAAGATGAAAGAGTTTCTGGATTTGAAGCAGGGTAGGATGTCAGTGGCAGAATATGAGATCCAGTTCAATGAGTTGATGGGATATGCTACTGCTTTGATTCCTACCAAAGAAGATAAGTGTAGAAGATTCAAAGATAGGCTGAACATGGAGATCAGGACAAGACTAGCAATTTCCAACTTGAGTAGTTTCATTGAGTTGAGAGCTGCTTCGATCAGAATTGAGCAGCTAGTGAGAGAGGGACAAGCAGAGTTTGGGCAAGGGTCCAAATTGAAGAGGTCTAGTGAGATTCAGAGTGGTTCTAGAAAAAGATTCAGTAAGTGCCAGAACCGAACTTTCAGACCACCCGTTGGATCAAGATAGTCAGAATTCAAACAGAGGGGTGGTTTTGTACAGTCTAGTAGTGGAAGAGGTACAACGCAAAGTCAGTTACCCCCTTGTGAGCACTGTAGGAAGAGGCACGATGGTGAGTGCTGGAGATTGTCTAGAGCTTGCCTTAGATGCGGCTCCTTTAACTACCAGGTTAGAGATTATCCTGCTGCTATGGGAACTCAGTCTGGTATGAGTGTGAGATTTGGGAGTGAAGCTACAATCTAGCAGAGCCGAGGTAGTGGGTCCAGACAGAGAAGTCGTGGCGGAGGTAGAGTGAGCTCTGGGAGTCCTTCTGTCAGGAATGAGGTGTGGAGCAGCCGACCGTAATCTCAGGCCCGAGTCTATGCCATGACTAGGAAGGAGACTCAGGACTCTCCGGATGTCATTACAGGTGCACTACTTATTTATGATCATGAAGCATTTGCATTGATAGATTCAGGATCTACACATTCCTTTATCGCACCGCATCTGGCATCTAGGCTGCATTGTGATAGAGAGTTATTATAGTATGGATTAGAAGTGAGTATACTGATAGGTAGTACTACAGTTACAGCAGAAGTCTGTAGGAAACTTTTGATTCGGATTGATCAAGCATAATTGAAGGCAGATTTGATTATACTACAGCTGAGAGAGATAGATATTATTCTAAGCATGGATTGGCTCACTACTCATAGGGCTATCATGAACTGCTATAATAAGGAGGTAGTATTAGAATCTCCTAATCAGCCGAGAGCATTTTTCAGAGGAATTAGTCAAGCGGTACCAATCAGATTGATATCATTTATGAGTGCATTGAGGATGATACAAGGTGGATGTGTGACTTATCTGGCCCACGTCATTGATACTCGAGTTAAGCAGAATGTGCAGGACATTCCTGTGATTAGGAAATTCCTGGATGTGTTTCCTGCCGAGCTATCTAGATTACCTCCAGATCGAGAAAAAGAGTTTACGATTGACTTAGTTCTAGGTGCTGCTCCTATATCCATTCCTCCATATAGGATGACACCTAAGGAACAAAAGGAGTTGAAGCCTTAGCTACAGGAGTTACTGGAAAAGGGTTTCATTAGACCCAGTGTTTCGCCTTGGGGAGCTCCAATTTTGTTTGTAAAGAAGAAAGATGGGACTTTGAGGTTATACATTAATTATAGGCAACTGAATTAGGTGACAGTGAAGAACAAGTACCCGTTGCCTAGAATTGATGATTTGCTTGATCAGTTGCAGGGAGCTTAGGTATTCACTAAGCTGGATTTGAGATTGGGGGACTATCAGTTGAAGATAGCAGAGGTTGATGTACCTAAAAGTGAATTCAGGAGCAGGTATGGGCACTTCGAGTTTTTAGTAATGCCATTTGGGTTAACTAATTCCCCGGCAACATTTATGGCCTTGATGAATAAGGTGTTTAAACCCTACTTGGACCACTTTGTGATAGTGTTTATCGATGATATTTTGGTGTATTTAAAGAATAGAGAAGAACATGCCAGACATTTGAGGGTAGTACTGTAACTTATGAGGAAGAAACAGTTATATGCCAAATTCAATAAGTGTGAATTTTGGCTGGATCAAGTTGTGTTTCTGGGATATATAGTGACTGGACAAGGCATACACGTAGATAAAAAAAGATAGAGGCAGTGATGAATTGGGAAGCTCCAGAAATGTATCAGAAATTCGAAGCTTCCTAGGATTAGTCAGATATTACCGGAGGTTTGTCGAAGAGTTTTCTTTGATCTTAACCCCCTTGACAAAACTTCTGAGGAAGAATGTAGTATTCAAATGGAATGAGGAATGTCAGAAGAGCTTTGAGGAGCTGAAGCGTCGGTTGACTACGGCACCAGTGTTGACTATTCCATCAGGGACTAGAGGATATGTAGTATATAGTGATGTTTTGCATCAAGGATTGGAATGTGTATTGACGTAGTATGGCAAGGTGATCGCCTATGCATCGAGACAATTAAGGTCTCACGAGATTAACTATCCGATACATGATTTAGAGCTTGTTGTAGTTGTCTTTGCTCTAAAGATATGGAGAGACATTCCAGATTTATACAAATAATAAGAGTTTGAAGTATCTATTGAGCCAGAAAGAGTTGAACATGAGACAAAGAAGATGGATTGAGTGATTAAAGGATTATGACTACATGGTTGAGTACCACCCGGGGAAAGCTAATGTGGTGGCTGATGCTTTGAGAAGGAAGTCTAATACCAGTGCCGCTTAGATTCAGTTATTGAGGTTACCAAACTTAATTCATTTGAGAGCTCTAAATGTGAAATTGAATCTGGAGAAAGTTGAGGCATTGATCGCTACACTAAAGTTGAGACCGATGTTATAAGATAGAATTAGAAAAGTCTAGAGGAAAGATCCTAATATGGTGAAGTTTATAGAGAAAGTGAAGATGAGTCCAGATTTCGGGTTTGAGTTGAGGGATAAGACATTGTGGTTGAAACAGAGATTGTGTGTGCCTAATGTGGATGATCTGAGGAAAGAAATTCTAGAGAAAGCTCATATGACCGCTTATGCTATGCATCCTGGTACTACCAAGATGTATAACATGCTGAAGCAGCATTTCTGGTGGCCCGGAATGAAGAAGCAAGTGGCAGAGTATGTTTCTAAGCATATGACATGCCAGCAAGTTAAGGTTGAGCATCAGGCTCTAGTAGGGAAGCTACATTCGTTCCCTATTTCGGAGTAGAAATGGGAACGAATTACCATGGACTTCATTATGGGACTGCCCAAGACTCCGAGGCAGAATGATGTTATAGAGGTTGTAATGAACTGATTGACTAAGTCGTCCCATTTCTTACCAATGAGAGAGAATAACTCACTAGATCAGTTGGCCTAGAGATATGTGAATGAGGTAGTTAGACTGCATGGGGTTCTAGTGTCTATTATATCGCAAAGGGATCCCAGATTCACTTCGAGATTCTAGAAGAGTTTGCAGTCTGCTATTGGTACTAAGTTGAACTTCAGTACTGCATTTCATCCTCAAACAGATGGACAGAGTGAGAGAACGATCAAGGCTGTTGAGGATATGCTTAAAGCTTGTGTATTAGAGTTTCAAGGAGCTTGGGATCAGTATATAGCACTGATAGAATTTGCTTACAATAACCACTGTCACAGTAGCATCGGAATGACACCATACGAGGCATTGTATGGAAGAAAGTGTCGATCACCTCTGTATTGGGATGAAGAGGGATTAAGAATGGTTGAAGGCTCGGAATTGATTTAAGATATCGTGGACAAGGTGAAATTGATCTGAAGCTGAATTAAAGCAGCTCAAGATAGGCAGAAGAGTTATGTGGATCAATATCGACAGGATATGGAATACAGTGTAGGAGACAGAGTGTTCCTGAGAGCGTCACCATGGAGAGGAGTATTAAGATTCGGTAAAAAGGGCAAGTTGAGACCTAAGTACATTGGTCCTTATAAGATCATTGCGAGGATAGGACCTTTGGCTTATAAGTTAGCTTTACCAATTGAAATGTCTCAATTACATAATGTGTTTCATATAAGCATGCTCCGAAGATACCGATTGGATCTGACACATTTGATACCGGCTCAAGAGATTGAAGTTGCTAGTGACTTAAGCTATGTTGAGGAGCCGATTAAGATAGTGGTATCTCAAGTCAATCAGTTGAGAAACTGAGTCATTCCATTGGTGAAAGTCCTTTGGAGGAATCACTCAACTGAGGAAGCAACTTGGAAAACGGAGGAGCATATGAGGAGGCAATATCCCCACCTGTTCGAACAATCAGGTAAGAATTTCGAGGATGAAATTTCTTTTAAGGAGGGGAGAGTTGTAACATCCTGTTACCCATGTTAAAGCTAGAATAATAAATATGAAAGATTATTGAGAGATTAGAAAATCCAATTCATGTTCATGCATAATATGACATACAAATATACGTGAATATTGGTATTTTTAATTGCACATGAAAATGATTGTATATGCATTCATTAACATTCCAGGTATAATTGATTTATATATGTGAAATGTGATTTTATTAAGAATTGTGATTTTTATATATTGAAAATTGATTTGGAGAGATTATTTGTTGATTTAGAATTTTGGGGGAATTTTAGGAAAGATTTCTGAAATTATTGGATATTATTATTGAATCAGGAAAATGCCAAGTGGGAAGACAATTGATAATTAGCAGTAGAAATTAATGTCAAATGACAGTGAAAATTTTTATATAAGACTTTGGGATTTAATGACTTATGTCATTAAAAGTTGGAGACATTTGGAGTAAAGTTAAAGATGACTAGACTAGTTTCATTAGAAAAACTAGTTAAAGCCTTAGAAGTTAGATAAGTGACAAGTACTTAATTGAAGTTATATTATATGATTATGTTAGCAAGACCAAGTCACGTTTCTTTTTAACTTGAAAGACTAAGTTACTGTTGTTTCTTGACTTAGTTCTCTTTTTCGTAGTTTCTTCTTCAAGCTTCTTCTTCAGTGATTTTTCTTGACTCTCTGAACCTTCAACAAGAAAAACCTTGTTTCCATCTATCCTTTTTACTACTCCCATTTTGTTGTCTATTTCTTTTGCCTCAAGAAAAACCTAACCTAAACCACCTTCAAAATGATGTACGTGGTTACATGAGATTTAGGGCTTCTTGGAGTTTTTGAAGATTTTGGAGTTTTATCAAGTAAGTATCTTGTAAATCCTTAAGAGTTGTTAGTATATGAGCTAAATTTGGTGATTTAGTTGTCATTGAATGATCATGTGAAAATGGGCATTTTTCATGTATACCGTGGATATAGGATGAGTTTATTGATATTTTTAATTGTGTGTTTTGATGATCAATATGTTATAAGGTAGTGTGGAGATGATTTTTGGAGTTGAACGATCGATAAAAATGTGCACGAGAGGAGTGCAGAAATTCATGCAAGATGATTTATATATATACTTTGATTTTCACTGTTGGTATACATGAGTAGTTTTGAGTGTTTAAAATGAATTTAGAGTTAAGAAATAGGTGTATGGTGATGTATGTAGATGAGAAAGATTGATTAAAATGAAAGTTTGAGGAAGAAATGAAGAGAATGCAGAAATTGAATATGCAAAAAAATGATAGTGAAAGTGTAGGAAATGAAGAGATACGTGAAAGATTTTCTAGTTTTTGATACTTGGTGTTGATTTTTTTTGGTTTTGATCTGTTTATGAATTTTTTGAGTTAAATAAGAGTTGAAATTGAAGAGAAAATGAGAATAGAAAAGGTGATCTTTGTACAAGTGGTGTTAGGTGTAAAATATAGAAAATTGGAAGATAAGTGCTGGAAAATGTAGCAGTAACATGTCCACTGATTATGCTTCTGTGTTTTAGCCATAACCTGTTCTGTAGTTATCCAAATGAGATGATTCTTAATTTGAATTAAACTAGAGACATATGGCTACATTTATCATGAAGAGATCAAATTCAAATTCTGTCTTTAAGAGTTTTAAAATTTGACTTGAAATTGGTTTAAGAGAAAGAAAAAAAGAAGAGCTATAGATTTGGATGGAAGAAGGAAAAGGCACGATCATGACTTTTCTAAGCAATCTCGTGAGTCAAAATGGTGCTGGAGCATGATCGTGATATCGTAGAAGAACTTGGAGACTCACGATCGTGCAGGAGCATGATCGTGGCTCCGAAGCTCTTTTTAAGGCGACTGTTTCGAACATCATTTGATCTTTTGTTCATGTCTTCTTCTCCCAACCTCAAAATGACATGGGATTTGAACCAACCGATTCAAAACACGTTGTTATACATCTCCACCAAAAATTATGACCATCTGAAATCATTTGGGAGAGATTGAGTGATAAATTTAAGACGAAATTGATGAGGAGTTCTGGAATTTCATAACTGGAGTATTCCCACTGAACATGCTTTGGTATTTTAGACATAACTTGTTCTGTAATTATCCAAATGGAATGATTCTTGATTTTTAGTAAACTAGAGACATAGGATACAAATTTTATGAAGAAATATAATTTTAATTCTGTTTCTAAGAATTTCAATTTTTGGATGGAAGTTGAGTACAGGGCACTGTTTTAGTATAAGAACAGTCCGAAAATGTTTGGAGTATAACTTTTAGAGTACTTAATCGAATTGAATGATCTTAGTGTCATTAAAAACTTAAGAGATAGGAGAACAATTTTCTAGAAGAAAGCATTCCCAAATTATTTCATTTTCTTAGTCAGATTGATCATGAACAGTAAACCCGAAGATATGTTTCAGGAAAAATCTGAATTGACGAAATAAGTTATGAATTTCGATTTTTATGGTTTTATTGAGGTATAAACCATTAGTATAAATAATACTTATGTGAGTTTGGAAATATGAATGTTTGCATGACAAGAATAATATAGTGATACCTGGAATTGTCATGAACATGTATTGTGCATATTTTATATACATACATGTGCATTAACAAACACTTATAATTGTGCAACAATGTGATATGTGTATATCATGATTATGAATTCCATACCGTACCGGCCGAAAAACGGTACCGGAATATTAATTTTGGTACCGAGTTTAAATACTGGTAGATACCGGCCAATACCGGTTGGTACTGGCCGGTATTATAAATACCGCCCAAATACCTGCCAATACCCGAAAAATTAAAAAATATAGAGACTAAGTTGCAAAATTTTTAAATTTTAATTTTCAAAAAAATCAAAATTTTTTAAAATTTTAAAACTCTCCCGCGTCCTCCCCCTCCCCCCTTCAAATATTTTTAAATTTGTTGAATAGTTTAACTTTTATTATTATTGTATTTTTAAAATAAAATAAATATTTTATTACTAATAATAATTATACATTAAATAAAAACTAAAAATAAATTTTTTATTTAAATTAATTTTTACATTTTATATCATATTTATTAATAAAGTATTAATAAAAATATTTAATTTTTAAAAATAAATAATTTAAAATTTAGTATTTATAAACTAATATTTATTTTATTTTTATATATTTTGAAT
>JAOQMS010000178.1:17986722-18050177 GCA_027563885.1 Erythroxylum longipes
CTTGTATGTGAATGTGACGAACTAAATGCTTCATGACATGATTGATTGATTATGAGAGATGCATTCCATACATGAATACATGATCAGATAATGAGAGTTGTGACCTGAATAGCCACCGAAAATGAGCTGAAAGCTCCAATTGTGATTAAGAGCCAAAGGCTCACTATGTGAAACGAGCCCTGTATTCCCAACGGATAAGGGATAGTATAAATGAGCCCGGTATCCACAATAAATAAGGGATAGTTTAGACACTCGGTCACAACAACGTAATAAGTGGAAAAGAGTCACCTAAGCATTTTATATACATTTTTAATGAGTATGTTTGATTGTTTGAAATGCAAAATTGTCTTACCCTTAAGTGAGAATGTGATATGTGATAATTTATGCAAAAATGCAAAGATGTGAATTATATGTTATATGTGTGATGTGTTGCATGAATTGAGTGAACCATCAATGATGGTTACCTTATTGAGTTAGCAAAATTCACCAAAATTGAAACGTTGATTTTTCAGGACCGAGAGACGATTTTAGCTACGAAGAGATGCTACAAAGAGTATAGTTTTGTACTTTTGGGAAGAAGAAGAAGAAATGGCTCAATGGTCTGTCAACTGAGATTGGAAAGATTAGATAGACTTTTGTGTATTTTCCTCCTTCATTTGGCATATTTTGTATTAGGATTTGATAATGTACATGTATGAGTGTTTAAAAGCTACAATGTAAATATTTGGTTTCATGAATGAAAGGAGAAATTTGGGTTTTAAAATATGATGTTTTTCATTATGATGTCTTATAAGAAAATTAAGAATGATGATTCCATGTTAAGTGAATGTTGTGATTGAACGTAGCGCACCATTATCATAAGTTATATACTGGAATGTCTTCAAGGTGTTCCGGTATGTACCCTATGGTAACGAGGTGCTACACTTAGCATACCACAAGCATCACAAGATAAAGAATCAAACAAAGTTCTAGAAAATAAACTAGGATATAGTTTTTCTAAAACAAAAAATAAAGGATGCCCCAACCGCCTATGCCACTGTATTATTTCCTGGTTAACATCCTAATATTCCCAAAAAAGGCCAGGCCTTAACTGTCTTTCATCATGAATAAGCCATCATGCTCTCTACCATTGTCAATCCTCTTCCTTGCTTGAAGATCCTAAAAGATACAATAATAAGGAAAATTTTAACTTTACAATTTAAAGCCTTGGTGATATTAACAGATAAAAGATTGACAGGGAATTGAGGAACATGAAAAACATAAGACAACTTAATATTAGGATTACATACAATAGAACCTATCCCAGAAATAGGAGTTAAGGACTCATCAGCCACCTTGACACTATCCCTTTTCAGACAAGGAGAGTAGTTAAGAAAGCCTTTAGAAATGCTTATCATATGTCTATTCGCACCATAATTAATAATCCATGAGTCAAGTTGACCAAAAGAGTTACTTAACTTGACAAAATTAAAGGTAACACTAGAGAAAGAGTTGAGCTGTGACAAACACCTGAAATGTTGAATTTCATCAGAAGAGAGATTGTTAACTAAAGCAAACTCCTTGGATGATTCTACTGTTTCTAACAAATTTGCTTGAGCTCTTGTGGGGTTAGATCGTTTTCCCCATCGAACCCTAGTAAGTCTCCCATGCAACTTCCAACAAGTCTCTTATGTATGCCTTGCCTTTCTATAGTAATCAAAGTGTAAATGATCTTTATTAGAAGTAACATCCTTCAGCTGCTCATGACTAATATGGGCTATTAAACCCGACTTCTCAACTAGTGCAATATAAAGCATAGCACTTCTTCTGTTCTCTTCCTGCTAGATTAAAGAATGTGCCTCCTCAAAAAAGGGAAAAGTAGATCTGCCAATAACTTGAACTCTCAATTGATCAAATTCTAGGTTCAAACCAACCAAAAATCCATATACTCGCTCTTGTTCAAGCATGTTTTGAATCAGTACCGCATCATTAACACCCTTGGCTTGCAAATCTTGATAATAATCCAGTTCCTTTCGTAAACTACAGAGCTTAGAAAAATAATCTAAAACAATTTTTGTGCCATAAATTTTGTTCCGAAGTTAAAAAATCTGAGCATTATTTCCCATATAAGAATAAGTGGTTTTTACAGCTTTCCATATCTTCTCCGCAGTGTCAAGCAGTAAACACTGTCAGGAGATCTTAGGATGGATGGAATTAAGAAGTCAAGATATAACCAATGAATTATTAGAGTCCCATTGACTAAAAGTAGGATCAGTAATAGGTGGTGGTTTCTTATTCCCATCAATATAACCCTGTAGCCTTTTAGCCTTGACAGACAACAAACATGATCTAAATCAGGTTAAATAAATGCTACTGCCATCTAGTTTAATAGGACTAATTAGAGAATAGGGATTGTCATTAATAGGCTAATGTTTCTCTAACTCTTTAGAAGCTTCCTTAGTAACTGACATAATGGCAGGACAGGGGTAAAGAAAGGAACAGCAAAGAAAGGACTCTAAAACGAAAGCAGAATTTGTTCACAAGAGGTCTAAAAAATCAACAGTTTCGGAAGAGACTAGATTGTAGCTGGTCAGAATCAGAGGAGGCCAGCGAAGAAATCTATCCAAACATGATGAAGAATAGTGGTCAAACGTGGCAGCACGCACTACATACGTCGATGAGTGGAGTTACCGAAATAGATGGGCAATGCGTGTGCTCATGCGCAAGGGTCGAATAGCTCTAGAAACTTGGGTATCGGCCGAACTTCACTTGGTTTGTGCTCTGGTGATGGTTGTGTCGAAAGGAAAGGAGTGAAATGCAACCTCTTCACATTTGTTAAAAAATGGTGTATAGGCAAAAACAATTTTTCTAAATGGACTTACTACAAAAGGGAGTAACTCAACCTTTGATCGGCAGTGACTCTGATACCAGGAAGAATTAGAGGAAGCGATAATATAATTCATATTATCACAATCTTACATTAAACATAAGAATATATAGGTTTATATACAATTAAACTTATACATTTAACCTAATATGGGAAAAGTGTACTTTTACTACACTTCTACCCTTAATTATACATAATAAGCAACACAAATAGTGCACAATAGACATTTAGATGGAAGATCTTCATTTTGGTGGCAACTTTTACACATGGAGCAATGAGAAAAAAGGACCTTGGTTTCTTTGAAAGAAGTTAGATAGGAGTATGGCAAACTTGAAGTGGTTCTAGAGATTTCCAGATAGTATTATATTTTGTTCCTAAACATACTAAGTTCTAATCCCATAATAGTGTACCCTACAGGTATAAGTAAGCACAAGAAAATACTATTAAGATATAACAAATTTTTAAATGATGTTAGTGGTTTTTAGGAAGCCATAACAAAGGGTATAAGTGTTAGAGTATAAGGTTCTAATCAATATAAATAGAACAAAAAGATTCATAGAATTAAAAGGAGCTTAAAATTCTCAATAAAGAGACAGCTAATAACACTCATTAAGCATTAAAATCTATAAATCAACATCTAACCAAGGTACAAGTTGATCTCTTCCTTAATCCCACTATCCCTAATCTTCAATTCCGTGAAAAACCAATTATGCTTAAACTCTTCCAAGCATTAGAAGTTGAATACTCCATCATAAAACAAAGATTAAGAGAGCTGTGGATTTTAGATGGATACAAAAATACTTCCTTTTTTCATAGAAGAGTGGCTATAAGAAAGTCCATAAATAGAATTGTATCCCTCTAAAAAGGTGAAAACTTGTTTACAACACAGTAGGATTTAATGAAAGAAGCTAAAAGTATTTTACGAACACTTTAGGAGCCCTATCAGATGTTATATCTTCAGTCCATCTTATTAAAGAGATTGTCCAGGATCATCTTTCCAATGTGGAGATGGAGATACTCTCAAGTCCTGTCTCTAAGATTGAGATAGAAAATGCCTTAAAAGCATTCAGTCCATTTAAGACTCCTGGCCCTGATGGCATGAACATCTTCTTTTTTTAGAGGACTTAGGAAAAGACTAGAAATCTAATGACAACAACAATTAAAGATTTTTTCAAGAAAAGGAAACTTCTAAAGGAGACAAATAGGACCTTCATCAGCCTAATTCCTAAAGGTAATCAGAAGAAGTCAATGAAGGATTTTTAACCTATAGCTTTTTGTAATTCCATATAAAAGCTAATTTTAAAAATTCTAGCTATAAGATTGAAAAAAGTACTACTTTTACATATTGGATAAAAATAGCAAGCTTATGTACCAAGTAAATAGGTTAAAGATAACATCTTACTTGTATAAAAGCTTTTCAGAAAATATGCAAGAAAGAGAGGAAGTAGAAATTGTTCCCTAAAGGTTGATTTTCACAAATAGGATGTCAATGGGCTAGGCCAGGGGCGGATCGCTCCTAGCCTGATCTTTGGTTGGATGGCTTGAAGGGCCAACCCAACCCATCCTTATTTTAAAAAAAATTACAAAACAACGTCGTTTTTTTGTTCCGATTGAGCCAAAGCTTAGATTGTACTCAACCCGACCTTGACTCATGGCCTGGTTGGGAGGAACTATTTTGGCTCAGGGCTTTGTCAATCCGGGCCAAAGTTGGGCCCACCCTGGCTGAGCCAAAATTGTCATCCCTATTCATAAAGCCTACGATTCGATGAATTGGAATTTTATTATCAATTGCCTTCAATTATGATTTTCTAGAAACATACATTGAATGGATAGAGTAATGCGTTACTAGAGTATCATACAATATCTTGGTAAATGGTGATCTTACAAGCATCATTAAAGGCAAGAAAGGCCTAAGACAAGGTGATCCAATTTTGTTTTTTTTTTTCTTCTATAGCTATGGAGGTATTTAGTAGGTTGTTATTAAGAGTGGTTGAAAGGAATAAACTATTCAAATATCACTCAAGATGAAAGACAAATGGGATCCTAAGTTTAATTTTTGTCGATTATTTGTTACTATTCTCAAAGGTTGATCATCACTCAATTTCATCCTTAGTTACTACCTTAATGATCTTTAGCCAAATTTCGTCTAATGTTTCTTAGTGTTTCTCTGGTCTGTCAATGTTTTAGTTTGTCCATCTCTTGTGTCGTCGCTTTGTCTGAGGGGAGTATTCTTACTCTCCTAATGTTGTAATGTTCTTGAATCTATTATTTAATATATTCAATTTTAATTTTTCAAAAAAAATTCTAGACTTCTAGTCAACAATGAGTAAGAAAGGGATGTATCTTTTTGTTAGTGCCTCCATTTTGCCAATTGTTTCTTGCCCCTGACATGTTTCAAACACCAGAAATTGCCCCTAACATATCTAAGTGTTCTTATATCCTCCACTAAGCTCTCCTATCCAAATTTCAAACTCCTAATGGATAAAACCTATCAAGGTTAAGCAGTTGGAACTCAAAATCCCTCAACATGGCAATTAGGTTGTAGGCAATATCTTCTATATTGAACTTAATAAGTAAATACTAGTCACCTCATTTAGCATTACCGTGCTCTGTTATTAAGCAATGAATAAGCTTCTAAGGAGATTCCTATAGAATGGTATTAAGGAGGATGGAATCAAAGCAAGAGTGAAATGGAAACAAGTCTATTTTCCTAAAAGTTAACGAGGTCTGGGGTTAAGCCCCCTAAAAGTCATGAACTTAACAATGCTTGTTAAAAAAACACGGAGGCTTATCAAAGGATAAAAATTTATTATGGGTTAAGTGGGCTCACTACTACTATATATCAAGGACTCCAGCTTCTTGTGTATGAGAAGTCCTAAAAATGCAAGTTCAACAATGCAATGCATCCTCAAATTGAGCAGCAGTATTAGACAATTAGTATCCCACAAAATTGGGGATGGTAAATTATGACACAACAGGTGGTCCCCTTATGGCCCAATGGAAAATCTATCAGCTCTCCTTCAATTGAAGGCCATGTATGGAAGGAATACTATAATTAATCAAATCATTTCTAACGATAATTTGCTTTCATGGTAGGTAACTGATACCAATTTACTATCCTATCTACTTGATTTACCTCTAACTCATGGTAAAGAGGATGAGGTAGTACGTGAACACTCAAAAAATGGAGAATTTTCAAATAAGTCAGCTAGGGCAATATTTTGGAAGCTAGTACCAGAAGTGGAACGCATGATTTGGTATGGATCAAACATGTACAACCAAGTGCTTCACACATATTTTGGCTGGCATTGATGGGTAGACAATTTGATTCTATCGACAACACTCTAGTTATTTCATTTGTAAATTCAAATCAGGGATCTCATCAAGGAAGGAATTTATGAGATCGCTAGTCATCTAAGTAATTTAATTTTTGCCGAATTAGACATTCCAAGTTAGAAGTTTTAATTATAGAAGATCATCAATCAATCGTACGTGAAGTCCGCAGTTCGATAACCTCCAACTTGCGTCCCCGTTTCGTCGCTCGAAGCTCAACTCTCCCCCTCTCATAGCAATGGCATCTACAGTTGTGTCCCGACTCTCCAACCTCAACCGCCATCTTTATCCGCCCAAGAACGGTGGTTTGGCAATGAAGGTGTTGCCCGAGGTCGACGAAGCTTTGTCGCGAGGAGAGCCCGTAGTTGCTCTCGAATCCACCATTATCTCTCACGGTGCGTACTCGTCGCCATTACTTCCAGTTCGCTTAGTCTCATGTACTGATTCCTTTTCTTTTTTTTTTTCAAGGTATGCCGTTTCCCCATAATTTGGAGACGGCCAAGGAAGTGGAGGCAATTGTGAGGGACAATGGAGCTGTTCCGGCCACGATCGCTATTCTTGATGGAGTCCCTTGCATAGGTGTTTATTTGGATAGCTTATATCAATTGATAGGCAGATAAGAATTCTTGTGGATGCTTTTAAAAGAAAGACGGTTCAATTGTTTGTTTTTTGGTTTATTTGATCGGTTAGTTTTCCAGGTACTAAGTTTATTTACGTTCAGGTTTAAGTTTGGAAGAACTGGAAAGACTTGCCACTCTTGGAACTAGAGCAAAAAAGACCGCTCGCAGGGACATTGCACATGTTGTGAGTACCTCTTGAAAACCTCTCACCCTGTTTATGTAGTCTTTTTCTTCTACTTTTATCCATCGTAGAGAATCTTTTTGAGTTTTATGTATGCGTTTCATGTCTGGCAGTCAGTTCTATCTGAATAAACGAATTGGGTTGTAGGTTTCTTTGTTTGGGCCAGATTCTCAAATTGTTGTTGGGACTCCTATATTTTATTATTTTTACCTACAAATGTTGATTGTCACTACGTTATTTGTACTATCAAAATTCCTTGAAGAGAAGCCTCAATGTTACTCAACCTTTTTATCTAATTTTTGTGCTTGCTCCTTTCCCTTTTCAGGTGGCCAGCAGGGGCAATGGTGCTACTACTGTTTCTGCTTCCATGATTTTTGCTTCTATGGTGAAATTTCTTTTCTTCCCTTTTCAATATGATGAATTAAGATTTAAAATTTTTGTTAGTCTTTCTTATCATTTGATTTGGAAAAGTCATGCAGGTTGGCATCCCTGTTTTTGTAACTGGAGGAATTGGAGGTGTACATAGGCATTGCGAGACTAGTAAAGTGTCATTATATTCTATATCATTTTACTGTTAACATTTGTTAATTACGTTGCTATAATTTTGTGATGATATGGCCATTATGTTGATTTTGCTCTTATGCTTACGGCTGACCTTTCTGATTTCTTTTTGCTTCTAAAATTGTTCCACTTTTATGTTACTAATAACTAATTACCAGCTTTCTCTTAAAGTAATCTATTGCTGGTCAATTGATTGCGTGTTTCTTTTGTTTGCACGAAAAGAAATACGTACTTTTCTTATCTAAACCTTTATGCAGAAATCATTGAGACTTTTAACACAATCATTTTCATTTGTGCTTGCTTTTATTTTTCTGTCTCAGCTATGGACATATCCTCTGATCTTACAGAGCTTGGGAGGACTCCTGTAGCAGTTATCTCAGCTGGAGTAAAATCTATATTGGATATTCCCCGTACCCTAGAATATTTGGTATGCAGTACTTATTTCTTAACACCAAGCTTGATGAGATACTTAAGCTTCAGATAATATAACTTATATGAGTTTAACTTATACAGGAAACTCAGGGAGTTTGTGTTGCAACATACATGACCAATGAATTTCCTGCATTTTTTACAGAAAAAAGTGGCTGCAAGGTAGTTAATGTCTCAGATCTATCTCAAACAATCATTTCGTATCTTAAGTTAGAAGTGTTGAGAAGTTTTGATTCCAAGTCTTGAGATTCACTTAAAATATGTCTGTCTTTGTAGATTGTACATCTTCGTGGCTTCTTGATGAAATATATTTTGAGTAATTTACAAATTAATAAAAGGTAATAAATGGAGTAATTCATACTTTTAAAAGCTTAGAAAATGTCAATTTTGTTCTATAAGAACTGCCACATGGAATGCCTTTAAGAACAAAAGTAACAGATGCAGCTGCGAACAACTATGAAAAGATTGAGAACTAACCAAAAACAAGTGTAGTAGACAGAATTTAAGCATTTGGAAAGTGGTCCTGTATAGATCTATTTTAGGGTGAACAATCATAATTTTCTGTCAAGTGCTTCACAAGGAGCTTACTAAAGAAGATTAGATGGGATGGAATCTGCATTGCTTTACAGCTAGATAAATTGGCTTATAGATCTATTTTAGGGTGAACCATCATAATCTTCTGTCAAGTGCTTCACAAGGAGCTTATTGAAGAACATTAGATGGGAAGGAATCGGCATTGGTTTACAGAAATCAAGTTAGCTAGATAAATTGGCTTATAGATCTATTTTAGAGTGAACCATCATAATGTTCTGTCAAGCGCTTCACAAGGAACATATTATATAACATTAGATGAAAAGGTGCATTGGTTATAGAATTGAATTAGCTATATAAATTGGTGACTACCCTGTTATTTGGCTACCAAATTGCTAACTATTATCTTCTGCCCAAGCTTAAATTTCTCACTCTGAAAATTTATCTAGTTTATTAGCTCTTGGAACCTGTTCATGGAAAGTGAGGGTGGGATAAGAATATTGAACTCGTCAGAAATGCAAGGAACATATCTAAGGATAAAATGCTTATTCAAGAGGAATGTGAAGAACAGCAGAAAATAGTCAATGCAAGATAGAGCATGTAACATAGAAATGTGCTTGTTGGATGGCTAGGCTTGTGTGCAACAGTGCAAGTGCTTGATTTGGTATAATTTATTAGGATTCTTGATTTGGCTGATCATCTTAGTTTTCTTGATTAAACTAGGTAAATTGTCGTGTAGATTCTCCAGAGGATTGTGCACGGCTAATAGGCAAGTAAACGAGTTAGTATTCTTTTTCCGTTTTGATGAAGCTTTGAGGGTTCATCATTCACTTGTTGCTTAGTATTCTTTTTCCGTTTTGATGAAGCTTTGAGGGTTCATTATTGACTTGTTGCTTTTGTAATTTGCAGATGCTAACATCCAACTTAAGCTTGGGACTGGAACTCTAATTGCAGTTCCAATTCCAAACGAACATGCAGCATCTGGAAATGTAATTGAGTCTGCAATACAAACTGCCTTGAGAGAAGCTAGGTTGACATCTGCTTAATTACACAAATGGTGCATTAAGTTTTTTAACTGATTGATTCTCTTCATTATTGCATCTTGGTGTTGAAATTCATAGTCTAAATTGTGGACCTTCAGGGAAAAAAATATAACTGGGTGTGCAGAAACACCTTTCTTACTTGCAAGAGTTAATGAACTAACAGAAGGAGCATCACTGGCTTCAAGTATCCTTTTTCCTGTTTTTTATACAATTGCATTGATTTTGGAGATTTCTTTTCACGATAAACTAAAAACTTTGCTATCATATATAACTTGAACAGTTTTATTTTCTTGTGCATAATTTCTTTCCACTGGTTTCTTGCCTTTCAGGTACCTGTGGTTGTTGAAACTTTATCTATTGGATTGTTTTTCTTAACTATCTTTGAGATATTGCACTTGTGAAAAACAATGCTCTTGTTGGTGCCAAGATTGCGGCAGCCCTTACTCAGCTCAGAAAACTTTCTAAAGGAGGTAACCTTTTTTCATGTTTTTTAGTGGGGTGTAACGTCATAATGTGGTTTCATCTACTCGATTCATGGGCTTGAGTTGCCTCTTTCACGAGTTTACACATTCCTTAAAAAAAAATATATTGTTTATAAACAAAATAATTGAAAGATCATATATCTAGTACGCTTAAACAGGAAAAGAGGTCCGCCGAAGCTGCATCACTTGTTATGTTTTCATGCTCTAGATTTGCATAATCGTAGGGCTTCCTTTATGCTAACAAACTTTTGCAGATGAAATTACGAGACAGTACACTGTCTTTCTGTTATGTTCCATGTTTCCATCTAAATCTTGCTTTAATCTTCCTTTACTTTAAAATCCTAATTTGCGGATAGAAAAACGTCTATCTTTGCTAGGTGATGCCAAATAAGTGTTGTGAGTTCTGGATTGGATTCTTCTGGCAGCCTGAATCTTCCGACCTCTTGAATAATCGTCCCTATACTGTCTTCTGAATCCTCTTTCCCACACACTCTGTTTGTGATGAAGGATAATATGTTGAGAGGGAAAAAGAATACAAGTTTTAGGTGGACAACTAGAATTGTAACCTCTCAAAACTTGAAACTTTTATCTGGCAAGTAGCGTTATGTTTCAACTTCTTACATGTTTCTCGCCAATTCTTTTTGCACTTCTTATTCTTTAAGAATTAAAGCTTGTGCGGATGCAAGTACAATTGAGGTAACTGGATGGAGATGTGATTTATCACTTGCGTACTAGAAATGAACAAAAAATTTTATGATTAATTATAGATCAATATTACTTCAATATTTATATCAGTAATTTTAAATCAATATTCTTTAATTTGTTTAATATGATAAGTCATTTATGAAGAGTTGTACTCTGTTATGAAATAAAATTTTGAATTAAGTTATTGAAAATCAGATAGCCTATAGTCGTATTTACACAATTGAGTTAATAGATTTCTGAAGTGGTATAGAGAGGGTATGTTAAGTATCTTCACTTATGCAGAGCTTAACCTATTTATTTGAATCTTAGCTCATGTCGAGCTTAACATATTTATATGAATCTTAACTCATGTAAAGCTTAAACTATTTATATAGATTGTTTGAAATTTTTTAGTAATTTAATTTAATTTTAATTTTAATTTTTAATAAATTCTAATTTAATACTAATTATCCTAATGAAATTTAATATCTAATATTGGTATTTATTAATTAAATATGTTGTATTTGATCTTAAAATTTTTCAAATTTTATGATCAAGTTTTACTGGATTAAATCACCTTTTTTTTAGCAGTTTCTTTTATATTTCTTAATATGTTGATAACATGTAAATATTATAATCTTAACTTGTATTTAAGTTTACGGTTGGCAATGGGTCAGGTTGGGTTGATTCAGACGATTTTTGGCCCGAAGCCTATCTAATCCCAATTCGATTTGATATTTTATTTTTAATTAAAAAATAAAAAATGATGTCAACTTTCACAAAATGGTGTCTTTTTCCCTATATTTGACAAACCTCAAGCTGGGTTGTGCTTAGGTAGCCCGAGCCTGAGCCCTACTCGAGGCCCAATCTTGGCTCGATCTCTTGGCTCGGTCCTGGTCTATTGACATCTAGCCTTCGAGCCTAATTGCCAAGCTTATATTTAAGATTAAATAAATTAAATTTCTTAATTTATCTTCAAGTCTTTAACTAAATAATTTATATTCATATATTAAGATTAATGTTTATTAATGCACTATTATCATTCGAATATTAAGAATGTCAAATTAATTTTGACCACTATTTTTGTATATGACATTATTTTATAATTTAGTAATTTCATCATATAATGTTCTGATTAGATATAAAATATAATATAGTATTTATCATATTTAAGTCTAATCCTATTAATTTTCCAACAATAATAATTAATTTTTATGATATTTTAAAACTTTTTTCTATGTATCATTTCAAAAATATTTCTCAAATCAATACTAATAAAAAACAATATAATATTCTTTTTGATTATTTTAGGGTGATAAATTTTATATTAATAACTCAATTATTTCAAAGATTAGTGGATTAAATAATTATGAATTTAATATCTAACTTAGTAATATATTGAATCAAGTAATAAAATAATAGGCCTTCGTAGTATAGAAAAACATTTGATGCTTAATATATAAATTAAATAATGAAAACAAATCACATCTCAAGGTTTTAATTTTCTTTGACTGAGTGTAAAGAATTAGTCATAAGTCATGGATGACATGGAAGAAGAAAAGTAAAGATGATCCCTCCTGTAAATCTTAGAAAAACTTAACATGAAAAACTAACTACAAATTAAAGTTTTTGGTTTTTTTTTAAATAAAAGGATCTCGTATCAAATTTGTAGGATGTACAGTTTGGGACATGACCATTTCTTAAGTTATGGATCTCTTTACTTATTTCTAGGAAAGGACATGGACTCAAGCATGCCTTTGGTTGATGTCGTGGATTGTTATATCAAATTATTTAACTTCAAATTATGAGACACGTTTGTGTCTTAGATCATAGATCTCTTTGTAACTTTCTAAGATCAAGCATAAACTCTAACACGATTATAGATCTTCTTAGAATCTCAACCTATGTCTCAAATCATGTTTCTTCTTGGATCTTTCTTTGCCATATGACCTCCTATCAACCTATGTGGCGCGTTGTTCTTAATTTATACCTATTTTATTTTACTTTCTTTAGTTTTATTTTCTTTTTATTAAAAATTAAAATCAATTTGTAGGCCAGATAATAAGAAAAAGGTAATTATTAGTAATCATTGTTTCCGTGAGATCGATCTGAACTTGCCAATACTAGTTACAGCTACGTTATGCACTTACAGTTATTACCATATTGACTAACTCACAAAATAAGTCAATCAATGCACATATTAAATTCATCCCCCACATATCAAATTCATCCCATCTTGTTTCACTATAAAGTATCATTTTTTATATGAAAACTATAACACTAATCTTAAGGCGTTATAAAACCTACAATATTATTGTTAAAGTGTTATAAATCTCAAAACAAAATCTCAAAGCATTATAAAACTTTGTACGATAGATATTTATTTATTTGATAAGGAAGGATGATTTTAGTGGAGCTAGCTTTTTCACTTCATCTAGAGGGCCATAAGAGGACCAATTATTAAACCAAAAAAAAAGTAACTAGAGCCATTACCTATCTTGGAATAGAACTCCGTTCTGATTATGGTTCCCTTTTATCTAGTCAAAGGCCATGTATTTGTTTACTCTTATTAAATTTACTTGTTTAATTATCAAAGTAACCTTGTCTTCCTTATTTTATTCTTCTCATTTTTTAAGAAGACCTAACCTTTTAATAAAACATTGTTCTCTCCATTTAGAGATGTCAATTGTATGAAACATTGTTTTCATTATTATTAACCCTCTTTAGATCATTCTTAGGGATTTCAATTATATGATTCATCCCTAAGAAATGAAGGAAATTCATCCTTCAAGACATATTCTGATATTTTTATGATTGTATTGTAACATTTAGGTGACTTAAGATAGAGGGACACTTCTTCACTTGGAGTAATAAATAGAAAAAAAAGATAGTTATTAAGGAAAAAGATTGATAGGGCTCTGGTTAATGATTAATAGATCACTACTTTTCCTAAGAGTAAAGCTTCTTTTGACAACCCCTTTTGAATATCTCTTTAGGTTCAACAACTTTTTGGCTAAAGTTTAGGGATTTGAAGATGTTATCACAAAGGGGCTTAGCTGTCAATCTTAGGGGAATAAGTTATAAACTTATATAAGAAGCTTTAGAAGGTGAAGGCTAGACTTATGATTCTTAATAGTAAGAAGTGTAAAAATATTTATAAGCATTATTTGAAGCTATGGAAAGACTATACAGGTCTAGAAATAATATATATTGATCCCTTACTAATGAAGACATACAAGCTAAGGAAAAGGCAACTTTTCTAAACTATATCTTGGTAACTGAAATTAACCATTCCCTCCTAAAACAAAGATCAAGAATATAATGTCTTAAAAAGGAGGATAAAAATTATAGTTTCTTTTATAAATCAATGTTTTCTATGAGGAACAACATTATAATTATTTATCTAAAGAATAACTATGGTGTGTTCAAATAAAATCTTAAGTCGATCTTCTATAGGTGGCCTTTTATCTTTTTTTTAAAAGCTCTTTGAACCCCTACTAGTAGAGCCTCTATTATACAACTACTTCGATCCATCACCAATAAGCAAATTACTATTTTAAGAGGTTGAGCTTTTATCCAAGCATTTTAATGTAAATGATGTAGAAGGAGCCTTGTTTACTCTTAATTGGAACAAAGCACTAGGCCTTGATGGTCCGAATGCCTTTTTTTTTCTAAAAAATAACAAGTTCTCATACTAAGACATTAGTAAAATAAGCAATTATGAAATTCTTCAATTATGGAAAAATGTTGAGGGAGCTTAACAAGACTTTTATTTTCATATTCCTATGGTTCATCCAATTAGCTCTCTAAAAGAGTTCAAGCCAATTTTATATTGCAACAAAATATACAAAATCATCTCCAAGATTATCTGTGATAGGCAAAATTTTTACTACCATAATATATTGATTCTTCACAAGGGATTTCATTAAAGGGAGACAAATTAGGGACAATATTTTGTTAACACAAATGCTTTTCAAGAATTACAATTGGAGACATTCAAACAAGAAATGTGCTCTCAAGGTTGACTTTCATAAGGTATGTGATATTATTGATTAGACCTTTATTTTAAATACTCCCAAGGCATTTAGGTTCCTATTAATTTTTGTTGGTTTTATTAAATAATGCTTCACTTATATCTCTTATAGTATATTAGTCAATAAATACCCTTCCAAACTCATAAAGTGTGCAAGAGACTTAAGGCAAGGAGATCCCCCATCTCCTTACCTCTTCACCTTATGCATAGAAGTACTTATAATACTCATCATATTAGTTATAAATTAGGAGAAGCTATTTAAGTTCCATTCTAATGCAAAAAGATGAAGAGTTGTAGCTTGTCTTTTGTAGATGTCCTAATTCTCTTTTCAAAAGCTAATACAAGCTCTATTAGTTCATTGATGTCTATATTATATACTAGAATGTTTTCAAGATTATCCATTAATAAAGTCAAAATACATATGTTCACCTCCTCCAATGTTTAACATCTACAACCTGGCTCTCCTATTGATAGGTAAAACATTCGTTCTTTTTTATTGTTCAACAATTGTAATCAAAACCTTTTCTGGAATGTTATAGTATGTATTCTTTGCAATCATCTTCTTAAGAGAATTCTTTTTCTTGGAAGAAGAACTTATAACTTGATATCCTTTTTCATTGAATGAACAAAACTTCATCAGCATTAATCCTAAGTTCTTTTTTATACTATTCGATGAAGATTAAGTTGATGGATGTGCATGTAAACTAATTACAGCAGTATCCCCAAAAAATGATACAATTATTAAAACACTTTATATCCTTTTTTTTTAATCTGCGAGTCATTTTATGCACCTATAATTACAAAAAGTGTAAATGAGAAAAAATGATATATCAATAAGCAAAGACATATTTTAACTTAAAATAAAATTTCCTAATATTTATTTGTAACATTAACTTCACCAGTGAAGGAGTTGTAATTGATTCCAACTTTCTTGAGTAAGTTCTTGAAATTCTTCAATATAGCCTTTAATGCGTTATACTTGTTCTTTAATTGAATATTAATATACTCTTTGTTGAATTTTGTTAAAGGACCCACCTTAATATTCTCTCAACCAGATTTAGAAAACGTAGTGGTTATTTGATTTTCCTTCTTCACTTCTTCAACCATTAATGAGCTTAAAAGCATCTCTATGACATTATTCCATAACCCATCCTTTTCATTTATTTCCAAACAATCATTATAATCATTTATATTATTCAAAGCTTCCATCGTTAGAAATAATTACATATAAATGGTAATAAAAAAAGTGACAAGAAAATATTATATTAGATAAGAAATTTCATTATAAACTTAATTGTCTTTATTTCATAATAATGGTTACATTTAAGCTTACTATAATCTCATAAACATAATGTAAGAAGTATAGGAAAGTTTGTAAAGAATCATCTCATACTATTCATCAATTTTCCTATATATCTGACATTAGTAATTCCACATTCCATTATTATGATTGAGTTGAATATTACAACTTATATTGACTAAATGATTTCAACATCAACAACATTGGCACGACTAGGCTATTCTTCTACCACCAAAAATTCCTGTTAAAACATGCAACAGTACAAGATAATGGCATTTTCCATTTTCATGTTATGGATGATTTAGTTGATTAAAGTAGATGGATTTTGGATTATGTAGGAATCAACTAATTGAAGCCTAATATTGATTTATAATATATGTAATCATATTTTTTTAATGAATAAGTCGCTTTAGTTTGGAAGTGTTTTCCCTTTTCTTTGTCTCTAGTTGTCTTCAATGGTATGGAAAGGAGATCTAAGGTTTCAAATTCTAAGTTCCTATGAACTGACAAGGTCTTAGTAACATTAAGGTTGGAACAATAATAAACAACTTACATATATAATTTTTACAAAGTTTTTTTTTATCGATGTGAACTAAAGGATAAAAGCTTCTACACTCCATAAGCAAGTGTTATTGTCAAGTGTGAACTCACCACAACTTATATTGTAGACTAGGCAATATCAATAATATTATCCATGTTCGGATTTCATAAATGATTTAGTACTCCTTTATTATATTCCAGTCGTAGAACTAATGTTTAAGGTGGTATCATTTCCTCTATTACTTTGTAGCATATAAACTCAATTAATTTTGTAGTCCATTTAGCACTAATATTTTTGTTTCAGCAAATAGTTGATTGATTTGTAACATTTCATTAGTTTACTAAAGAATTGATCTCAACTCTAGATTAACACTTGTTTATAAGTTATCCATTTGATGCTCTAATGTAAGTGGGCTGGCCATTGCCTACTAATTGATCTATTCGTTAAAACATGGTAAAAATATATTTTCCTTTATACACCTACATGATTTATAGTACAACCATCTTATGTATGCATATGATTATGTAGATTGCACCTAACTTTATGTTATACATGGATATCATGGTCCCATTGTGCTTTGAAGGATCAATACTATTCTATTTTAAGGAAAAGAAGGGGTACCCTATTATGACTTGCTTAGATATGGTATTTTACTGCAAATCTCACAAGTAATTACTAATTAGTCTCTTTTCAAATAACGTGGGTACTTAATAAAAAAGGAGTAGGAATCTTTCAACATTCATCTACTTCGAATTTATATTAGCTCCAAATCTTTTTGAATAAAGAGTTCATCCATCCCTCTTGTCTATGGTATCACCATCATCATCATCAATATCAAGTTGAATCCCGCACCAATACGAGGTCTCGGGAGATCTGATAGTACAAAGCCTTGCCCTAACATAATAGAGAGACTGTTTTCGATAGACTCACATGCAAATGTGACATGAAGATTTTAAGAAAACATAAAAATGTGATAAAATAATTAGATACATAATAAATAAATAAATAAATAGAATAAAGTAATGATAAATAAGTAAAATAGAATAATATCAGTTAAAGAAAAGCTACAAATCTTTACTTAGGTGATGCAAGTTTAGAAGAAAAAATTATTAAGAAATAGTATGATAGATATACCTAATATGCTGCAAAATTTTGCTTATACCTAATATGTTGCAAAGTTATGCTCACCACTTCTTGAGTTGTGCATGTCATCCTTGCGCAAGGGCTATGATAATTTGCTCTATAGCATTCCAATTTTATCGGATGTCTCCAAAGGGACAATCGATAGCTGTTGTATCATAATAACTAAAGGCTAGTTTGCTACTATAAGCTAACAATGTAGTTTTATTCAAGTTACTAAGACGAAACGATGAACCACTTCATCAAACCAAATATGTGGCATTTGGACTAAAGAGTAACAAACATAATTGATCACACACAATTTGGGAAACTCATATTTAATCAATCAACAATATGGAAACCACCATGAAGTCACCAACAATCATGGGTCCACAAACAATAAAAAACACATTTTTCGTGCTTCACATTTTTAGGCATAAAATAGGAAAGCTACCCATTGTATCAAAAAACACATTTACCCGGTACGAAATCTGAAAACAACATACAAACAATAGGAATAAATGATAAAAATAGGAAGCTTAACTAGCATTATCCCGGACCCAAAACCATAAGATTACAACAAAAAACGAATTGATCTCTTCGTACGCAGAAGGTAAAACATATATGTATTTGTATATATATAGATAGAGATCACAAATTAAATATAAAGACATCAACAATTCAAAAAAGAACATTAGAAGGAGACCTTACCGTTCCATGAAATGACGATAGTGACAGATTGAGAACTCAAAATGTAAGAAAAGAATTCACAAACAATGGAAGACCCAAAATTTCAACAACAAAATTATAAAATAAACTCCTTTAACTATATACGGAAGAGAAATATGTACCAATCAACATTTACAAGAAGTGATCCAAAGAGAAAGACACGAATGTTCAGAAAAATGGGGCTAATGGAGGTAAATAAGCAGAAATCCCAATCAAAAAAAGAAAAAAATTGAAACTTTATCCATAGCAGTGAGACGTAACAACAAGATCTTAGACCTATTAGCAAAGATATTGTCAATTACTAAGGATCAGTAAATATACCAATTTCCAAACCCAAAATTAACAAATAGGAAAGAAAAAACAAAACAAAAAGAAGAAACTTACTACATGCAAATACGAAGCTAATCTAAAAAAAATCTAACCAAAAGAAAATCAAAACAATAAATGAAACAAGCAACACGAATCAGGCAACAGGATGAAATCAAAAAAGAGAAAGCAAAAATAGCAACCAAAGGTAAGAGCAGAAGAACATAAGATCTCAGAAGAGAGCATAGATCTAAAAAACAGAGATCATCTCCATTCTTTTCGAATAGGTTGAAGGCTTCCTTGAACTAAAAGATCTGGTCGTTCATTAACAACCAGATCTATATAATTATATGCTAGATTATACCATTTAAAGTGAGAAAAACTAAAATCTAAAGACAAACTAAGAAAAGAGCAAACTGAAAATCTTAGATCTGACGAGAAAATGTTACCTTTGTCAACCTTTTACTTTGTATGATTACCAAAAATAAAGTTATGCCTAAATATATTGTCTCCTTGGCCTTTTAAATCATTGATTCATTAAGTAAATTAGTTGATAATTTAACCAAGATATATAATTCATTTATATGATAGGAAAGCTTGTACGTAGTGTTTACTTGTTGCAACATCAGGATATCTCTCATTCTATATCTTTCCTAAGGTATCATTGACATCCTTAACGTCTCTCTTTTTAAACATATTTTTCATGTACTGCCTTCTACTTCTCTTTCTTCTTTTATGGTTTCTCCAATCTATGCAAGTATATGATGAACTTTAGGCTTTGATTTTAAAATAAGAAGTCCAAAAATTCTTTTTGAATTTTTCTTATTTATTTTATGTTTTTGGACTTCTTATTATTTTGAATAAAGAAATCTATTGCAAAAACATAATCTGTATGTTTTTGTAATTATGTTTTTGCAATTGTGCTGTAAGTTTTTTAAAATACTGAAAATATAATCCAAACACATTTTTTCTTTCTTATTTTTATTTTTTCCCAACTAAAACAAAAATATAAAAGTAAAAACCAGACCTCCTTAGGACCAGCGTTGATTAGGGTTCTAAGAACATTTCCGTAATTCCCTATCGAAGCCATTAAACCCTGCAAAATCCCTTTCCCTCTCTCTCGATCTCTAATTCAGAGAAATGAGCAGCTGGAGAAGTCTTCTGCTCCGAATCGGAGATAAGAGCCCCGAGTACGGCACATCCTCCGACTTCAAGGACCACATTGTCCGTACACCCCTCTCTCTCTCTCTTGCTACCTAGACCCTAGTCAATTTTTTTTTGCTTTTTTGCGAATTGTTTACCATGTTCACTTCCAAATGCTTTTTTCAGGATACGTGCTTCGGTGCTGTTCGGCGAGAACTGGAGCACTCTGAGCATGATATTCTATCTGTAACGTCCTTTCTTCTATTCTGTTTTCTTACGATATAAAAAACAACTTTTTGACCTTCATTTTGCTGCCCGTTAGTGTCTGTTATCTAGTTCTTTCAAAAAAAAAAAAAGAAATTACTCATCCACTTTTCTTTTGCGTTGGCTTGCTTTGGAGGCGGAAGTAATCAAATTTATTTTGGGCTTGAAATTCTGCGTATGTTACGTGCTTTCCTTAGCTTCAAAGATACAAAGACATTATATGTTCCTTTTCATTTTCGAAGATGATTCCTGCTGAAAAAGAGCCCTGTTTTGTTCTGTTTGATGCAATATAAATGCTGGCACCCTCGTAGTTTCTGAGGCTATTGTACTTGTTTCTCATTTGGGGTTTAACGTTTTAGGCCTATTGTATGTACATTCTTTTATTTGTTTTCTTGAAGAAAACGAATAAAAGAACGAAAATAGGTTAATAAAGTGATTTTGCATTCTTGTGGTCATGTTTGATCAGTTACAATTGTGAGAAGAGTATTGATTGAGGAAATGGTGTGAATTGTTTTTTTTTTATTTATGCAAGTTATTTTTATGTTAATCAACTACTGGTATTCATGTTGTTTTATTTCATGCTGACAGTTTCTTCTTCAATGTGTTGAACAATTGCCGCACAAGATTCCTTTTTATGGGACACTGGTAGTGTATTTCTTCATTGATATTTTATATCTCTTTCTCTTTTACATTATGTGAATACTTGATGGATGTGAACACAGTTTCATTCTCATTGACCCATAGATGTCTATATGTAGGCAAGCTTTCTGTAAACCCAAAAGATTTCAAGAAATGAGTGCTCCAAGTTTATTCTGGGAGAAAGATCTTGCAATATAGAGAGAAGATGACTGAACTTTTCCTTAATAGTCTACATTCTTGTTTTCTTAATGGGCTTGGCTTATTATTTATTGTTAGTACATCACGAGAAGACTGGAGAAAGATTTTGGTTTCCTGAAAATCATTTCTTGTCAAGTTAATGATGCTTATTTAACCTTTCTTTAGTAAAACGAATCTTTGGCCTCTAAAGCCATTTTAGAGGTCATAGGAAACAAAATCATGGTGCTCTCGTATATTGTTAATGTGCTGAGGAAACTAACCATCTATGAGTTTTTCTTTGCCTTTTGAAACACATCTTGTTACTGCCTTGTCATTATCCACCCTTTGTTGCTGGTACTGACTCTATCTGTCTTCGTTTCTTGCTTCCTCTCAGATTGGATTGTTGAACTTGGAAAATGAAGAATTTATTGAGAAGATTTTAGAGAAGACTCGAGATAATTTCCAGGTGGCTAATCTTTCAAGTTGAATTGGTTGTGGTTCTTTTATGTGAAGGATAATCATAATATACTTGGAAGATTGATTTGATTTATCTTTCTACATAATGTGATGACATATGACTACCTATATCTGCTGGATTTTTGTTGATAGTTGCCTTTGTGTTTGCCACTCTACCGATTATATATTTTACAGATGTATTTGGAGTAGCTTCAGTCACTTTTCTTGTTATGCATTTTGTAATATGTTATGTCTCTGGTGTCCACAACAGTGGCCAGTGTGTATCAAGTGAGAAATTGTTTTACCCACTTGAAAGCTGTGCTTGCCATGTGTATTGTGGCATTCACTTCAGCTGTTGATCATTGAGGAACTTTTAAATTTTGAGCACATATATATTCTATGATCAAATAATTGCTGAGTGTTATTCAAGTTTGAGACTGCTTTGCAAGTGTTCTTCCTAATGCTTGTGAATATTTCAGGATGCCTTAGATTCTGGAAACTACAACAAGATTCGTGTTTTGATGCGATTTGTCACTGCTATGGTATGGTGGTTTTGCTATCCGATCATTCAAAAAGAAACATGGGAGATTGTTTATGAGGAAAATAATGTTGTTTAGGACTTTCAAGAACTTTTATTGAATTTTTTAATTATTTACAAAAAGGTAGGCTATGACTGACTATTTGCTGGAACTAGATTACCTTATATGCCGTCCGTTGAAAATAAACAACCTTTCATAAGGTTGTTATGTTAGGCATCACTTTCTTTGGATTTTGTATGAATATCCTTTTTGGAAGTTGAAGATTTGGTTATCTGGATATGGTTTGTAGATGTGCAGTAAAGTGCTCCAACCTACTTCTCTGGTAGTTGTCTTCGAGACATTATTGTCATCTGCTGCCACAACAATAGATGAGGAGAAAGGAAACCCTGCATGGCAAGCTCGTGGTGACTTCTATGTAACCTGTGTTTTATCCTGCCTTCCATGGGGAGGATCAGAACTTGCTGAGGTAATGCTTTTCTGTTCCATCTTCAAATTAAAAGAAAAAATCTGTAAGTGTCCTGATCATTATTCAAAATTGACAATATGTCTGTATTCACATTGGTTAAGCAGTATCTGTCTCAGTTCACTAACATAGCATCTGTTGCAGCAAGTTCCTGAAGAAATTGAGAGAGTGATGGTTGGTATAGAAGCCTACCTGAGCTTTAGAAGGCACAGTTCTGATGCTGGCTTGTCATTTTTTGAGGAGGATGGGTCTGGAAATGGTATTGTTGAAAAGGTATGATTTAATACGACATATTCCATTGTGCATGGAGCTCATAAAATCAGAGGAAAGATTCAGTTGGTTAAGTTTCTTGCAATCGATCCTACTTTAACTGTGATTCTACTTATGTGATATTCTTATTTGGCTATTTCATTTTGTATCATACTAATTTGTATCTCTATGTCAGGATTTTTTGGAAGATTTGTGGGAGAGGACACAATTGCTCTCCAACAGCGGATGGAAACTTGATAGTGGTAAGAACCTGTATTGTCTTTCAATCCATTTGGTCTCACTGTTTTATTGGATTATATCCTGAAAAAGCTATAGATTGTGGAATAAAGCTATAGAGAAGGAATTATGCAAATGATTATTGCCACCTAGGTTTAACCATCCTTCTGTCTGAGCTGAAGGAATTAGGTGGTTTAGAACTCATTCGATTGACAAGTATAATGTTTCAATGATTTCTAGAACTTCAGCTCAGACCTTCTATTCACTTTTGCTGTTAGGTCTGAAGTTGATAATCTCTCCTTTTACTGAAATTAAGAACGCTCTTGTCCTCAGCTCAGACCTGTGCTTAGAAAATCAATTACAACTGAATCAATGTAATTCTAAATGTGTCATTAATATTCCAAAGTGTTCCTTTATTGGATAGCACATTGCCACAGAACTGATCAGAAAAAGAGAGAACTGTTGTCATGTGCAAGTTACTTTCACATCTTCAATTTTCTTTTTCTATGCAGCAGTAAGTAGGAACCCTACTTGGGGCTATAGGCTTTGATGTTTAGGTTGATGGGTGCTGGTTGCGTGTTTGGTGGATTGGATGCTGACATGATAGATGGTTCTAATGTGCTTATATGTACATATATATTGATATATTCCCTGTGTTAAGCTCATTGAGTGCCACGTGCTTCATGTTTTTTATTTCCTATGTTATTATTGCTCTAGTTAATCATTGTTTCATACTTCCACTTTCTAGTCCCAAGACCTCATCTCTCATTTGAAGCTCAGTTGGTTGCTGGAAAGTCTTACGAATTTGGTAGTATCAATGCCCCTGAGCAACCAGAGCCACTTTTACAGCTTTCAGGGATAAATTATGGCAAACAGAAACACAGTGCAGAGCTGAAGTATCCGCAAAGGATACGCAGACTCAATATCTTTCCTTCAAGTAAAACTGAGGTAGTGTATGATTGACTATATTGCAGCTTGTGTACAAGAGGAGAATCACTTTGTCATGAAATTTTTTTGAAATCATTTACATATGTAAAATAACCTTTGAATCCATAGCACACAACGACTACATTTTTCTTATATTGATCTCCATGGATCGTAGGAATTTCAGAAGTCTTGTTGATGGAACAATTTGCGGCATAAATTAGTTAATACATGGTCAATGAGTCTTGTAGCTCATGTCACATGACTTGTAGCATCAACCTTAAACATATTAGCTCTATGAATCTTTGGATTCCCCTGGTTTTGCATCTTAATTCTTCAGTACAGATGCTAAGTTTAAATTGATAAATTTTGATAGTTACCTTTATGTCCTTTATGAGTTTGGTATCTGTTGTAGCATGAGAAGTGGATAGGCTAATGTGGGAAAACAAAATCCTAAAGCTCTACTAAATTGAAAGAGAAAATTATTGACTAACAATGTTGAGTGAATTCAGGATTAAAGAGGAAAGTTCAGTCTAATAAGAGTAGCACTTAGTATTTCATGCTACCTGCCTTTAGTATTTGAGCATATTTTTTTCACATTTTCTGTCTTAAATGAAGTGCTACACTTTGACATCACAAATTGAGTTTTAGCATTCCGTGGAGTTGAGGTTATCTATGCATTATATTGCTATTTTTCTTATTTGTTTAATTTTGAAACTGTAGTTAAGTTCTAATTTTGTTTGGTAGCAGGATATTCAGCCTATTGATCGCTTTATAGTGGAAGAGTATCTGTTGGATGTGCTTTTCTTCCTAAATGGCTGGTTTGTAAACTGCCATTCACACATTTTTGCTACTTTGCATTGATCTCTTTCATAAACATAATCGGAAGTTTGCTAATTTTCTCTCCATCAGTAATAAGCCCTTGTTTATCGATTGTAAGAAGTCACAAAGTGCATGATTATTAAACCAAGGTGACATAGAGTACAGTGGTACACTAAGATTGATGCAACTTGAATATTGGGCGGATAGCTTAATTGGGCACTACTTCTGGAGTAACTACTTGTTCTTGCATGCATTCCAATAGTTTTATTTGGGTGTGGTCCAGTTTGATGTCATTCCATACTTCATTGATTTTTTGTCTTGTCATCAGTGTATGTGCTTAAATAATTGCTTATTACTTCCTGATATTTTCTTTATCTTTCCTATATGTACTTTAAGTTATTTCTGTTTCTTGGTTTATGCAAAGCTAGTCGAAAGGAATGTGCATCATACATGGTTGGTCTTCCTGTGCCTTTCCGCTATGAGTATCTTATGGCCGAGACTATTTTTTCTCAGGTAACATGTTGTATACATGATGCTGTTTGCAAAATTCCCAATAGTTTCTCTTTTAGTTTTGTTACTCCTACAAATATGTGGCTTAGATGAGATTTTAGTTGCCCAAATTTATGTTACCATTACCACTAACATGTATGTTATGTTGATTCACTATATTGCCTCTTTATGCATTATTATTTGAGTTTTCTATCAAAATTGTCTTCACAAGTTACTTCAAGGTATTAAGCTTCAATACATCGTACCTCTTTCCTTTTTTTTAAAGTATGATCTCCGTTTGATATCAATATGAAATATTTGAATAAATTTAAATGGCCTCTACTTTAGTTTAAAGTGTAATTTTTATGTTTTAGGGTGTTGGAGAGACCATTTGTTTTTCTTGTTAGTCAAGATGCACTTTATTGGCTTTGTTAACAATTACAGATCATAATGGTCTGCCATATGATCTTCATTCCTTTTGCAGTTGCTTTTGCTGCCGAAACCACCCTTCAAGCCAATATATTATGCATTGGTTATTATGGACCTGTGTAAGGTAACTGGGACTTCTCCTTTCCTCATTTTTGTTTTTGCGATATGTTGTCTAATTATTAGACAAGCTATACTAAATGTGACAACTTATAGCATTATAAAGGTTTTTGACAATATTCTTAATTCTTAGGCTCTTCCTGGGGCCTTTCCTGCAGTTGTCGCTGGTGCAGTTCGTACACTTTTTGAGAAAATAGCTGAGTTGGATATGGAGTGTCGTATACGATTCATCCTTTGGTTTTCACATCATCTGTAAGTCTATACTTTAGGAAGTTGTCCAATGCACAGAGGCCAAATGTCATACATTGACCATCTTTTCTAAGCTATGGTGTTTTATGTCATGTGATGCACTAAGGTGTTTCGTGGTAATAAAATATTATTGTTCCCTTGAAGGGTACAAGCTATTTTTGGATCTTAATATCCAATCAGTGATGTTTGGAACTTCTAAGTTGAATGAAATTTTTGGGTCCTGAAAAGGCAGAAACTCTTGATGTAGGTTTGAAGGGTGACTCTATGAAAGTGTGAATTGTCTGTTAAAACTTTAACAGTGACAGAGTCCTTGTCTTAAGGCAGACAGGCAGTTAGTTGAGAGAGTCCTTGTACTGTTACAAAGTTATTTTTAGACCTGAGCATGGCTTTGAACGATCTCAAGATAATTGAAGTTTTGCACATCCTATTTATGCATGGCAATACGATGCTTGATATCTCAAGATAATGGATGCTTGTGTTATGAAGGGTAGATGAATCTGTAGTTGGTTTGATATTTCAGAAACTTTCTTATATAACAGATCAAACTTTCAATTTATTTGGCCATGGGAGGAATGGGCTTATGTCTTGGACCTTCCCAAGTGGGCTCCACAACGTGTGTTTGTTCAAGAGGTTTTGGAGAGAGAAGTACGTCTATCATACTGGGATAAGGTTAAGCAGGTATATACATTGAATTTCAATAGTTATTTGCAGCAATTTTCTGTGAACTCATTAGTCTGCCTTCTACACTGAAAATCAGCTCGGGCTCTTTTACTTTCTATGAAGCAGGTGCCTTGTTTTTTGCTTTCTGCCAAACTTTGCTTCTACCCATTGTCTTTCACAGCCCAAGAATTCAGATTTGTTTGTACTGCTCCTAATATATGATTGGCATTTAAGATCCATCAGTGCTGTATTCCCCAATGTATCCCTTTTGGGTCTTATCTAACATAGTTTGGGCAGCGTGTTGGTCTTTTTCTAATGTGGTTTTCTTGATGCTTACATGGTCGGAACCTTTCTTTCTCCTGATGTTACCATTCAATGTAGAGCATTGAGAATGCACCTGCTTTAGAAGAATTGCTTCCACCAAAGGGTGCTCCAAACTTCAGATACAGTGTTGACGATGATAGAGAAAGGACAGTAGAGCATGAGCTTTCTATGGAGCTCAACAATAAGGTGAAGGGACGCCAAACTGTCCGAGAAATAATATCATGGGTAGAGGAAAGCGTGATTCCTAATCATGATTGGGAAGTTGCTCTTAAAGTTGTTTCTCAAACACTTCTTGACATTGGTTCAAAGAGTTTCACTCATTTGATCACTGTCTTGGAGCGATACGGACAAGTTATTGCGCGAGTATGCCCTGATCATGATAAACAGATCTTGTTAATAACAGAAGTGAATTCCTATTGGAAGAACAATGCTCAAATGACAGCTGTAGCAATTGACAGAATGATGGGTTATCGGCTTCTATCTAATTTGGCTATTGTAGCATGGGTGTTTTCTCCAGGAAATGTTGCGCAATTTCATACCTCTGATCGTCCATGGGAGGTACATCATGAGCCCCACTCTCTCTCCACTGTTTGCATAAATTGGCTATTGAAGCCAATTATTGTCAAATAAATACTTGTGATAATCCCAAATAAGAAATTCTGCAAAATTTTTGAGGAGCCATTTTTAGTTTACCCGGGAATTTCATTCCTCAAAACAGTTAGGGATTAGACGAGAACCTCCTTTGAAATGGTTAATTGTATATACCTCATAAGTGTGAAGTTCTATGGTAGGGCTATGATATAAAACCTTCATGCAGTTGACAATTAGTCACCATTTGGTATGATAAGAAGCATAAAAAGTGAATGAAAAATGTTATATATAACCAATAAAAACTATTAGAAGGTAAGATAATCATATTTTCTGGAGTTTGTCTAATGTTTGATGATGTTAATTGTTCATCTTTCTAAAGAAAAATGTTTTGTCCTGACGGAGAGGAAAATCAGCTTAAGCTGGATCCGTTTAACTTCTCACACAGCTTTCATGGTGCATGATAAGGATCGATACAGCTATCAACTTTAGTTCATAAGCCCATTAATAGTTTGATTCTAACCCATTTCTTGTGATTATACAAATTCTTTAATTTTCCTTGTTATTTTCTGCACGTATATGACTATAGGCTTAAAACTACATGATGAGAACAAGTTGTGGGATTCTGCATAACAGAGTCGCCTGTTCCTGGATCTTCTCTTCCATGCCAATAATACTATGGATTATGTGATTATAGATTTTGGACACTAGACCTTAATGTTTCTATTTGCTTCTTTCTCTTGCTGCAGGTGCTTAGAAATGCTGTAAGCAAGAGTTATTACCGTATATGTGATTTAAGGAAAGAAGTATCATCTCTTAAGGTAAGTGTTGTAGCAGCTGAAGAAGCTGCAGCCAAAGCAAAAGCAGATTTGGATGCTGCCGAGTCAAAGCTCACATTGGTGGATGGTGCGCCTGTTCTTGGTGAGAATCCTGTGAGAATGAAGCGCTTGAAATCACATGCTGAAAAGACAAAAGAAGAGGATGTATCAGTTCGTGAATCCTTGGAAGCCAAGGAAGCTCTTCTTGCTCGAGCCCATGAGGAAAATGAGGTAATCATGAAAGATGAGCCGCAGCATCCTTCTGCTTTACACACTTTAATTGTTGGAAATATCACTACTACTAGTGTCATATCATCCAATATTCACTTTAGATATTAAAAGATAAGTACGAGCCTTCTGTATGCAGTGAAAAGAGATGTGGAGGTAAAGGTGGATGTCACTCTGTTGGCTCGCTTGAACCTGAGGCTCCTCTTGACTGTTATATTTGCATATCTGGATTATGTCATAAAGAAATGAAAGAAGTCTTGCTAATCTGATCCACAATGTATTCTTTATCTTTGAGAATCTCTCTGTCCCTACAAGTTATCATCTATAGTAAATTGTTTAACCTTTGATTCATGTGTATCATATTCTGTTGGATTTTTTTTGTCCAATTCACTAACAGACAGCATGTAATTGAAATGAAGCTTTAATTTTCTTTAAATTAACAATTCATGCTTGCAGCTGTTTGATGAAATACTTGTGCTGTCATTTTCTTGTCCTTACAAATGTTTTGATGTCCAGACGTTGTTCCTTTCTTTATACAAGAGCTTCTCAAAAGTTTTGGTGGAACGCCTGCCTGATTCATCTGAGGCTCAAACATTGCGTGGATTGAATTCAATTCAAACTGATGAAATGTCAGTTGATCTTGAAGAATCATTAGCAATGGAGGTGGATAATGAGAATGAAAGAACCAAGAAAAGGTTTTTTGGCATCCTGACTCGTGCCCTCCTTTTCTTTTTTCTTTTTCCTCTGAAGAATTTATTTAAAAAGTGAAAAGAACTGCCCATTTTACATTTATCTTGTCATAAAGTCAAATTTTATTTGACTCTATTCTTGCAAAAACTTTTGCAGTCAGTCAAACTGTGGGAAGGCAAATAATGCTTACAATGTATGTGAAAAGGAGCAGTGGTGTCTTTCGACTCTAGGCTATGTCAAAGCATTCTCAAGGCAATATTCTTCTGAGGTGAATCTGGTTTCCCAACGGACTGTTACCTTACGACTTCATTTTGTAGTTCTCCAGCAATCACTGGAGTTTAATGTGCATGTGTGTCTAATGTGTATGCTCATGATCGTGCATTAATTTGCTATCGTCAGCTTATAAAATTAATTAGGTGATGTGGTACTCGGAAATTTTTGTCATGAATCTCGGTGGTAATTTTCTTCCTATTATCATGTGGCAGATATGGTCTTACATTGAGAAGTTAGATGCAGAGGTGTTCACTCAAAGTAAGCATCCACTTTTTTTGAAAGCGGTTTATTCAGGTTTATGTCGCCCTGTAAATGAGGTTTCATCTGGCTGATGCCTTAAATTTGGCTGGTCATTACCTTCCCAAAAATCTGTTGATGTTTATTATACTAAAGAGAGAAATATTAGAGCAAGAAAATTATATGTAGCCTCAATTGTTTGGTAGAATGAGCTCTGAAGTCTAAAATTTCTCTTAGACTTTAGCTAAAAAAAAGATGAAATCTTCATGGTATGTAACATTATATATAGATTAATCAAATGTTATTAACATTTGATTCATGGCATGAACATTATATATAGATTAATCAAATCTATAAGAATTAGCCATGAAACTGCCCCCGTCTTGTTGAAAATCGAGGAGAATGAAGAAAAACCTATTCTGTCCGTGATACCCTTTTGTCATCACAACATATTGCCTTATATAGTAAAAAGTTAGGTTAAAAATGGAAAGGTGGTACGTGTCATGCGACACAATTGTCACGGGCATGACAACATTCCCGGCCATGACAAATTTGTAATGGTAGTGACAAACATCTCATGCCGTGACAGTTATTCTTCATCCTTTCTGGTGCTTTCTTGTCTTATCTTCATTCTAATCCTTTTTCTTCAATTCTACGAAGACAATAGAGTATGAATATTGAGAAGATGACTCAACGAGTATGTTTTTGGCTCACTTTAGCTATTATGTTTTCGAATTGTACCTAAAATTAAATGAGTAAAGTGAGTGTCTTAAGCATTTTAAAGTATTAATCTCTAAGTGTCATAACAATTAAACACACATCAAGTTTTTTCATACTTAACTTTTGATCCTTCTCGGGTAAATCGTCAAAATCAAAGTCAGAACATAAAACATTTACTCATTTTTTATATTTTCTAAAAATAGATAATTATAAACAAAGATGAATAATTTTCAAAATCTATGACAAGAATTTAACATTCAACGCTTTTACTCATGATCAATCAACATTTATCACCCTTAGAAATTGAGCAATTTAGAGGTAGACTTAGACAAAATGTGTTTAAGCAAGATAGATCCATAGGGATACTCAAATATCATTCATGATCGTGACATTTCACAATGTTGCATATTATTTCATTTCTCCACTAATAAAGTCATATGCATAATCATGAATCAGAGGTCTTTTTTTAAATTGTAATGTGGGCAAAGGTAAGGTGAGATGCATTTTGGGTAATGTAGCATAAAAACAATCAAGCTAGTGAAGCAAAAGTAACACCAATGAAACATCAAGCACATAAGCTAATATTCGTTCAAAACTGAGTACTATCATTTATGATGAATGCAACAATTATATTTCATAGCTCAAATTCAAATTTTGACACCATAAACCACATGAAGCATAATCTATTAGAAGGAATCACTCGTAAAATCATTGATAACAATACATTGAAACTATAAGGAATAATCCTTCAAAAACATCTACCTCATATGCAACATACTTAATTCACCTATTCAATACAACTTTAGGAGGAGAAAATAAATGAACAAATTTTCAAAACAAATGTATTTCCTCCTTGATACTTTTATTCAAACATTTTTTCTCTTTTTTCTTCTTTATTTTAATAAAAATTGAAAGAAGCTATATCGACATGGCAATTTCATTGATAAAATGTAAAATGACATCCCAATAATAATAACCATCTCACAAATATGTACATCCGTACACTTATACTTTTGTACCATCTCACAAATATGTACATCCGTACACTTATACTTTTGTACATCCACAGTTATCAACAATTAACAAATACTCCACTAACTTTAAGGTTTGGGTAGGACATTTGGTTTAGTTTAAAGCATCTAATGTAGTTAGTAGAAAAAGAAAGATTAATAAAGTTCAAGGGGGCTTAACAAAGGAAGATTCATATTAATGAGTAGGTTATTTAACTAATATAGCTTGAAAAAACAAAGAATGTCTACATCATTTTCATGTTCACACATGTGATAAAAAATGTGGTCTTAAATAGAAATCGACGCAAAGTCAAGATGTACATGTCATAAAGGTCACACATAAACAAAAGACAATGAGATTGATATGGATGTGTCAGTTTATAAGGCTCAAAATCTCATTGGCTTTTGTCTATTACTAGTTACTACACTTCTAAAGATAATGCATATTGACCAATCACAAGAGCAAAAATACATGCTAAAGTTGCCATGGATTTTTCTAGTTAATTCACACTTTAATTATGACTATACAGTCTTAAAAGCAATATAAAAAGATAAAATGTTTGAGTTTGTTTATTTGATTTTGAAAATGCCTAAGAAGCCACAAAAGCAATCATTAAGCTCAAAAACGTGTATTAAAAAAACTAAGATCTCCATTTCCACACTTAAAACTTACATTGTCTCTATTGTAACTTCAAATGCAAGAAATGAAGCATTTAATGAAAATAGCAAATGCAAAAATGTAAATAAACAGAAATCAACTTCCCTCGGGTTGCCTCCCAAGCAACACCTTTGTTTATCGTTGTTGGCTCGACTCTATGTTGCTATAATCAAGTGATGCCATTTGCATCTTCCAACATCAACACTTCCATATCCTCCGTTTGGAAGCCTTCATAATACAACTTTAAGCGATGACCATTCATTTTGAATGTCTTGTCAATTTTTAGACTTCGTAACTCTACTGCACTAAAAGGAAAGACATGAGTAACAACAAACGGACCAATCCAACAAAAATGCAACTTACTTGGGAATAATTTGAGCTTGGAGTGATATAATAGCACTTTTTGACCCACCGAGAAGCTTTCATTGAAATATCTTATCATGAAAGCTTTGTCCTCTCTTTATATATCATTGTGTTTTGATACGAGTCATTCTGCATCTCCTCCAACTCTTGCAGTTGCAACTTCCTATGTACACTTGCATCATCTAAATTCATGTTGCATCTTTTTATAGCCCAATATGCCTTGTGTTGTAACTCCACCGAAATATGATATGGCTTCCCAAACACTAGTTTATATGGAGACATCCCGATTAGTGTTTTATAAGTTGTCCTGTAAACCCATATTGCATCTTCTAGCCTCACACTCCAATCCTTTCTATTGGGCTAAACTGTTTTCTCCAAAATTGCCTTGATTTCTAGATTTGACACTTCAACTTGTCTATTAGTTTGAGGACGGTAAGAGGTGGAAACCTTGTGCATGATATGATATTTCCTGAATAGTATTTCCATCCTCCTGTTGTAAAAATGAGTTCCCTTGTCACTGATGATTTCTTTTGACATCCTGAACCTAGAAAGGATATTAGTTTTAATAAAATTTGCAACAATTTTGGTATCATTAGTTCTGGTGGCTTTAGCTTCCACTCATTTAGAAACATAATTGACTTCAAGCAATATATAATTAAAACCAAAATATGGACGGAAAGGTCCCATAAAGTCAATACCCTAAATGTCGAAAATTTCACAGAAAAGAATAGGAGTTTGTGGCAAATGATCCTTATGGGATAAGTTACCCGACCATTGGCACCTCTCATATAACTTGCAAAAGATGTATGCATCCTTGAACAATGAGGGCCAGTAGAAATCGCTTTCCAAAACTTTATGGGTCGTCCTCTTTAGTCCAAAGTGTCCTCCACACGCATATGAGTGGCAGAAGGCTAAAATTGAAGATGTTTCACTTTCAGGCACACACCTCCTTATGACTTGATTCGCACAGTACCTCCATAGATACAGGTAATCCCAAAAGTACTTTGCTTAATTCTTCAACCTATCCTGCTGAGCTATTGACAAACCAATAGGTAATTTGTTAGTAACCAAGAAATTCACAATATCTCCATATAATGGTGGTGTCATATTGATAAAAATAGTTATTCATCCAGAAATGTCTCTCTTAAAGGGGTGTCATCTTCTTCTCTGATCAAGCGACTAAGGTAATCGGCATCCACATTTTCTACCACTTTTTATCTCTTATTTCCAAACGAACTCTTGAAGGAGGAGAATCTATCTGATCAGCCTTGGTTTTGTGTCTTGCTTCGTGAGTAGGTATTGTAAAGCTACACGATCAAAATTAACAATTACTTTAGCACCAAGAAAATATGATCGAAAATTTTCTAAAGTAAAAACTACAGATAAAAGTTATTTTTAAGTTGTAGAATACTTTAATTGAGCTGGACTGAGAGTCTTTGAAGCATAATAGATGACATCTAAAGTTTTGCTCACTCTCTGTCCTATAACTGCCCCATTGCATAGTCGTTTGCATCACACATAATCTCGAATAGAAGGCGTCAATGTGGGGGTTGAATCACCAGTGTGGATTTTAAGAGCTCCATAAGTTTATTAAAGACTTCCTTACACTTATCATTGAACTTAAAGGAGACATCTTGTTGTAACAACTTGCATAACAGTGCGGCTATCTTCAAAAAGTCCTTGATGAATTTACGATAATAACTGCATAATCAAGAAAAGAACACACTTCCTGCACATTTTAAGGGTAAGGTAAAAAGGAAATGAGATCAACTTTAGATTTATCTACCTCTATGCCCTAGCAGATATAACATGCCCTAAAACTACACCTCGATCTACCATGAAATGACATTTTTTCCAAGTTAGTACAATGTTAGTTTCAATGTATAGTTCCAAGATCAGAGTGAGCTTCTCAAGGCATTCATCAAAGGAAGAACCATAAACACTAAAATCATCCATGAATACCTCAATAATTTTCTCAACATACTAAAAAAAATGCTTACCATTCATCTTTTGAACATGGCATGTGCATTGCATAATCTAAATGGCATCCTTCGGTAAGCAAATGCACCGAATGTCCATACGAAAGTGGTCTTTTCTTGATCTCCCAATGTGATCGGTATTTAAAGATAACTTGAAAAGCCATCTAGAAAACAGTAATACTCATAACCAGCCAATCTCTCAAGCATTTGATCAATGAAAGGAAGGGTAATTTTGTTATCTTGCTTAATAAGCAAGATTCATATATGTCATATGATTCACAATCAAATGACCCTAAACTACCACACTTATGTAGCTTAGTCATGCATCTCTCATATCTTAGATCCCCATCCAAAACCATTTTACTCATTTTTCACATCTCCAATGCGTGTGACCCATTAGGTTCTCGGTTATATTGGCCACTTGAATTAACACTTAATTCAAGCAAGTCATGAATGGTATCTAGTAACATATCATGACCTCCAATTGATCGGAAAGTCAGTAGGTTGACTACGAACCCTTCTATAGACAATGTTCCTATGCAATTCATCTTTTCTTCATCTATACCCCACTTGGTTCAAAGTATGGTTAAAGTGTCAATTCCCATTAGACTGACTATGTTACACCTGGACCAAGTGATGTTAGTTCTTATCCCCAAGGCTCATTACTCAATTAGATATGTCACTGAAGACTATCTTCATGACATTTCTACTCTAGCCAGAGATTCCCGAGTAATGACCCTGAAAAGTGGTCATAGGTATCATCTCCTTCTATCAGGAGTGGTGAAATTCTTCAAGCTATACCCAATCACCACCCTTTGAGCAATCTCTGAGAGTCAACAAGGAATAGAGTCAAAGTATAGGATTAGTATTTAAGATATCCTTGAACACCTTAAGTCTAAGGATATTTGCACTTTTACTATGATGAGACTATCATTGACATTATAATAGATTATCCATATGATTGCCTCATAGCAGGTCATCCAATATACTTACCACTCTTAGTAAGCATCTGCATGTTAACTCTAAACAACTCATGCTTATAACTTATGAGATTCACTATTTAATCCAATTAAGGAGTATAACATGTGCTAGTTTGTTTTAATCCTATGACTAGGGATAATTTAGATACTAATATAATTACACATGATAGGAATATCATTATCGTAATCTCATCATGATTTCCTTCATACTATGTAATGTATCAAAGACTTCATTAATTTGATTTAAGATCATTATCAATTCATAAAGAACATGAACATCAAATTAACGAAAAATGCCTTCTTGTTAATCATAATGATTTGTACAATAAGTGCTAAAGGCGATTGTCTTTAGAGCACTTCTTTAACAATCTCCCATTTGCACTAAAGTCAATCACCTTTGTATCTAATACCATAAGCAAGTACATGAGAATCATATCTCTTTTGGTGAATCGGCTTAGTCAAAGGATCAACAATATTCTGATCAGTGGGCACTGTGTCTATCTTGACATAATTTCTACCAATGATTTCTCTAATCAAATGGTATCGCTTGAGTACATGTTTGGATTTCTGATGAGACCTTGGTTCCTTTGCTTGCACTATGGCACCATTGTTGTCACAATACAACTATACTGGGTCAACAATGTTAGGAACCATCAAAGTTTCATGATGAACTTCTTAATCCAAACTGCTTCCTTTGCTGCTTCTGAAGCGGCAATATACTCTACTTCGATTGTCGCATCTGCAGTTCTCTCTTGTTTGGAACTCTTCCAACTGACTGCTCCACCATTCAGTGTGAAAATATATCCTGAATGATATCTGGAGTCATCCCTGTCAGATTGAAAACTGGCATCTGTATACCTGCTCACAACAAGATCTCCTTATCTATATACCAAGAATACATCCTTAGTTCTTTTCAAATACTTAAGGATATTTTTGACAGCCACCCAAAGACCCTCACTAGGATCTGACTGATATTTGCTTGTAACACTTAGACATGTGATACATTGGGTCTCGTACATAACATAACAAACATGATTGATCTTATAGCTGAAGTATAAGTGATCAAATTCATATGAGTCCGTCTTTAGACACATAGATTTCGAGAGTGTAATCCCATACTTCATGGGAAGAAAACTTCTCTTGGACTACTCCATGCTAAACCTCTTTAGCATCTTGTTTATATATGAAGACTGAGACAGACCAAGCAACTTCTTAAATCTATCTCTATAGATTCTCATAACCAAAATATAAGTTGCTTCTCCAAGGTCTTTCATAGAGAAATTCTTGGACAACAAAATCTTGATTGATTGTAAAGTTGAGACATCATTTCCTATTAGTACTATGTCATCTACATACAACATATAGAATATGACTGCACTCCCACTAACCTTCTTGTAAACACAAGGTTTATATGGATTTTGTGATAAACCAAACTCTTTGATTGTCTCATCAAAATCGAATATTCCAAGATATTCCAACTCTTGTATACTTGCTTTAATCCATAAATGGAATTTTGAAGCTTGCATACCTTTTCACCATCTTTGGATATGAAATGATTGGTTGTGTCATGTACACATCCTCGGCTAGGTTTCTATTAAGGAAAGTTATTTTCACATCCATTTTTCATACCTCATAATCATAATGAGCAACAATGGCCAGGAGTATCCTAATGGATTTAATCATGGCTATCAGGCTAAATGTTTCATCATAGTCAACTCCTTATTTTTGACGATAACCTTTAGCTATAAACCTAGCTTTATAGGTAACTACATTACTCTCTGTGTCAGTTTTCTTCTTGAAAACTCATTTTCACCCTATGGATTTTATCCCTTTGGGTGGGTCAACTAAAGTCCATACTTGGTTTTCATACATGGAATCTCTTTCGGATTTCATGGCTTGAAGCTATTTGTCAAATTCTGAACTCTTCAGAACTTCTGTATAGGTAGTAAGCTCATCGTCTTCTATGAGCAATACGTCATTATGTTCACTTATGAGAAATCCATATCTCTCTGGAACATGACGTATAATACTTGACTTACGAACTTCTTATGTGTCAAAAGGTTGAATTATTGTTTCGTCATTATGAACAACAATCTCAGGTTCAGGCAGTTGATCTGCATCTGTTTGAGCATCTTGAACTTCCATAAGTTCAATTTTGCTCCCACTATCTTCTTTTAGAAGAAACTCTTTTTTTAAAAAGACAACATGTTTTGAAACAAACACTTTTTACTCCAAAATATTGTAGAACTGATATCTTATCGTTTCTTTAGGATATCCTACAAATAGAAACTTGTCAAATTTTGCTTCTAACTTATCAGACTAAATCTGCTTTACATAAGCCGGACAATCCCAAACGTTCATATGAGAAAGATAGAGTTTCTTGTCAATCCACATCTCATATGGAGTAATATCAATTAACTTTGAAGGAACTTTGTTTCACATATAAACAGCAGTCTTGAGTGCATATCCACAAAAGAATTTTGGGATATCTGTTAAGCCCATCATTGACCTCACAATGTCCAATAAGGTTCGGTTTCTCCTTTCTACCACAACATTGTGTTGCATCGTGTAAAGTGGAGTCCACTAGGATACTATCTCATTATCTTTGAGAGAATTTAGAAACTCTCAACATAAATATTCACCACCTCGATCAGATCAAAGTGTTTTAATACTTTAACCAGCTATTTCTTTATTTCAATTTTGAATTCTTTGAACTTTTCAAAAACCTCAAATTTGTATCTCATAAGATACACATACTTATATCGTGAACAATCATCGATAAAGGTAATGATGTAGATGAAGCCACCTTTGGCATGTATGGACATCGGACCATATACATCTGAATGTATTAAGTCCAATAGCCCAGTAGTTTGTTCACCCTTTCCCTTAAAGGGTAACTTTGTCATCTTGCCTAATAAGCAAGATTCATATGTGTCATATGAGTCAAAATCAAATGACCTTAAACTACCACATGTGTAGTTTAGTTATATGTCTCTTAATTATATGGCCAAGGTGATAATGTCATAAGTATGACGATTTCACATTATCTCCTTTTTGTGTTTTATTGTTATTGATATTTAAAACTAGATTGGACATATATAATATGTATATCCCATTACATAATGTACCCATAGCATAAAGCATTCCATTCAAATTAATATAACAACCATTGTTACTAAAATTTAAATGGAAACCAGCTTTATTAAGACTAGAAACTGAATAATATTCTTAGTCAATACAGGTACATAAAAATAATCATCCAATTCTATTACAAGTTCACTAGGGAGAGCATCTGATGCCTTCTTCTGCTTCAGTGACTCTAGATAGGCCTTACATTTCCTCTTCTAATGGCCATCCTTGCCACAGTGGAAGCATGTTCCCTTAGGGCAGTCTATTTAGCTTTCTTCTTAGCCACACCTCCCTTAGGCATTATGGACTTCTTCTTCTTTTAGTTATTCGTCCTCAAACCAAAAGAGTGCACCAACATTACAACGATACTGTCCTTCTTGGCAGATGGCTCAACTGTTTTGAGCAAGATGATCAATTTAGGAATCGTGGTGGATATCTGGTTCATCCTATAGTTAAGCACAAATTGTGAATAACTATCAGTCAAACCAGTCATAATTAAGTCTATACTTAATTCATGATCCATCAAGAAACCCAAGGAGGCCAACCTCTCAATGTAGCCATTCATCTTCAATGCATACTACACTAGAGATTTCCCCTCAGCCATTTTGGAGCAGAAGAGTAATCTCGAGGTCTCGAACCTTTCGGACCTTACTTACTCATCAAACAGCTCCCTCAAATGATATACTATAGTATGAGCATCCATAGCCTCATGTTGCTTTTTCAACTCTGGTGACATAGTTGCTAGCATGATGCAACAAGCCATCTTACTATCATTGAGATGCTTTCTTTATGCCTTCTGATCCCTATTAGAGCCATCAGTAGTAGGAGGACCGGGAAGTGGTTCGTCTAACACGTATCCTAGTTTTTTTTATCTGAGAACTATTCTCAAATTCTGAAGCCAGTCTAAGAAATTTGGCCCAATCAACTTGTTGGCTTCCACCAGTGAGCATAAGTTCACACTAGTTGTCGTGGTGTCAATTCTGGCAACCTAAATGTCAAAGAGAGTGGTATTAGACTGTATCTAAATGCATGTCAATTAGGACTTAACTAACACGCATTATGGCTCCCACTAGTTTCTCACGAATCTATAACTCTCAATATGAATCCGAGAGAACTTGTATAGAAGTTATCTTAGTGGGTCGATATCCAATATCTCTAGAGGGTTTGCCCAACAAGCCACCCTAAGTCAATCGATAAGTATCGGTCAGACCAATTGCATTTATAATGCAACTATCGAATTTAGTGCTATAAATTATTGATGTGCGCACACACATTGGGCTATTAACTTTTGATGCAGGTACGTCTCATGTATACTACCCAACTTCGTCTCTGTCCATGTTGACCTTAGGTTTGCCCAAAAAATCAATGCTTCTACTTAAAATCGACTCGTTAATTTGAAAACACTATTTCCATAGTTCAAACATATTCGTGTAGAGTAGGCTTGGGTTTGCCTAACAACCCTAACTCTAAAATAACTCTGGTTCTCACCATATTAATGGAAGGGGTTAGTTTTAACCTTCTAAGTGAGAGGTTTCTAGTTAGGTCTCATCTAACTAGGATGGTCTAATATATATATATATATATATATATAATATAGACACCTTAATCAAATTGGACTTAAGTCCATAACCATCCATCATACGAGCCCAAACAAAATCCTAGCATGCGTTCTCTAATGCATTAAAGAACATATAAATTTTGGTTATGACAAGTTATGGATCCTAGTCGATTCAACTCTTAAATCGAATTGCTAGTCTTGGATAAAATTTAATTTTGCAAGTCATTTTAAATTTTCAATTTAGTATTAATCAAATTAAATTAAACTCCAATTTTCCAGAAATTAATACAAAATTAATTAACCTTAAAATACTTATTTGATGCTAAAATTAAACACTTTAATTTTATCACACATGTCACTTTCTAGTCATACTAGAAAATTTTATGCTCTACTTGAAATAATTCAAAATTAATTTCTAAAAGTTCAGAACATCAAATCATCATTCCATGCATCATCAGGTCTTTTGAAGTTCATGAAAATTATTTTAGAATCACCCAAAATCATCAAGAAAACGAAACAACACAAAAACACATAAAATGACAAATTCCATCTACAATTTTTCCGGAAATCTAATTTTGAGCAAATTCATTTTGCGTATGCACAAGACATCAAGATAACACATTTTTATCACATAAAAATATATTTAAGGTTTTGGAATTGAAATATACATATACAAAATTATCAAATAAAACAGTTTTATCAATTTCAACAAAATTGACCACATTTGTGTACTGTTTGAAAATTTTAATTAAAAATTTTTTAATTAATCTGTAAAAATTCTAGAGGATTAAGCACATTCTAAATATGTTTACATAAATTTTCTAGAATCAAATTCCTAGAAAAACATGTTCATCCTCAATAATTTATCCAAATAACATCATATGTTGTGCAGGTAAACAATTTTCATGCATGTTGCATAAAATTCAGAAATAAATATTTTAATCACAATAAAATTAATGTTCAATCACTAAAATCATCTACAAATATCTCATAAGAAAATCGAAAGAAAATCATGAAAACAATGGTTTCCAATTTAATTTCACATTTTACACAACAGATCCTAAGTTGTCATAACCATGCAATCCTACATCTAATAGGCACATACCTTGCTCTGATACCACTGTAGGATTTCAATTATGCATCACATGCATAAAAATTAGAAAATACACAGCGAAAAATAAAATGAAACCCAAAAAATACAGAATCAAACATGTGCCATTAGATGTAGTAAATCAAAACATGAATAAGATGTATGTACCATTCCGGATGATCCTTCGTTCTTGAATCTCTTCATCACATCGGGTTGTCGTATACCACAACAACCAAACTAGATTGTCTCTAACGTAGTCCACATGAAGATAGAAGAAACAAACCTCTAAGGAAATGGCAGAACACACACAAAAGTGCTAGTTATTGATGTGTGCTCTTGAGAGAATGTTTGTAGAGAGTGAGAGAAGATGATAAACACTTCACCAAGAATCTCTCTATTTTCACACAACACTTGCACGAAAATTGGTGTTTTCACACCCTTTAGCCTTTCTCTAACCCCCAACATCAACAGAGAGAGTTAGTGGGAATTAAATGGCCATTGATCCCACTTAATATGCATGAAAACATTCACCCCTTCTTGAAAGGGAAATTTTGTCATCTTGCTTAATAAGCAAGATTCACATATGTCATATGATTCATAGTCAAATGACCCTAAAATACCACCCTTATGTAGCTTAGTCATGCATCTCTTATATCTTGGATCCCCATCCAAAACCATTTTACTCATTCTTCGCATCTCCAATACATATAACCTATTAGGTTCTCGGTTATATTAGTCACTTGAATTAACCTTAATTCAAGCAAGTCATGAGCGGTATCTAGCAATACATCATGACCCCTAATTGATCAGAAAGTCAGTGGTTTGACTACGTTCCATAGACAATGTTCCTAGGCAATTCGTCCTTTCACCATCTACCCCACTTAGTTTAGAGTATGATTAAAGTGTCAACTCCCACTAGACTGACTACGTCACACCTAGTTTAGAGTATGGTTAAAGTGTGAACTCCTACTAGACTGACTACGTCACACCTAGCCCAACTGATGTTAGTTCTTGTCCTCGAGGCTCATTACTCAATTGGATATGTCAATGAAGACTATCTTCATAACGTTTCCAATTTGGCCAGAGATTCCTAAATAATGACCTTGACAAAAGGCTATGGGTATCATCTCCTATCAGGAGTGGTAAATCCTTTTTTGACTACTTAGTTACCTTCGAAAACCTCAAGTTGTACCCAATCATCACCGTATAAGCAACCTTTAAGAGGCAACGAGGAATAGAGTCAAAGTACATGATCAGTATTTAAGATATCCTTGAGCACCTTAAGTTGAAGGATATTTGCACCATTACTATGATGAGACTATCATTGACACTAAAATAGATTATCCATATGATTGTCTCATAGTAGGTCATCCATTGTACTTATTACTCTTAGTAAGCATCCACATATTAACTCTAAACAACTTGTGCTACAGCTTATGAGATCTACTGCTTGATCCAATCAAGGAGTATAACATGTGCTAGTTTGTCCGGATTAATAATGTCCCATCTCATTAATTTTATGACTAGGGATAATTTAGATACTAATATAATTATATGTGATAGGAATCTCATTATCATGATCTCATCATGATTTCCTTTATTCTATGTAATGTATCAAGGACTTCATTAATTCTATTTCATTATCAATTTATAAAGAACATGAACATCAAATTAACGAAAAATGCCTTCTTATTAATCATAATGATTTGTACAATAAGTGCTAAAGGTGATTGCCTTTAGAATACTTCTATAACAGATCATGCTTGGAGTGTCATGAACATGATAGAAGGTTTTTGTGTTGGGTCACGATCGTTCATGATCATGATAGACACTCCCCAGACGTTGGATTCTCCATCTGTTTTAATGTTTGGAGGGCATTTTTGGGACAATGTGACCTGGGTAAGCCCTAAATTTAACCTAAGACACTCATTTACTATAAATGAACATAAAATGCCTAAAAACATTAGCCACCATATTACCAAATTAGGGAAAAAGCAATGAAGATAAAGAAGGGAACATTTGGATTTCCAGTTGTTCCATTAACTTCCAGGTCAGTCCATCTCAAGTTATTTCTTCTTCCTTTGTTTATTTTCTTTAAGCTTGATGTATGAACTGAGTTTGAGGATGTTCTACACGTTTATTATGTCTTAATTTTAAACTAGGATTTGTTCTTGACTTATTTTGTGACTTGAACACTTTGACTTCAATACAATGTTTTGGGTGTTATGATATTTGTGTTTGCTTATACTTCAACAATAAACTGAGAGAGTGAGTTGAAAGTAATTTAGTTAGGTTGGATAATGAGACTTAATGACCTAATAAGTCATGCATATATCAAATTGATAATCATACGAAAAGAGATCTTATGTGAGAACTCAATTATTCGGTAAATTGTTTAAGAAATAGTCGAATACAGTAAGCTATTTTTGTTAATTGAGAGATTACAAATCTGGAATTTCATAATCAATTAAAGATTACTAATTGAGGTTAAATGATTAGGTCTTAAAAGAGAATAATCAAACCTTCTGGAAATCTAAATCGACACCAATTAAATAAAAAATGATTAAGGGAGCAAAATGACGATAGAATGAACCCCAAATTTTCATACTTGATCATCCTTGTTTTATTGTGACAACTCATTTTTTAAGTGGTTAAGTACTCAATTTTATTGAATTGTTTCAATTTTTAAATTTTATTTTCACTCAAATCATATTTCAAAACCTTAGACAAAGTTAGGTTCATTTAGTTTTAGTTAATTCCTCGTGGGATCGATACTGTAATTACTAGGGGTGGGCACGGTTCTGTTCAGTCAGTTTTTGGCTGTTGAACCGAAATGAACCGAATAATTGCTTTTATCCCACAAGAAAACCGAACCGAAACGAATGTCAAATGAAACCAAAAATTCCGTTTGCCTTGCGGTTCGGTTCAGTTCGGTTACTTCAATCGGTTTGGCCCCTAATCTTGGGTCTTAAAATTTGGGTCAATTTTAGTACATGTCCAACATTTTTATTTCATTTTAGGACCTATTGGGTGATTGTCATACTTGCAAAGTTGTAAACTTACCTTATATACCTAGAGTTAGAAGTATAAAAAAATACAATTTTTTTTTGTTTTTAGTTGATCGGTTTGGTTCGGGTTGGTTTAAAAATTTTTTTGCCTACACCGCACCCTAACCGATATAGTCATATTTTCAATATCCAAAACCAAACCGACCATCCATCACTCCGGTGTGGTTCGGTTTGGCTCGATTTTTTGGTTTTACGGGTCGGTTCAGTTTTTTCGAGTTTTTTGCCCACCCCTAGTAATTACTACAAGCTTATGATCTGTATACTTGCGGAATATTAAAGGCCTTATATTAGGTAAAAATTGTTCAATAATATACGGGGCCATATAGAATGCATTATAGGTAATAAAGCTAAAATTTCCCTACTAGCTAATAATTGGAAAAAGATAAGACCTTTTGTTAGAATATGAGTTCGTCTAAAGCATCCTAGCATTCCTATCTAAGGAAGCTATGGTGATAGAATGAATTGATGAGAACTGGTGAAGTAACTACCTTATAGAGTTGGAATGAGCATTTCTTGACTATCTATTAGATAACTCTAAGGAGGAATGTTACATATGGGAATGGGAATCTTCAGGAACCTTTTTAACAAGCCCTTTAAAGTATGAATTAGCAGTTGGGGGAACAAAGCTAGTTAGAGTAAATTAGTATGGGACAAGAATGTACCTCCAAGATTGGTACTCATCTTTGGTTAATGATTAAGGGAAGACTTCTGACCCTTGATAAGTTAATGTTCCTAACCGATTTCTACATATGTAGGTTACAAGGAGAGGGAATCTATGAAGCATATCTATTTTAATTGTGTTTTTTTCCAAATCAATCTAAAGGGACATAGTGGATAAAGTCCCAACAGTGAATTGCCTCTAGTAAAAAGGGTAAAAAAAAATATACGTATATGGGTTTAAGTTACCTTAAATACAATTTAGAAAGAAAGAAACTTCAAAATATTTCAAAATGCACATCGAAATAACGTTGAAGTGGTGAAAGGAATTACAACACAAATTAGGGAAATAATTATAGCAAATATATAGCAAAGAGAAATGAAGCAGATATGGGGGATATAAGACAAATGTATTTGAGAAGGAATATGATTACCTATGGAACTAGGGAAATCTGATCTAACAAATAAGAACTCAAAAGTTACTAAAGGGGCTACAAAATAAGGTGAATAGAATAGAAAGTTCCTATCAGGAACAAATTAAAGAACATGCATAGATCAATCCTTTAGCAAAAAGGGGAAAATAGAAACCATAATCGGAAGAGGACAATAGAAATAACCTAAAAACATTGGAGGGAATTAAGAAGGTTCATTAAAAGAGTTAGAAGGTAATGGAAGTGAGTTGAATGTGGGAGGAATAAGTAGGCTGCCTCAGCTAGCTCAGATAACTCTCAAAATCATTTTAGATTTAACATAATTACTAGAAGTTTTGTACTAATTATTATAATAGAAATAATATTTTTTTGAAAAATCTAATTCATTGAATGAAATAAATGAAAAATACATATTGACTCATAAGCCAGCATAGTTCAACTTGAGGATAAGACCAAGTCAAAAACATTCTTAAGACTAGCTATTATAAGACATAGACTAATTAAAAATACCCATCTGATAGGAAAATGAAAAGTTAAGCTTAGATTGCCATCAAAATAATTAAGGATATTTTCCATTCCATAAGGATTTTGTAATTGAATTTGTGCTTATCTTTGAATAACTAAAAATGCATTCTAATACTGTTGAAAATACTCTTCAAAAGGTACTATGTAGAATTGGTAGTGGATCTCAAAATTCTACTATTCCTTTCATTCCAAATGCCAACAATTATATATGCAGTGTCTATAAAGACTAACCATCAATCTCCTTCAAGCATACACTTGATTTGAGTACTCCAAGATGAAATATCATACCAAACAGTTAGGAGATCAATTATGCCATAGTATGCCTTTATGTATTTTCATATTGCATTTGAATAGGAGCAAGAGAAGAATAGATGGTTATGACATTCATTGTGAATTTTGCACAAGGAGCATCAATTTGGAATTTGTAAAAATTTACCATGTCTATGGTAGCTAGCCTTAGTTTAAAAGCATACAAAAGAGTGTGTGCATGTCTTAGGTTGTGGTTCTAGCATGATGCCACATGATACCAAGGAACCTGAGGGGTACTTTATTTTGTAAATTAGCTTATTTGAACTTGTTGAGAAAAGACCATAATGTTCTAATTTCCACAATAGTTTATCTGCTTATCCTATCAAACTGAAATTGAATATTGATTGGATTAAACTTGAAGAACAGTTGCCATTATAGTATTACTTAAGGACTTTCATCCCATGAGCTACACTTACAATTCCAATTATATGATTCTTGAAGAGTTGAATGGCGAGCTCTTGATTAGACCAAGGATTTGTCCAAAACTTGTAAATTTTCCCATTGCCTGCCAAAAAATTATAGTAAGGCTTAAGTTTTTTCCCTATTATTTCTAATGTGCTTTACCAAAGCTAATGCATTTTTGGAAATAGGGAAATATATAAAGACTTATCTTTGATATAAAAATCATTAATCCAGTTTACCCACAAAGATTATCCATCTTGGATCAATCTTCAAAAATTCTTAGTAAGCATAGATATATTAATCAGCTTGGAGGTCTGGATACCAAGAACCCCTTGCTTTTTAGGTAAGCAAATTTCTACCTATTTAGCTTTCCTTATTTTGAAATCCATTATGTGCCTAGACCAAATAAAGTCTCTAAAAATTCTGTCAATTCTCTTAGTGATATATTTGGGAATGAATAACTGAGATCCCTAATAGAGTGCCACGGAAGAGAGAACTAAACTGATGAGTTATGATATACCAGCTATGGAGAGTTCCCTATGACTTAAACAACTGATTCTATTAATAATTATATCTATTAGGAATTTATAGTCAATAAAGGAGGGATTCACTGATGATATAGGTATACTAAGATAAAATACAGATAGTTACTAAATCTTGAAACCCGATATCAAAGCAAGAGTAAAAGCTATGATGGAAAACACTTCTAGAAAGGTAAAGAGCACTCTTGTTGAAGTTGATGGAAAGAAAAATCAAGTTGGTGAATAAATGAAGGCCAATTTTGAGGGAAGTGATAGAATTGCAATCATCCTAGGATAATAAGAAAAGATCATAAACGAAGCATAAACTAATAAGGTTTAGCTTCTTACATTTACCATGATACTTTAAATTAGGATCTTTATACCCCACTCTAATCAACAATCTATTGAGAAACTCCATAGCTATTAAGAAGAGATAAGGGCATAGGGGATCCCCTTGTCTGATTCCGTTTTACCTTTAATAGTATTTGTAGGAACTCTATTTATTAAGATCTTAAAAGAAGTTGTGATGATGCATTGCTATATCTAGGTGCTGAAAGTTGATGGAAATTTAAAAGCACGAATAGCATTAATGATGAAAGTCAAATCCAACATATCAAATCTACTTTCAAAGCATAATTCCTGTGACCTTTTTCTAGAGTAATGCTTGAAGAGTTCCTGCTCAATTAAAATGTTATCTCCAATGGATCTTCTAAGGATGAATGCTCCTTAGTCATGGTTTACATAGTTTGGGATAATAACTTTCAATATGAGTGACAACACTTTAAAGATAATTTTATAAACAGTGCTGTAATAAGAAATAGGGTGATAATCCCCAAAACTAATGGAATTGTTACCTTTGAGATCCAATGTGAATAGAGTCCTATTAATTTCTTTTAATAGCTTGTCTTTATTAAAGAACTACATCAAAGCTTCCAATACTATCTTACTAGTGATATGACATGTTTTGAAGAAAAAATTGGCATTGAAACCATGAAGACTAGGGGATTTCTTAAGGTGCAAGGCTTTGAAAGCTTGATTGATCTCCTAAATGGAAATTGGAGTTGAAAGAGCAATGACATCCTGACTGGAAATTTGATTTTGCATTATTTCTTTGATAAGTTTAGTAAAAAGTTTAGAAACGGATGTTAAACCAAAGAGATTAGTGAAGTGTTCTTCTGCATCTTTGATAGTTTGAGTTTGAGAGTCCAATGTAGTTCTTGAATGGCAAATGGAGTGGACTTTGTTGGAAGTGTTCCCGGAGGAGATGACCTTATGAAAGAAAGCAGTATTCTAATCTCCATCTTGTAGTCAATGAATAATTGATCTTTACTTTATAAGTGAATTATAGAATTTTAAGGCATGGGAATAGTTTTTTAGAGCCTGCTTCTCCTGATCAAAAAGTGAGTTGGAGGAAGGATTGCTATAGACCTCTGATTGAGCATTGTCTAGTGCCTTTTTATCAGTAGAAATGGGATGCTAGGTGTTCCCAATGTTCTTCTTATGGAAAATCTTGATCTCATTCATTATAGATTGGAGTTTCCTCATGAGTCTGTACAGTTTGGTACTAGAAAATGAGGCATTTGAACCTTGTTGTGTCTAATTTTTGTTGATTTTGTTTGCATTCATATTTTAATTTTGGTTACAAATTCTTATGTTTTAGTCTAAAGTTGAAATGAATTTAGTGAAAATGGTGTAGATATTGCATGAATGTTGAGTGGAGTGTCTTATGAATATTACATGAAAACAAGAAAAATTATCCATGAAAGAATGAAAGATGGCATGACTTATGGATGAAAGAATAGATTAAACGTGAATTATGGATGAAAATGAGTCACACCCATGACTCCCAAGGTATGGGCGTGACAACTAATTCTGCACTCACTTTTAAATCTAACACGTGCAGGTTTTGACGAAGTAACAACCCTAAAGCTAGACTCATGCTATAAATAAAAAAGGAAGGGGGTTGAAAAAAAAGGGAGATAATAGAAACTGGCAGTGGAGAACAAAGGAGAAAGAACCAGTTGGGTGATAAAAAGAATAGCAGAGCTAAAGCCAGTGGGAGCATCTTCTAGGTGAGAGTGAGCAGAGGCAGAAGGTGAAAGCAAACGCTAGAGAGTGAGCAAATTGGCAGGAGACCCATTGTCTATTCCCTCACCCAAAAAATCCATTTGTTTGCTCATCCTATCTTATACTTGCTACATTATTTACTTTGTTACTCTGTTAGTTTCTTTGTTAGTTAATTCTCAAGAATTTCCACATCGATTAATCAATCCATTTTTGCTTCCAATTAAATCAGTTCACTTTTTAGTGTAATTGCGTAATTTTCTTTAAAGCCTTTACTCAACAAATCGGGATATAATGTTTAAGATTGCATTCGTTTTTATTTTTTATTTAAGATTAATTTAAGTGAACCAATTTCACCACCTTGAGAGACAACCCTGGTTAATCAACTACAACTACCTCGTATACTTGTGAGTAGGATAGCCTAGGTATTTTTTAGAACTTATTTTAAAATAACAAGTTTTTAGTGTCTTTAATGGGGAGGTGTTTAGTGTTTATACAATTTAATTTTGATTGTTTTGTCGATTATTTTGTCTGTTCATGCATACATTTTTGTCGTGTTATTTCATTGAGTTGTTTTAGCAGTTTTTGTTACTAATTCAGTGATGTGTTTATTTTGTTTATGCGAGGAAGGAGAACTCAGGAAAGTGAACTCACCCCCTTTATTGATAATGTGCATCGGATAAGAGGACCTCAAAGGGACTTTGAAGATAATCCTGAGGAACCCAAGCTTAAAGATCAAAAGATGGGTGAAAGGTAGCAAGTAAGGAAGGAGTATACCAGACCAGTAATTGGTACTATTACTTCATGCATACGTTTAGGATAGGCAGCCAAAAACTATAAATTGAAGAGTATTCACTATAACATGCTACCATCATTTTATGGGGTTCCCAATGAAGACCCTTTAAACTTCAGTTAGGAATTCCATACCACTCTCCAGACATTCCCTTTGGATGGCCTAAATGAAGATCAACTCAGGATGAGGTGCTTCCCATACACATTGAAAAATTGGTCCAAGGTATAGTTCCATCTGATTCTTTGACTATATGGGAGGAAGTGCACAACAAATTCATGAGAAAACTTTGTTCCCATTAAGAGACTTCTAAGTTGTGGACAAAGATAGCTACCTTCACTCAAATAGAGGGAAAGTCATTCCATGAAGCGTCGGAACGCTTTAAACTTCTACTAATACAGTGTCCACACCATCATTTTATGATGGATTGATACAACAATGTTAGTGCATGGTGGACAATGCAACAGGAGGAGCTTTGGGGGAGAAGACTGCCGAAGAAACATATGACATCTTCGAAATGTTGGGGGTCAATTCTTAATAAAAGAGTGTGAGAGGGAGAAGAGCTGGAGTTCAAGTGAATTCAAAACAAGAAATGGCTATGCAATTGACTGAATTGACAAAGCATGTAAAAATGCTAACTATGAGGCTACCTCAAAATGTTCCAAATCAAGTGGAATGTGGTATATGTGGGACTTATAATCATAGAGCTAATGTTTCTTCGTATTCTTTTGAATCTTTTGTAGGAGCGAAAGAACAAGTGAACTCACTTGATAGTTTTCAATTAAGGGTGCGAAATGATCTGTATTCGAACACCTATAACCCCAATTGGAGAAACCACCCCAATTTTTTGTGGAAGACCAACAATCCACCAACACAACCCCAACCAAAATATTGGAATTTTCAAAGGCAAAACTAGTTTCAAGGGCAATCCTTAAATCAGAATCTACCGAGCAAGCCTTCTTTGAAGAAAAGTCTGAATGCGTTTATTCAAGTAACAACTCATAATTAAGAAACAAACAATAAGAGATTCGACCCCTTGGAAGCGTCTACAAGGAGGATTGAGACTCAAGTAGGGCAACTTATGCTTAAATGTACAAAAATTAAAAAGGGAAGTTGCCCAGTCAACCCGAGCAAGCCCAAGCAGTTACTATTCTAAGAAGTGGTAAGGTGATTGATATCATGCTGAGATCCCTTCTAATCTATCTGGTGCAGGTAATCAAGAGGAGTAGAGCCTCACTAACGAAAAATATGAGTAGAATGAAGAAAGCAATGGGCACGACAACTTTTCAAATCACGTTCAAAGAGGTGAAAAACTAGGGTATGCAATTGATTGCAATGAAGGACCAAGACTGCATAAGGTGACTAATCCTTATAAACCACCGATCCCATATCCAAGCCGCCTTAAGGACTCGAAACAAGATAAGTAATTTTTTGATCTATATAACATGTTTTCCAAAGTTAATATTAATCTGCCTTTGTTAGGTGTGATCAGAAACATTCTAGCTTATGTGAAGTTCTTAAAGGAACTAAACGCTAAAAAACAGAAGTTTGAGCCAAACGAGAAGGTTATAGTTTCAGAAGTTGTAAGTGTAGTACTTCAACAACAATTACCTCTCAAATTGAAAGACCCAGGGAGTTTTCTTATGTAAGTGTCAATGGGTAATAGTGATGAGGTTAAGGGTATGATTGACCTCAGAAGGAATATAAACCTTATGTATCACTCTATTTATAATAAATTAGATTTAGGACAGTTAAGACCTACAAACATTTGTTTGCAATTAGCTAATAAGTCAATTCACTATCTGAAGGGAATAATGGAGGATGTGTTAGTGAAGGTTAGAGGATTGATTGCTCCCATAGACTTTGTTGTCCTAGATATCAGGGAAGTAAAGAAGCACACCATACTCCTAGGGAGGCTTTTTATGGCCACCATTAATATCTTGATTGATGTGAAGAACAGAAAATTGAATATGACTATTTTGGGAGAAACAATAAAATTTTCAATCTTTAATGTTGAACCTATTCTTACTACTACTGTTTTTGAAGACTATTCTTTTATTGATCAAATTAATGCTACATATTTTGATTTTGCCTTGCAGGAAGAAGAAGAAAAGGAGTTGGACTTGCTTAAAGAGAGTGATGAATGTTGTCAATTGCTAGTCGATGGAACTGAGGAAGTGTTTAGAAAATTTTTAGAGACAAATCCCAGTGAAGAGAAGATAAAAGTAGAATTAATCACTTTGAACGATCCACCTTGAGCATTCTATTAAGTTGTCCAGATACAAGACATTATAGAAGTGCTAAATGGGAGGCAACCCATATAATTTCTTTTTTATTTTTCAATTCTTTGTTTATTGTTCCTTTTTAGTGAATCTCTACTCAGTTTGTTTTCTTTTTATGCGCAGGCCTAATTTTCAGTCTCTTTTATCTATTTTCCTAGCAGTTTTTCTTCACTTATTGATGCAATATGCCAAGCTCCATATCGCACCAAGACTCCACGCAACACACCAACCTTACCTTTGTATCGTATTTCTACCTTTCTCCTTTTATTATTTTTATTATTACTTGTTAGTTTAATTTCTTTTAGTTTTAATGTTTGTCCTTGTTTTTGTTATTTTGCATCTTAGATCCCTCTTTTATTTTCTTATCATATTAGGAATAACGTGATATTTAAGTGAGGGGGATAGTATTTAATTAAAAAAGAAAATTTTGATTTTGTGTTATGTGTTATGTGTTTGTTTTTCCATTTAATAGTTAGAGATGCGTAGTCATGAAATAAACTCGATCGAGATTAGAAATGCATAATATGAGTGAATGAGTATACTTGTATGCTTATATTGATTAACTTGGATTTCGATTAAAAAGACATTAGCTTATTGTGATAGATGAATGACACTTTCTTTGGTAAGAATTTGTGCCTTTTTGAAATATTGTACATCAAATTCAAGTATTCTTTGTTGAGAGTGCTCTTTCATGATTAAGGAACTTTAAAACTTGCTTGCAAATACTAGTTAAGATCACATAATCTTATGAAAATATTGAGATGATGAAGGCAATTAGGACCCTTTTTGCGTAAAAAGCCACCATAATGTTACCCTTAGTGAATCCCCTTTGAGCTTAACATGAAACATTTTCTTCCTTTAAACCCAAAATATGAGCCTTGAACTTAATTTCCTCTTCGTTGTAACTACCTTAAGGCAAGTTGAGCATTTGAATGAGTGTGATTGGGTTTAGGAAATAATTGCTTAAATAAGTTTAGGGAATCATAGGATAAAGTTGCTATTGAGTTAGGAATGAGTATGGTTGTAGCAAATCTTATCTGTCCTCTACATTTTTTCTCTTCTAAACTTGATCTTGTTCTAAATAAATTAAAAAAAAAGTAAAAAAAGGGAAAAAAGAGAAAGAAAAAAATAAATAGAAAAGAAAAGGAAGGAAGGGAAGATAACCAAAAAATGAAAAGAAAGAGGAGAGACACAAAAAGGGGAGTGTTAATCTTGTTAACTTGAAAGGAAAGAATTGAGTGTTTTGTGCTTCATTGTTTGTATTACTTTAAATGCTCAATTTGTTTTGTGGTTTTAAACTGTGACTTTCCTTTTTCCTACCCTTAGCCTAATTACAACTAAAATAAAGACCTTCGGATTGATGTTTGTGTTTGATATGAGTGGTGGAGATTGGATTAGTAAGCAAGACTATATAATAGATGCCTTACATGAAATGAATTATGAGTGAATATATCCTACCTTTGATTACTTGAGAGGATGAAGAGTGGAGTGAGTGTCTATCACACTTGTTGATGGTTTGTTGAATTGAAGTACTTGTTGATCTTGGCTAAATATATGGAGAATAGCTTGTTTATGGAATATTAGGAGTTTCAAGTTCTTAGGTTATGTTTATTGAAATGATTTTTTATATCTTTTACTATTATTTGGGAAATTTGTTGTTTCCATTATCTATTCTTGTATAGTCTAGTGTTTTTTATTTTGCTTGGGGACGAGTGTAGTTTAGGTCTAGGGAAATTGTTGTGTCTAATTTCTAATTGATTTTTCTTGCATTCATATCTTGATTTTTGTTACAAATTTTTATGTTTTAATCCAAAGTTGAAATGAATGTAATGAAAACGGCACAAATATTGCATAAATGTTAAGTGGATTGTCTTGTGAATGTTGCATGAAAACAAGAAAAATAATTTATGAAAGAATGAAAGATGGCATGACTTATGTATGAAAGAGTGGATTAAACTTTAATTATGCATGAAAATGAGTCACACCCATGACCTTGTCACACCCGTGACTCCCAAGACATGGGTGTGACAACTTATTCTGCACTCACTTTCAAATTTAACACGTGTAGGTTTTGATGGTGTAACGATTATAAACTTAGACTTCTGCCATAAATAGAAAAGGAAGGGGGCTTTAAAAAAATGGGGAGAGAATACAAGTTGGTGGAGGAGAACAAAAGAGAAAGAACCAGTAGGGTGAAGAAGAACAACAACAAAGCTGAAGCCAGTGGAAGCATCTTCTGGGCAAGAGTGAGTAGACGCAGAAGGCAAGAGTCAATGCCAGAGAGTGAACAGATTAGCAAGAGACCCACCATCGATTCCCTCGCCCAAACAATCCATTTGTTCGATCATCCTATCTTATACCTGCTGCATTATTTACTCTATTACTCTATTAATTGCTTTGTTAGTCAATTCTCAAGAGTTTCCATATTGATTAATCAATTCATTTTTTCTTCCAATTAAATCAGTTCACTTTTTAGTGTAATTGCGTAATTTTCTTTAAAGCCTTTACTCAAAAAATCAGGATAGAATGTTTAGGATTGCATTTGTTTTAATTTTTTATTCCTCCTTAAGAGACGACCCTAGGTAATCAACTACAACTATCTCACATACTTACAAGTAGGATAGCCTAGGTATTATTTAGAACTTATTTTAGTATAACAATTGTAACATCCCATTTTCCCTAAGCTAAGGCTTAGAACCTTAAATAACTGTACATGAGAGGCATTATTAAGAAGTTAGGAAGTGCATTTCATGCTCATGCATAATATAGCATACACACACATGAATTTGAATTTTGCACATATTATTATGACTGTTCGTGCACTCATTTGACATTTTCTGGGTATAATTGATTTTTAATGTGATTATAATGTGAATTGTGGATTATATGTCTTGAAAATTGATTTAGTGAGTATAAATATTGATTTAGAATTTTGGTAAAGATTTAGAGAAATTTTGAAATTATGAGCATATTTTGGACTAAAAAAAAACCAAATGACAAGACAATTGATTTATGGTAGTAGAAATAAGCGATGAATGACAATAGAAATAATTGGCATATGGCTTTAGAATTTAATGACAAATGTCATAAAAAATTAGGAGACAATTGGATTAGAAATTGTGAAAAAATGGATTGATTATTGAGTATTATGTGGTCACTTATGTTAATAACCTAGTAGAACCAATTTGATTAAGTGGTAAGCGTCATGATGTCATGACACTTACCAATCATTTACCTTGCTAATTAAACCCACGATGTTTCATCCTTGGAAGACACCTTCAATTATCTTTCACTTTGTTCATCTTCTTCATTCTTCATCTTCTCCATTCACGATATTCATCTCACCTCACGACCTTATGCTTGCTTTCACCTTCACTTGCTACTTTCATTTTTATTATCTTCTTCATTTGTCACTAAAGACTTAACCTTTCCACCTTCATGTTGATGATCGTATGATGCTTGAAGGGTTTAAGTGTGATTTGAAGATCTCAAAGCTAAAACAAGTAACATATTGTTCTCTATGATTTGTTGAATGAAACATGTATGATGATAGTTAAAGGTTAAATGATCATGAAATGGTGATTTATATATGATAATTAATGATTCATAAGTTGTTATAGAGATGTTTTTGAGATAAAATGATTATGAAAATGGTATAAAAAGAGTGCAGAAATTTTAGGTTGTTCTTGTTTAGTGGGTATGAAAAAAAAAGAATAGGTATGGAATGAAAGATTGAGTTTGGTAAGAGACTATGATTATAGAGTCATTATTTTGATTACCCATTTTTGGGTGATACCCCATTCCTCTCCTAATCCAGAGGAATGGGTATCATTGTTATGTAAAGGTATGCTTGTTACAATTAATTAAAATATAACTAATTAAAATATAAGTATTAATTAATTAAATATTATAATTAATTCATTAATTACAATATAATTAATTAAAATATTAATAATAATTAATTAACTACAATATAATTAATTAAAATATTGTAATTCATTTATTAATTAAAATATTGTAATTAATTCATTAATTAAAATATGATTAATTAATTATATTAATTACAATATAATTAATTAAAATATTATTATTATTTAATTAATTAAAATATAATTAATTAATTAGTTACAATATAAGTAATTAAAATATAATTATTCATTAATTATAATACTGTAATTAATTAATTAATTACAATATAGTTAATTAAAATATCATTAATAATTAATTAACTACAATATAATTAATTAAAATATAATTCATTAATTAATTAAAATATTGTAATTAATTAACTAATTAAAATATAATTAATTAATTAGCTACAATATAATTAATTAAAATTAATTATAATATTTTAATTAATCAACATATTGTAATTAATTAATTACAATATAATTAATTGAAATATAATAAAATTTTATTTCTCAATAGTTTTTACAAACCAATCAATATCAATGGTAATAGTAATCATTCATTCTTCTTAACCAACCATCATAATTATAATGATAATATCCATTATCATTCCTCACTATATTCATTCTCATTCCTATTACCATTTCCCATGCGAGCTAACTGCCTTCTTAAATAGTAAATGGATGTTATCATGTTCTGTTTTCTTTGTATAGTAATGTGGATTTCTTTGGTTGTTATAGAGATGAACTAAATTGAGTTTAAAGTTAAAGAAAAGGAATAGTGTGGTGTCTTGAAATGAGGTAAATTAGGGTGATAGTTTAGAAGTGAAATGAAGGTGATAACGGAGTAAAATTTTATGCAGAAAGTTGATGATGAATGTATATGTATGAATGTTCTATTTTTAGTGTTTATGATCAACCATAGATTATGATTTGTTTATGAATGATATTGAGCTGAAATGGAAGTGAGAATGAGGAGGAAATGATGAGGAACTAAGATAGAAATGATATACTAAGCATAAGATGTTTCGGAAGTAGCTTAAAGGAGTTGGAAAAAAAGCTGAAAAATGGGAAGAACTTGGCTGGGATTTTCGAATGAAAGCAACCCAAGATCATGGGAATGCCTAAAAGGGGCTGAAACTTTCTCTTTTCATAAGCCACGATCGTGGGAAATCAAATGGTTGTTACATGAAATATGCTTCTTTTATGAGTGGTTTGAAGTAACAATTGGTTAGGTACTTTTATGTGATGCATTTAGGCTTAAATGAATCTTGAAATAAACGTAGTTTGATGATGAATTAAGTGATTAAATGAGTGATATGTTTAGGGTAATGATAGAGGTTATAACTTAAGAATGGATTGTTAAAAATCAAGTTTTCAAAATTGGAAAATTGGAGATGTTATAAGAATAAAAGTGATCTTACAAAGGCTAATGTGATTCAAAGAAGATGAATGATGTGTGTTAAGTAAAGATCAATGAGAAATTGGATATTATGTGATCTTATAATGTTAGAATAACCTTAGTGAATGATTGAATGATGAACTTAGAATAATCTTGAATAATTAAAATGTAAACCTAAGTTCAAATTAGATATATATGAGTTATGAAGTATGAATTATCTTGAGATATGAATTAAGGAAATATACCTGGGATTGTCATTAAGCATGGATTATATAATACATATACATATGTGTTTAATTGAGTATTAATGTGATTGTGCAAATTAGTAATGTGTAAATGTGTATGTGTTACATGATATAGAGGCGCAAATACAGTGATCGCATCTAGACATTGTCGGGATGTCGAGGCAATAGCTATCTGGAGCATACTGTGAGTAACCTAAATGGTCTCACACTGATTAATTGTTTGTTTAAATTTCTCTATTGAATTATTAAGTTATGTGAATGTGTTGATTCCGGACATTGAATATCCGAGGCATTTGATGCATGAAAATCATATTAAAAGTGCTTATTGTATGTGAATTTGACATAAATAAATGTACTCAACATTATTGTTGAATGTCGGACTTAGGTCAAGAAAAATGTGAATGTGAATGTAAATGTGAATGATCGGAATCAAGTGATTGATTGAATACATATGATGCATTTTATTACATGAATGTATGATAAGTTAAAGGTAGTTATAACCAAAGTCGCCACCGAAAAAGAGCTTAAATCTCATAATGTGGTAAGAATCTCTAACTCACTATGTATAATGAGCCTGGTATTTCCAACAGATACAGGACAGTTATTAATGAGACCAGTATCCACAATGAATATGGGACGGTGAAAAAGGCACTCAGTCACAATAATGTAATAATTGAAAGTGAGTCTCATGAGCATTGCACATACAATTTGATATGCACTTTACGAATGATTGAATTGAGTTGTATGAATTGTTCTGAATGTGAAACGTGAACTGTGAAAAAATGAACAAAATTGTCTTTGATTAAACATGATGATTAATGAAGTGATGTGAATCATGTGGCTATATGAATTGAATATAAATTGTTGTGTTATGTGATATAAGTGAGCACATCGATGATGGCTTGCTCACTGAGTTCGCAAACCTCACCAAAATTACAACATTGACTTTCAGGTACGAGAGAGGTGACTTAGTTACTAGAAATAGCTCAAAGGTCGGCCAGCTGAGACTGAAGTGATAGATAGATTTTTGTAAAATTCCTCAATATTGTAGTATATTTTGTAAACAGAGCTGTAGAATCTAATAAGTTTTCGATACTGTATATATATATAGATGATGTATGTAATGCTACATTGTACATTGTATTTTATGAATGAAAATGAGGAATTGAGTTTTAGACATTGAGTATTGTGTTTTAAATTATAATGCCATGATAGTGATGTGATTGCTCTAGCGCACTGCTTCTACCAGGCATGTGCTTGAATGTCTAACGCATGTACAGGCACGTGTCAGATGGGAGTGGGGTGCTATAATAAACACCCCCTCTCTACCACTTCATGGAAACCTATAAGACCAACAAGAAAGATATTAAATCTGAAGGGACAACATAAGGGATTTGGACATCTAAGCTTAGCTATGATGGGAGAGTGAGTAGAGAGGTTAGAGTTTGGAATGAGCGACAAGGAATGGGGAAAATTATGCAACTAGTCTAAATTAGAAAGGGGTCTATCGAGCTTTCTTCTAATGAATGAGGTACTGGCCTACTTATTACTTTAGGTGAAATATTTACCACCAAAACATAAGTCAGATATTTGAACATCATCAAGGAATTTCTTGAATTCCACACAATGTTGTTTTTGAGTAGTAAGTCCTTATGATTCACCAGAAGAGATGGATGCAATGAAGTCACCTAAAATAAGATAGGGAGTATTGATGACAAAAATAATGTTTCTAAGATTACTCCATAAATCACATCTTTGGAAGGGGTAGTTGAAAATATAAACCAAAGAAACTTGGATTTTAGCTTTCAGCTCAAGGACGAGAACTTCTAGATGGATAATTTAAGCAGTAGTTAAGGTGTTAAGAGTTGAAATTTTGGTTGAATTATCAACCATAAGGATCCTACCATTATGGTGATCCCCATAATTATAGATTAGTTTTCAATCCTTTAGAAAAAGGTCTAGTAGGTCACAATTATCCTACTTTATTTGAAACTCCAGTATGCTTAGAAACATGGGCTTATTGTTTGAGATTAAGTCTCTTAGCAAAAGCTTTTTCTCAAGAGAATTAAGACCCTTAATGTTCCAGGCTGCTATAATCATAATGTAAGGCCTAAAGTGGACCTCTTTCTTTTGCTTGATCACCTCTTATTGACAGGGTGAAAGCTAAAATCTTCAATGTTTATATCAGTAGACATGAACTCTCTTATAGATGTAGAAGAAATGATATGTTGAGGATTGGAAATCTTAGTTGTTTGCTCAGTACCACTGTAGATTGAAGCTACTACATTCTCAAAAATGGTGTCAGAATTTACAAAAATTGTATTTGTAGAAGTAATCTCCTTTATAAGGGTAGATCAATTGATAAGCTAGGTATTGGAACCTTTAATTATCTGCTCAGTGCAATTAGATACTAAAATTTCCATATTCTCAGAAAAAATATCAATGGCTCCGTCTGCTTGATCAATGGAAATGTTGGTAGTCTGAAGTTATAGGGGTAGATGAGTGGGTATTAGAAGCTTCTATTGTCTGCTTGGAACAAGTGGAAATAGGGACTGCCATATTCTTAGAAATGGTTTCATGGTTGGTTTTGTCTGTTTGATCATAGGAGATATTGGTAATAGCTCCACACCAGTAGCTGATTGGTTCTAAATATTGTCATCACCTTCAATGTCAATGAAAAAACCAAACTTGAATACCTTCTAGTGGGTTTCTAAGATTGTTCGGATGCAAGATTTGGAGGTTTCCAGGCATAACAAACCTTGACAACGTCCTCAATAGGCTTCATATTCTCATTCAATGTAAGTAAAGGAATTTATTTAGGCAAATATGTCATTGCATCAACCACCACACACACTCGCATAAAGTTGATCCTGATTGTCTTTACTGTGGTTTGGTTCATGCAAATAGGTTTCCCCATAAAACTATCTAAATGGATTAAACCAAATGTTGCCTAATATTTGAGGGGAATACCATAAATACACATCCTAACTGGAATATTAGCTTGCTTAATTTCCTGGCAATTGACTCTGAGCCTCTAATTCTGAAGAAGTAATGGCTTATTATTGACATACTGAGGTCCTGATTCTAACACTTTTGAAGCATCTAATCTACTATGGAACTTGAAAATCCTAATCATTTGTAAGAATATCTTTAAAGCCTAAGGATTTCCAATTATGCCATGCGTTAGTTTTCATGACAGGGAAGGAGATCCTCTTGTCAAGAAAGAAACCTAAAAGAGTAGCATTCCATGGGTTTGCACTAGCCCTGATAGTTTCTAAAAGAGGTGTAACTCTGGAATTAGCAAGAGGTATATAAAAGAGTTTCAACTCAGGATTTAAGTGCCCTATAACTTGAGTGCAACATTTTCTGGGGATGTTAGCTATAGAGGGAGAGATGTTGAAATTAGAGCTCAGATTTGGGTTGGAAGAGAGGGGATTTGGGTGATTAGAGATAGTAAGGGTGTCAAGATTCAATGATTGAAGTGAAGGTAAAGAATTGGCATGGAGAGAAGCAAGAATTAGAGAAGAGTAGGAGCATTCACCCAGAAGCAAATTTAGGGATTTTGAGAGCAATGAAGGGAATTCAGTAGTGGATCACTGCTCAAAGCAGATAGGAAGACTAGCAATAGACATGGAGCCTATCAGGAGTGGAAACTAGTAATAGACAGGTAGCCAAAAACATAAAGTGAGCATTGGAGGGAAAAATGAAAATACTAAAAATCTATTAAGAAAACTCGAATACATAGGTGAGAAGAATAGAATGATTACAAAAAAGAGCAAGGCTCAAAGAAGAAAACCAGAGGTAGAGGAAACGAGAAAGAAAAGGAAACAAGAGGCATCAATAAAGGAGGAGTCTGGTGAAGAACAACCAATAAGGGGGAGGGAAGGGGAGCTTCTCTCTCTACATTCCCTCCTTAAAGGTAATGGGGAAATAATATTAACGAAAGGGTGTAAGTAGGTTAGGCTAAGAAGATTAAGTTTTCGTAGTGTTTTTAGACTTGAGTGTAGGCTTATTTTTCATTAATTATATTGAATTTTTCAAAAATAATATAATAAATACAAAACAAAAGTAGCTAACCTATTTGAAAAAAGACACATTATTAGAAAATTAAAAATACAAAATGTGCATATTAAACAAAAAAATTAACATCGAAAAAGAAGTTTACGTTGATTTACCAAATGTTTTTTGAACGGGAAACAAATCCCTTTCCTTACTATTTTCTCCTCTTGTACTATCTCACTCTCCCTCACTGTCAAAAGATCTCTAACATGTTTTTTTCCTTTTCTAGTCTTCCATAATAAAACCCCAATTTTAGTTTCCACCATCTTAGTAAACGAGTTCTTATTATATTAAATCCTTCTCTCATAAAACTCTTTCTTACTGAATTCTAACTATTCCCAATTTTCTAAAGCTTCCTAAAAAAATTTCTTACTAAGATTGTCAAAAGATTGAAGATTCTTATGCAAAGAACTTCTTTGTCTACTTACTCCTTATACAACCCCTCCTTTCTTAATGCTTCATAATTTTGAAAATAATAAAGTGAGTTATCCTATTCTCAATCTTTTTTTAATTTTTATTTAAAATTTATGTTTTATTAAATTACTAATTTTTATTATTTTCTTTACTGAAATTTATTATATCTTTACTTATGCTTTCAAAATCTTACTAAACCAAGATATAGTAAGATTAAATATGAATACCCTCACTTAAAAGAACAACATAAATAGATTTTAATACTAATATAAAATAATAATACCGGTATCAATTATTATAAGAAACTACAACTAATAAGATAGTATATAAGGTGATTAAGAAAATGACTTAATTACTACATAAGAAATTAGAGATATTGTTTAGGCCTTAAATATTTTGCATGTCTAATATTCTTAACATAAGAAGGCTTTTAAAGCACCTAAGTAAAAGAGTTACATAAAGAAATAATTCCTATTAGACAGGATTCTAATGAATTAAAGCAATTATTGTCTTAACCATAATATATCATAATAAACCAAGCTTTAGAAAGAATATGCCTTCTCTATTAAATAGCCACCTTTAAGTATCATATAGAAATTTTATTTAAAGCTTAAATTGTCAATAACGTCAATTATAAAGCTTGTTTTACTATTTCCAATTATCAATAACTTTTCAAGTTTTTTGTTTGTTTATTAGCCTATTTAAGCTTCCCCATTGGTATCAGACTAGTTAATGTTGGGAAACCGGGTCGAGATCCAATCCAGCCACAGCGAAATAATTACAAAACTTTTTCGCAATCTTTAATTTCTCAAAAACCATGATCTCTTTAATTCTTATAAAATGAGTAACACAAATGATAATAAAATGGAAACTTATTTCGTACCTTATTCTGAAGCTTAATCTTTGTCGTGTCGTATCCCTTGAACCGTTCCCGAAGCTGATCCGTCTCAACCACCGTAGCTGCACAAGTGTCCGACCTCTAACGATATTCACAGAACAGGTTGAGAGAACTCTGTAATTCTTACAGAGAAGGTTAAGTAAGAAGTACTAGCTCCATAGAGCTTAAGCCTATTTATAATAAGCTTTGGACGTTTTAGTAATTTAATTGAAATTAAATT
>JAOQMS010000178.1:18050277-18070866 GCA_027563885.1 Erythroxylum longipes
TTTGTAAAAACTTTTATATTTTGATGTTAATGAAGTATGTTTGTGTTTTGCAGATGGTATGTCAATTTTGTTCATTGATTTTTTTTTCAAGTTTTCCATAAGGGTGAAAATATGTGTTCTAGATTCGAGGGAAATACAGTATTGATCTAGGTTGAATTGGATGAAGCTGCCTTCTTAGAAATTGTAGATTACTTTTCTAGCTTTCCAATGATATATAGTACGAAATCTTTGGACATTTAAGTTGAGAGATATGAGCATTATAAGTGGTGATGTTGCATAGGAGGTATGTACATGACAGCTATGATGAATAATGAGTGTTTGTGTCTGTGACGATGTCTCATCGTCTTTGATGACATCATATCGTCTTAAGAGTTGCATTGTCTTAAGTTGACCATCTGAATCTTCTACTTTTCTGTTTCTACTTTTTTCTTCTTCTACTTTTTGCTTCTTCGACTTTTGTTTCTTCGACTTTTCGCTTCTTCTACTTTTGCTTCTTCTACTTTTTGCTTCTTCTATTTATGGCATTCGTTTGTTTATTGCATTCGTCTGCTTTCTGCCAAAGTGACCGAAACTTCTTCTTCTGTATACTATTCATTTTGTATCGTCTAGTCCATCTTTGACCCTTTAGACGATAGAATTTGTTCCTAAGGTCTTCAAGAAAGTTATAGACCTATAAGTCCTCTCTCAAACCAGCTAACAAGGATCTTGATCTGATACCTATAACGAAAGTTATGCTAGTTGCCCCAATAGAAAAAGGTTCAATATGATTGAGGACAGAACCAAATTGAATGATTTTGATGTCATTAGAGACTTAAGACAAAGGCGGAACAAAATGTTCTGAAGAGGTCAAATTGAAATTCCACTTTGAGTTTTCCCATAAATATGTCCGAAAATAGGTAAAGTGAGTTCGTTTCGAGGATTGGCTAGTGTGGCCACGCCATCTTTGTGGGATGCGCGTCCATATGTCACTTAGGATGTCGGACATGTGACTCGCAAGGGCGGGGTCCTAATAACTCAAATTCAAGCTCTCACAATATAAACCACATGAAGCATAAATAATCAAAAGGGATCACTTATAAAGATTGATAATAACAATACATTGAAATAACTATGACTAAACCTTCCATGACAACATCTACCTCATATTCAACAAACTCAAATCACCCATTCAATGCATCTTTAGGAGGAAAGACCAATCATAAATAACTTTTCAAAACATGTAAACTTCCTCCTAGATACTTTTATTGAAATTTTTTTCTTTTTCTTTTCTTTTTTCATATAAACATTAAAAGAAGCTACATCAACATGAGAATTTCGCAAAATGACATTCTGACAAATATGACCAACTCACATATATGCGCACCCCTATACTTATACTTTTGTACATCCATAAACTCAATAATCAAAAAATTCTCCACTATCTTTATGGCTTGGGTAGGACATTTGGTTAAGTTTAAAAGCATGTAATGTGGTTAGTATAAAAAGAAGGGCAATAAAGCTTAAAGGGGCTTAACAAAGGAAAATTCATATCAATGGATAGGTTATTTGGCTAATGTAGCTTGTAAAAACAAAGAATGCCTAATCATTTTCATATTAATGCATGTGATAAAAATGTGGTTTTGAATAGAAAATCAAAGCAAAGTTAGGATGTATATGTCATGAAGGTCACATGTAAGCAAAAGACAATGAGACTGATATGGATGTGTTAGTCTAATAAGGCTTTAAATCTCACTGGCTTTTTTCTACTAGTAGTTACCACTTTTTTAAAGATAATGCATATTGACAAATCATAAGGGCAAAAGTACATGCTAAAGTTGCCATGGATTTTCCTAGTCAATTCACACTCTAATTATGACTATATAGTCTTAAAAGCAATAGAAAAGGGAAAATGTTTGATTTTGTTTGTTTGATTTTTGAAAACCACCAAAGAAGACACATAAGCAAAAATTAAGCTAAAATACATACATAAAACTAAGATCCCCACACCCACACTTAAAACCTACATTGTCCTCAATGTAACATCAAATGCAAGAAATGAATCATTTAAGGAAAATAAAAAATTTGAAAATGTAAATAAACAAAAATCAACTTCCCTTAGGTTGCCTCCTAACTGACACTTTTGTTTATCATTATTGGTTTGACTCTATGTTGCCTAAATCAATTGATGTCATTTGTGTCTTCTAGCATCAACACTTCTATATCCTCCGTTTGGAAGCCTTCATAACACAACTTTAGACAATGACCATTCACTTTCAATATCTTGTCAGTTTTCAAACTCTGTATTTCTATTGTACCAAAAGGAAAGATATGAGTAATAATAAACATACCAACTCAATAGAAACACAATTTACCTCAGAATAATTTAATTATGGAGTGATATAAAAGCATTTTTAACCCACAACGAAGTTTTTCCTTGAAATCATCTTATCATGAAAAGCCTTTGTCTTCTCCTTATATATCATTGTGTTCTGATATGAGTCATTTCGTATCTCCTCCAACTCTTGCAATTGCAACTTCTTATGCAGACTTGTATCATCCAAATTCATGTTGCATATTTTTATAGCCAATACGCTTTGTGTTGCAACTCCACCAGAATGTGACATGGCTTACTAAACACCAATGTATATAGAGACATCCCGATTGGTATTTTATAAGCCATCCTGTAGGCCCATAGTGCGTTGTCTAGCCTTATTCTCTAATCCTTTCTATTAGGCAGCACCGTTTTCTCCAAATTTGACTTGATTTCTCGATTCAACACTTTAGCTTGTCCGATGGTTTGAGGATGGTAAGCTATGGAAACCTTGTGCATGATGTTATATTTCCTAAATAATATTTCCATCATCCTGTTGCAAAAATGGGTTCCTTTGTTATTGATGATTACCTTTGGCATCCTGAACCTAGAAAGGATGCTAGCTTTAACAAAATCTGCAATAACTTTGACATCATTAGTTTTGATGTCTTTAGCTTTCACACATTTAGGAACACAATTTATTGCAAGCAATATATAGTTAAAACCAAAAGATAAAGGGAAAGGTACCATAAAATCAATACCCTAATTGTCAAAAATTTCACAAAAAAGAATAGGAGTTTATGGGAATTAATCCTTATGGGAAAAGTTGATTACTGGCATTTGTCACATAACTTGTAGAAGATGTACGCATCCTTAAACATTGAGGGCTAGTAGAAGCCACTTTCCAAAATTTTATGGGCTGTCCTGTTTACTCTAAAATTTCTTCCACACACATATGAATGACAGAAGGCTAAAATCCAAGGTATTTCACTTTCGAGTACGAACCTCCTGATGACTTGATCTGCACAATGCCTCTACAGATATGAGCCATTCTAAACATAGTACTTTACTTCATTCCTCAGCTTATCCCTCTAAGCCGTTGACAAACCAACAGATTATTTGTTAACAACTAAGAAATTTACAATATTTGCATACCATGGTGGTGTCAAATTAGCATAAAGTAATTGTTCGTTTCTCTTGCAAAGTGATGTCATCTTCTTCTTTAATCAACTGCCTAAGGTGATCGACAACCATATTTTTTGCCCCCTTCTTATCTCTTATCTACAAATTGAATTCTTGAATGAAGAGAACCCATCTAATCAGTCTTGGTTTTGCTTCTTTCTTCGTGAGTAAGTATCGTAAAACTGCATGATCAGAATGCACAATTATTTTAACACGAAGAAAATACGACCTAAATTTTTCTAAAGTAAAAACCACAGAAAAAGTTCTTTTTCAGTTGTAGAATAGTTCAATTGAGCTGGGTTAAGATTTTTGGAGGCATAATAGATGGCATGCAAACCTTTTCCCACTCTTTATCCTAGAATTGCTCCCATTGCATAATCACTTGCATCACACATGATCTCAAAATGGAGGCTCAAATTTAGTGTTTGAATCATCGATGAAGATGTCAAAAGCTCTTTAAATTTGTTAAGGGCTTCATTACACCTATCATTGAACTTAAAGGAGACATCTTGTTGTAATAGCTTACATAATGGTACGGCTATCTTTGAAAAGTCCTTAACGAGTCTAAGATACAAACCTACATGCCTAAGAAAAGAATGTATTTCCTACACAATTGAGGGGTAAGGTAAAAAAGAAATGAGATCAATTTTAGATTTATCTACCTCTATACCCCTAACAGATATAACATACCCTAAAACTATACCTTGATCCACCATAAAATGACAATTTTCCCAATTCAGCACAAGGTTAGTTTCAATGTATTGTTCCAGTATAATGGCAAGGAATTAGTAAAAGGAAGAGCCATAAACAATAAGAAGAACCATAAATAATAAAATCATCCATGAATACCCAAATGATTTTCTCAACATACTCGAAAAAAATGCTCACCATACATTTTTAGAATGTAGCGGGTGCGTTGAGTAACCTAAATAGCATCCTTCAGTAAAAAAATGTATTGAATGGGCACCTAAAGGTGGTATTTTCATAATCTTTCGGTACAATCAGTATATAAAGATAACCTAAAAAGCCATCTAAAAAGCAATAATGGTCATAACCAGCCAATCTATCAAGCATCTGATCAATAAAGGGAAGGACAAAATGGTCTTTACTAGTCACTAAATTCAATTTCCTATAATCAATGCAAACTTGCCACCCAGTTTGCACTTAGGTGGGAACTAACACACTTTCTTAATTGGACACCACTATGATTCCAAATTTCTCATGAACTACCTGAACAACACTTACTCACTTACTATCGGAGATTCGGTAAATAACCCCAGTATCGAGAAGCTTAAACACTTCCTTCTTTATAACTTCCATCATCGGAGGATTTAGCCTATGTTAAGCTTGCCTTATATACTTGGCATCCTCCTTCAATATAATACAATGCATGCATTTAGAAGGGCTTATATCTTGAATATCTATGATCGTCCATCCGATAGCCTTCTTATGCTCCCTCAACATTCAAACTAGCCTTTCCTCTTGATCTAAAGTCAACTCCTCCAAAATGATAAATGGGATAATCTTCTTATTTCCCAAATAGGCATACCTGAGGTATATAGAGAGTGGCTTAATTTTCAATTCAGGTGCCTACAAATCAAAAGATAACAACTTCAGGTGAGATTTGGATAACTACACGGAAACTAAATCATACCTTTTAGGAGAGTGTTCTAAAAATTCCAAAGAAATTGCCATTTCAACCATCTCTTCTCCCACTTCAACATCATTGTTGCCTTCTAATTGCCTTCTAATTCCATACGCTCAATTAAGACTGTTTCTAAATGATGCTTGTAACTCATCTTAATCATTTCTTGTATCACAGGATTAATCACATCAATAGAGAAAAAAGAATGATCATTATGAGGATGTTTCATAACATCAATAATATTAAAATGAATCACTCCCCATCAAATTCCATCTTGAGGGTGCCCTTACGAACATCTATCTTATTCTAAACTGTATTGAGAAATGGTCTCCTAAAAAGATAGGTACTGGATTGTACAAAGTTTCATCATTCTTATTAACAACATAAAAATCCGTAGGAAATACTAACTTATTCATCTGTACCAAAACATCCTTAACCACACCATCAGGTAAGCGTTAGTGCTATTAGCTAATTGTATGATAACAATTGTTTCTTTTAAAGGGCCCAAATTTAAGGAAGCATAAATGGAACAATGAATGACATTAATTAAAGCTCCCAAATCCAACATAGCTATGTTAATCACAGTGTTACCAATTTTGCAAGGAATAATGAACATACTTGGATTTTGACATTTTGAAGGCATCTTCTACTTAAAAACTGTAAACATGTTCTCACACATCATTGCCTTCTTGTCACCACTCAGCTTTCTTTATCGTACACAGTTCCTTGAGGAATTTTGCAATGTCGTTACTTGCTTAATTGTATCAAGCAAAGGTATGTTCACTTCCACTTTCTGAAAATTATCTAATATCTCCTTGTCTTTCTCCTCCTTGTTTAGTCTTGTCAATCTGTTAGCAAAAGGTGGAGGATTAGTATTAATGATATTAGGGCCTTCAAAGTTTACCTTTGTACTCGATGAATGGTTTTCTTCCTTTCCCAACTCTTTAATTTCTTCTTCATGTAGTCCTTGGTGAAGTTTTCTTAAGAACCTCAATCTCCTTTCCATTCCTCAGGTTTATAGAACTAAAATTCATGGGGTTAACCTCAGGTTGATATGTTAGTTTTCTACCACTTTGTGATTTTAGATAGTTGAGCCTCACTGCCATCTAACCCATTTGGTTTTCCACATTCTTATGCTCGATTTTGTCTCCTGTTGAATCTCTTGTATATCTTGCTAAAGTTGTTGCTATATATTTTATTGAAATTGTTGCATATTCTGTTGCAATTGAAGATTGTTAACAATAAAAGATTTGATAACATCATCTAGAGATGAACCTGAATTTGAAGAAGAGGCTTGTGTCCTTGGTTGAAATTGTTATGCTCCTTGTGACCTATTTTGGAAGTAATTATGTTGCTTGTTCCCTCTGTAGCTCATGTTAAGATGATCCCTGCTGCCTGGGTTATACATCTTGGAGTATATCTTGTACTAGTTAGGAAAGTTTCCTCTTGTAGCATTCACATATTCCTTACTTCCCTCTTGTAATGTTAGAAACTGATTAGTCAAATGGCTTGTCTTTAAACATATTTCACATACCTTTACTTATGCCTGTCCAACTGCAATTTTTCTAACAAAAGTTTTTAGCCCATCTAAACAATGTTCGATAGATGAAGTGCTACATTGTTTACATGTCTAACAATGTTGTGAGTTCCAAATTTGTGAGTATTAGCAGCCATACACTCAAGTAGTATCCTAGTTTTGATAGGACTCTTCTCATACATTGCCCTACCACTTGCTGCATCAACTAGATTCCTCTCTGTCGGTAATAATCCCTCGTAGAAATACTAGATAAGGGATTATTCTAGAAAGTTGTGGTGTGGACAACTAGCACATAACTTCTTGAATCGTTCCTAATACTTACAAGGACTTTCCGTTATGTTGCTTTATGCCACAAATTTCCTTCTGAATGCTTGTTGTCTTAGATGCTAGAAAATATGTTTCCAAAAATAGCCTCTTCATCTCTAGCCAAGTGCTCACACTTCTGACAGGTAAATCAAACAACCAATCCTTCGCTAAATCTTTTAGTGAGAATAGAAAAGCCTTTAACATGATTTGTTCGTCTGTCAGTCCTAGAGGTTTCATGTTCAGACAGACTACATCGAGCTCCTTAAGATGCTTATGTGCATCCTCACCTATATGACCATGAAAATTAGGCAACAAATGTATTAATCCAGACTTCAGTTCAAAAGTAACGTGCTCAATAAAATTAGGTAATGTAACACATAAAGGTCTTTATGTTAAGTCTGGTAAAACTAACTCCCTTAGCATTCTCAAATTTGCCATTATTTCTTCAGATGCAAGTTTTGGTTATACTTTTGAAGTTGTTCTTGCTTCCTTTATTAATCTCTATAATGCACCCTTAATCCCCGGATCAAATTGTATAAGTTCTCTATGAGGAGATATGGTAACTACAATACATCGACATTAACAAACATTTAAAGATCAAAAAATAACTAAAAGAAATGATTATAAACAGATATGTACACAAAACATCAACTAAAATCAAAAATGAAAATTGAATCACCATACTCCTCAGCAAAAGTGCCAAAATTTGACACCGTTTGTCGAGTGCACTATAAAATTTACCTAGCTCTGCAAACTAGAAATTTGTAGTTATTGTAAGTCGAGATCGTATCCATAGGAAATGTTTAATTCTTGCAATGAAAATAATCAATGCAAAAGAAATAAAACAGGGGGTTTTGGGTTGATGCAACTGAGATAACAAAATAAAATTAAACTAATGTAAGAAATTTATCAAAAACAATTTAAAATGACAAAAGTGATAAATGTATGTAAAACCTAGTTCTTTGGATTAATTTCGACCTATGCACCTTTTAACATACATCATTACATTATAATCCTCACACCTCTTTTTAAACTATTGGTCGTGAATTAACAACAAGCTTTGTTAATCTCGATTTTTCCTTAGGATAGTTAATTAAAAGAAGCCCTTTAATTAACTTTGACTATTGGAATAACCTAGAACAAGCTCTCTAAGTTTAATCGGATAGCTGCATTACAAATGACAAAACAGACCAATCTACTGAATAATCACTTAAGCTTAGGTTGTTTAACATAGGTTACGTTATCCATAATGATTCAATACCATTAGTTACCACATACATCTTCAAACACGACTATTACGTATCATATTCAAGTTTTAGTAATGGGTTTCTATGAAAAACAATCTAGTAGAGCATTAAGATCATTCTTACATAATCCCCAATCAATAAATAAAAGATAACATAAACAATCCAAAACGAGGGAAAGAAAATGATACGCAACGATGATATTCTCAAATGTGCTTCTCGACCTCGATTTCCTCCGAGCTAGCATCAAGAAGATTATCCCTTCATTTTCTCCATCAATCTCTAAGAAAGACCGATGAATAGCCTATGAGATGTCAAAAAGCAAAGAGAGAATGAAAAACATTGCATTTGTTTTTACTGAATGTGTCCGTTGTCACAACTTAATGCTTTTATAGTAGAAAAACTAGGTTAAAAATGGGAAACGTGGAAAATTGTGAGGTCACTTGGTGTGTCACATCCATAACACCTAGTGTCATGGCCATTAAAAATTTTTCATGGCCGTCAGACACATCTTATAGATATGATTTTTTTCATTCTTCATTCTTTTGGCATTTTCTTGTTTCATCTTTATTTTAATCCTTCTCCTTCTTGCTCCATGAAGATAATGTAGTATGAATCTCAAGAAGATGGCTTAACGAGTATGCTTTTAGCTCACTTTAGCTATTATGCTTCCAAATTGTACCTAAAATTAAATATGAACTAAAGATAAGCATTCTGAAGCATTAATCACAAAGTGCCATAGATTAAATGTATCAATAAGTAAGCACATATCAATTTATCTCATAGATGCAAGCTTTCATAACTACCACCTATTTTAGTGTTAAAATGAATGAAGAAATAACATCGTTCACATGTAGTAGCACTGTACAAAATAACTAGACCTACAACTATAGTGACGGTAAGCCTAGGTCGATCCCACAGAGAATAAATGAAATTACCTTCCTAAATTATACGTATATGTATATGTAAAATAGGGGGTTTAGTTTAATGCAAATCAAAAAACAAAGTAAAATTGATTATATGAAAGCAATTCGAATTAAACAGCAGCAAAGAGATAAAATTAATAAATGGTTGGAAACGTGGTTCTTTGGGGTTTAATCTTAGCCTACGCACAATTTCACATACTTCATTGCATTATCATATTCCAACCTCTCTTTAAACTATTGATGGTAAATTGACAACAAGCTTTATTAATCCCAGTTTTTCTTTAGGTTGTAGTTAATCAAGAAGAGCTCTTTAATTAACCCTAACTATTGGATAACCTAGAATATTCTTTCTAAGTTTAATCGGACAATTGCTTGACGAGTGAGAAAAATAGACCAATATAAGCAATAATCACACAATTTTGAATTATTTAACCATATATTATCCCTAATGATACAATACTATTAGTTGCCATTAATGAATTCAAACTTCACTATTACATGTCATATTCAAAGTTCTAATAATGGGTACTCATGAAAAACAATCCAATATAGCATCAAGATCATTCTTAAACAATACTCAATCAATAACTGCAAGACAATGTAAATAATCCGAAAAGACGGAAATAAAAAGATATACAAAGATGATATGTTTAATGCACTCCTCTACATTGACTTCACCTCCAAACCAATGTTGGGAAGGTTAGACCCCCATTTTCTCCATCAATCTCCAACAAAGACCCATGAATCACCTCTGAGATGTCAAAAACTGAAGAAGGAATGAAGAAAATAGTAATTGTTTCTAAAATTGTGTGTGTCGTCATAAGTTAATGCTTCTATAGTAAAAAACTACATTAGAGGAGGAACAAGTGGCAAGTTCATAGGTGCAACTTGGTGTGTCATGCCCATGAATATGTGTCATAAGCGTGACATAGGTTATCATGCTCATGACATTAGCTTCATGCCTATGACAATAGTGTCATGGTCGTGGCACACCTCTCACCGCCATGACTTATTTGTCATGGTAGTGGGATGTATCTTATGGCCATAACAATGCCACTCTTCATTCCTTTTGGTATTTTCTTGTCTCCTTTAGCTCTAATCCTTCTCCTTCTTATTCCATGAAGACAAGTGAGTGTGGATATTAAGAAGATGCCTCAAGGAGTATGCTTTCAACTCATTTTAGCTATTATGCTTCCAAATTGTATCTAAGATCAAATATGAACTAAAATGAGTGTCTTTAGCAGTTTAAAGCATTAATCACTAAGTGTCAGGCATTAAATGTTTCAAAAATTAATCATATATCAAACACCTATCTTTTCCTAATGAAATTCTTCTCTTTTATAATGCAAGCAAACCCTCTATGGAATCTTTTAAGTAATTTAGTAACTTGTCTAGTTTGCATATTAGTAAGGAGAAGAGCTAATAGATTGTCTCTAAGAACAGTGGGCTTACAACTAAAGAAATTAAAAATGAAAACTACTTCTCTATTAAACAAAAAGTTGGGGATTCCCACCTCATCAAAAAAAACTCTATTATCATGACCAGTAGGAACTTTTTAATGTGATAAGAATGAGGATAAAAAGCTATAAAAACAAAAAATTGTCCTTTTTAGGTTGATTATAACTGATCACTTCAATATTGAAAACTATAGACACATCACACTTTATACTTCCTAAAAGGCTAACAAAGGATATAAATAACGTCATTGATAATTTATTATTCATTGGTAACCTAAATTTTAGACCTTTTAATAAAGTTTACTGGGCAAAAGTTATCTTTCCAAAAGATATGGTGGTTTAAAGGTGATTCTCTACATCATATGAGTAAAGCTTTGCTAACCAAGATATTAAGGTTAATTATTTCAGAGAAAAGTTTCCTCTAGGTGAAATGGGTCTATAGCTATAAAAAGTTCTACATGGAACATGAACCATATTCAAACTAAGAAATATACTCTAACCCTATATATGCATATATGGAATGGCTCCTCCATGTATACATGGTTTGATAATTAGAGCCATTTGGGGACCTTATACATGCTCCCTAACTTCAGAACATTATGGTTGTTCTTTCCAATTAAGATTATGGACAAGTGTCTAATAAAATTCTTGGGTTGGGATAGATGTGTAAGATTCTTAAATACCCTATATAATTGTTACCCTAACTATGCTCCTTAGCTATTTAAGGAGGGTAGAGCTAATTGGTTAGCTATCTCATAAGGTATTTTCATTAAAAAAATTAAGGAGTTTTAAAGATTTTTTATCCGTAAGGTTCCCTAGTTTAAGTTGGTATGGAATATACTTATGCCCCAAAAGTATCTTTTATTATGTGACTAATTGTGAACGAGAGGTTTTCAATATAAGATAGAAAACCTAAGATAGAAATTAAAATCTTTAATCCGAATTTAGTGTAATGCTTGTCCTGAATCCTTGAATCACTATTCCTTTCATGAACCTACTCCAAAACCATATCGCATATTGTACTTTCCATGTTTTGAACTCTTTTCTTCTACTCAAACTAAAGTTAAATAGCATGTTGCTTATAGAAACCACTTAGCATGGTCATAAATGATACAAGGTTATTTTAGCTATGAGAAGCTTAAGATACTACCTATGAAAACCAAAAAAAAAACTTATAATCTTTAAAGAACAATCCACTAGCATTAAAAAGATTCAAATTAAGTTTATTAATTATACGTGAGAGCTTATCATGGTTAGAGGGATAAACCTAAACCTCTCCTACACTACTTTCTCATTGGTCCTTACGAATATAACTTTTGTGGCAAATTCATTGATGAATACATTTTATGGTTGCTTACCTAGTGATGATGTTGTTTCATTAGATCTTACATACTACTTATTTTCTCTCCTTTTTATTTTATTGTTATTGTTATTGTGTACTATGCATTGTATTAATTGCTACTGTATGCTATACATTGTATTCTAAAATAAAATGCATAAATATAATATTAATGCATATTTGAGTTAAACAGTTCTCAAAATATTCTCCAAAACACGTTTTATGGTCCAAGAGGGTTTTCTTCGAAATTAAAACTTTAATTCCTCCTAGCGGACGAAAAGGCATATGCAATAATTAAAATGATGATGTGTGTATCCACAATGACACTCTAAATATCAAAGTGAAAAAGTATAAAATATAATAAACATTACATATTCATTTATATCCTTATTATTCCTTGTTCTTCTTTAGCTTTGATTTTGTCATTAACTTAAAATTAGTTTATTTTTTACTTGTTTTAGTTTCATGAAGTGAAATATCTTGATTTTGTGCATGATCATTGTTTCTTTCATATTGCTTCATAAAAAATAATAATTATTAACACTTATGTTTTATTATCATCAATTTGTAACCATCCGCCTATTTTTCGATTACAAAATTTTTTGATATTAAATAATGGTAAAATCAAACTCACATGGTTTATTAAATAATGGTAAAATCAAACTCTCAAGGTTTATTATTCTAAGACAATATAAATAGTTAGCTCCCCTTAAAAGAAACGTACAAGTTAAATTATTTTTAAACACGAATTAGCTTTTGTTATAAGAATACCAAAATATCACTAATTAGATATGATCATGATAAAGATGAAAAGGTCATTAAAAATAAAAGTTCAATATCAATGTCAAGTAAACAAAGTGAAAATCATTTTAATTAACAACTTTTATCGAATTTAATATAAGTACAATATTAATGTAAACAGTAGAAAATGCAAATCCCTTGAACTAATCACTCCTTCTGCATATAAGATCACTAACTTTCTCTTTCTTTTTCTAAAAACATCAAAAGGACTCCATTGTCCAAAATTATACCATACTATCTTTAAGAAACTAAAACATATAGTAAATTAATTAACTAACAATCAAAATCAAATTTAAGCACTTGATAATATCCTCTTCAAATAAAATTCTCACTAATCATGCCTAATTCTTTCTTAATTATGCAAAATCTATCCCCACTTATTATTGTAATGAAAATGTCTTACAATTGATTTAATATATCAAAAAATTATCAATTTTACGTATGATCTCTAATGAAATTATATTTAATATCTATGTGTTAGGTTTTAAAGTGTTGAAAGGTGTTTTTTGTTTGGCAAAGGACAATACTATTATAAAACCTAAATGGTATCTTGGTAGGTTCATTTACATAGTTCTTAAGTTGTTCTCTAACCTAGAAAATTTATACTTAATGACTATTGGTCACTAAATATTCAACTCTTCTAATTGACACGGTGGTCAAAGTTTTATTGAAATGTAAATAATTTTGTAAATAGAAATATTTTGAAGAGAATACAAAATAGTTACTCCATATCAGATGGAGTTACAACATTGTTTACAAATAGAAGTTCCCTTCAATTCTAATGAGAGCACAACTTCTAACATTACAATTCTACAGATTCACTCTCATTTTATCACCTTTTATGGCAAATTCTCAATATGAACATGTCATAGCATTCAACCTAAGCTTGATGAAGTACTCCATCTAGTTTTAATCTAGAATTTCCTTAGATTACCTAAACAATTTAGCATTCCTTATTCTCCAAATGTAGTATATTAGCATATCAAAGCCTACTTTGAACAGTTTTTGATCACCTCAACCATTGCATCTCAACTTGCTAGCCCATTTAAGAGTGCTCATCTAAGTTTAGCTAGTTTCTTACAAGCTGAAAATATTCAGAAACTATCTCCACAATCAATTAGAATATACACATTTGAAGTGCAAGAAGTCAAAAGCCTCAGAAAATTTTGAACAGAGTGGACATATGGCATTTTGAACTTGAAGCTTTAGTGTATCTCTAGTTACCAATCTCTGCAATACTACTAACCATAGTATAAAGAAGTAGGCTGGGGTAGCCTTTGATTCCTAAATGAGTTTATAAAATTGAAATTTACTTAAGGGTCCTAATAGCAACCTTCTATGAGATTCATTAGAAAAATTTTTGGTGTTATATAGCTCCTATTGTATTGAATCTACTTCTTAATTATTTGGCTGGTAATTTGGCATACTATTCATGATACTACTAGTGTTTTTGTTTGAATGGAAAGGCTAGATCCAATTTCCATTTTGTATTAACAAGTGCACCTTGGTGTTCTCAGGAATTGAGCCTCTCAGAATTTGGTAGTATAGACTGACGTATAGTGGCACTAGGGTATGCCAATTATCATACCAAAATGTCGTGTCCCTTCCATTTCCTATGAAATGCTTAACATGAAGTTACATAAACTACCTTATTTTTAGAATATTTTGGAAAGCATAGGATTGTGTAGGTTTTCTTTAAATAGTTTAATATGCTTTCCCACTTGATATATACCATATGAATCCATTTCACCCATATACTTTCTTTTTCCACACATATTCTCCAAAAGTTTGATAGCCATTAAACATTTTTCCATTCTATTAGCTGAGATGATTCCAGGTCCTACATAATCTTTGTTGGGTTTTGTTCTTGCATCACATGTGTCAAAAATAGAAAGCAGTAGCGAAAATATAAAACAAAACCCAAAAAGAAAAGAACTTTCAAGTGCCATTAACTTTAAGAAAACATAAACTTAAAATTTGTACCTTACAATCTCTTTAATTCTTCATCACCTCTTTTTGTTGTAAACCATAACGACTAAAGGAGAACGTCTCTAATGACATCCACATAAAGATCGAAGCCTGAAACCTTTTAGGAAGAATGGTAGAGCACATACAAAGTGCTAGCTTTGTGATGTATTCTTTGGGAGAGTGTTTGTAGAGAGTGAGAGAAGATGAACACTTCAATAAAAGTATCTTATTTTCATACAACAGTTGCTCGAAAATTGATGTTTCTTACACCCTTTGGCCTTCCTCTAACCCTTAACATCAATGGATAATTGGTCAGAATTAATCCCACATTTAGCATGAAACTTCCACCCCTTCTTTAAAGGGTAATTTTGTCATCTTACCTAATAAGAAAGATTCACATGTGTCATATGATTCACAATCATATTACCCTAAACTACCATACTTGTGTAGCTTAGTTATGCATCTCTCACATCTTGGATCCCTATCCAAAACTATTTTACTCATTCTTCGCATCTTTAATACGTGTGACCCATTAGGTTCCCAGTTATGTTGGCCACTTGAATTAACACTTAATTCAAGCAAGTCATGAGCAGTATCTAGAAACACATCATGACCCTCAATTGACTAGAAAATTAGCAGTTTGACTACAAACCCTTCCATAGACTATTCTTATGCAATTCATCCTTTCACCATTTATACCCCACTTGGTTTAGAGTATGGTTAAAGTGTTAACTCGCACTAGACTAACTACATCACATTTAGCCTAAGTGATGTTAGTTTTTATCCCCGAGGCTGATGTTAGTTCTTGTCCTCGAGGCTCATACTCAATTAGATATGTCACTGAAGACTATCTTCAAAACGTCTCCACTTTGACTAGATATTCCTGAGTAATGACCCTAACAGGAGGTCGTGGGTATCACTCCCTTCGAATTGGCTACTCAATTACCTTCAAATACCTCAAGCTGTACCCAGTCACCACCCTATGAGAAACTTCTAAGAGACAACGAGGAATGGGGTCAAAGTAAAGGATTAGTATCTAAGATATCCTTGAGCACCTCAAGTCTAAGGATATTTACACTATTGCTATGGTGAGACTATCATTGACACTAGAATAGATTATCCATATGATTGTCTATAATATCTGGTTTCCAGAACATTTTTTTAAGAGAATAATAAGTATATTAGTAAGAGGGAAAGAGTTTCAATACAAACAAAGAAAGAGGGCAAAATAGGCACTTAAAAAAATATGTACAAATAAAAGAAAAAGGGCTATAGGTGGCCCTTAACAACACAATACAATCAAAAGAGAAAAGGCCATAGGAGGCCCTCAACAAAACAATACAAATGTCATATCTATGTGGGGAGTTTCTAAATATGTCGTTGGAGGACTGGTATCTAGAAATGAGACTCAAGATCTAGGAGCTAAGGACGGATAAGCTCTAAGATGTCCTGCACAATGTCGTTGGGTGATCTGTGTCATCGGCTAAAGATCCAGTTATTCCTCTCATACCATAGAAAGTAAACTGTGGTAAAAAGGACTAACCATGAGACTATGTGTCTAAAATCCTTCCTCCGATGAAGACAGGTGGAAGCCCACTGTAGGAGAGGAAACTAAAATATCAAAGGCCAAGCAGTGGAGGTCTTTGTCGAGAGAGAGCCCCATGCTCGGGAAGAAAATCTGCACCAAAAGAAGAGGTGGTCATGTGTCTTTGGAGAAGAATCGCATAATACACAAGCTAAAAAAGACTGAACACTAAACATTTGGAGCCTATCTATAGTCCGAAGGTGTCCCTATGAGGCTAACTAAAGGATAAAAGAGTGTCATGAAATATGCTCTGGAAATTATAGTAAGTGGTGGATTTAATCCACTAGGCGTCGAGCTCGGAGAAGGTGCCATGCAGAGTCAACAGTGAAAACTCCAGATGAATGGCCTTTCCAAACCTAACTAGCTCATTGCTCAAGTGACAAATTATGAGTAAGCTTATGCAACCGACTACTTTTCATCACTCAAAATGGTTCACTCTCTACTTAGGTAGCCTAATCCGAGTTCAAGCATGCATTCAATCTCATTCTAACTAGCATGACAGAATCTCATGGTAGAACAAATCAAAATGATTCAAGTGTGGTTCCATTGCTAACACAAAACAACATAAAATAGCAACCTAATATGCCTAAAACATGCATCCTAATTAAGAAAATCCAAACAGTGACAAACTAAAACAATGCAATTGACAAAGAAAATGTCACCTCCCACACTTGGACAACATATTGTCCTCAATGTGATAAGGAAACCACAAAAGGAAACTAAAACACAAAACATAACATCAAACAAACAAGCAAGTAAAATAACTAACAAGGTGAATAAAACAACATAAAAAGTAAAGGGTAAGAAAGCTTCATGGAGATTATGGTGGCGAAGGCATAGGGGAAAAGGTTAGCACATTTTGGAGAGAGTGAGAGAGAGAGAGAGAGAGAGAGAGAGAGAACTTACCAAATCCTTGGATTTTTGAGTGGGTAGTGCGAAATAAGTGTTTAGGGAGTGAATAATGATGGAAAAAGTGGATAAACATCAAGATTTGGGGTAAAGATAAAGGATTTGTGAGGTTTGGGTGAGTGGGTGTCGGTTTTAGAGTGAGAGAGTGTGAGAAAATTAAGAAAGAAGAAATAAGGAGGGGTTTTAAAAATTCTTCGAGCTGGGGATCGCACGATCATGGGAATCTTTATGCTTCCCACGATTGTGGGTTAAGGCTCCAAAAAGTTTTTAAAGAGGCTTCATACATGTGTGGGAAACATACCCATTCCTACAATTGTGGACACTGTATAGACACCCAATCTTGATTTCTAACTTTTTAGCCCTCTTCTAAGCCTAACACGCATTCCTAACATTTAAGCAACCTGCAAACACATTAAAATTACCCAACCAATAAGAAATTTGAAGAGAAAACAAGTTAAAACTCAAACAAAACCCAAGTAAGCACCAAGAAATCATAGCAAACTCAAACAAAACATAATCAAAACCAAACAAATCAAACAATGAAGTAAATTAAGGCAAACAAAAGAAAGGTAAACATGCTAAGTTAAGGTCATTAACTTGACCATTCCACGTGCATTCATGAAAGGGTGGAAGAAAGGAAAGAGATGACTTCCCTTTCTTATAAGTATCTCCCTCCATAGTATGGCTTACATCTATACCCATTGACCTTGAATGCTTCACCCTTGTCATTTTCCAACTCCCAAGCTCCACAGGGAAACACTTGAAGAATTTTGAAAGGCTCACTCCATCTTGACTTGAGCTTTCTCGGAAATAACTGAAGTCGTGAATTGAATAAAAGCACTAAGTCCCCACTCTTAAACTCCTTTTTAATGTGAGCATTGATAGGTGCACCGTAATGCTAGTGAAAATAAAATAACTAGAATACTACTATAAGAGTGGTGAGTCTAGGTCGATCCCATAGAGAATATGTGTAAATTTGTTGAATGAAATTAATCAGCGTTTAGGTTTAAGGGGTTTTGGATTTTTCAAATAAATAAATTAAATGAAACTAGACTAATAAAAACAAATTAAAGAAAACAGATGAAAAATAATAAAAGTGGGGAATTCGGTATGGATCTGGTTCTGTGGTTCAATCTCTCATTAAGATCATCATCATTGAAATACCCAATCAATTCATACAAGATAACATAATCAATTTCTAATGAGAGAAAGAAACAACAAAATAAAAAAATTTACTTAACCTAGGTCTTCGACATCGATATCACCTCTGAACTGGTATCGGGAAGTCTAGCCCTCCACGCAAGCTCTCTATATCTCTTCTAGCCATGCTACTCCTCTCTTCTCTCATTGTTCCATTTATGTGATGAATTAAGAATGATGGACCACCCTACTATTTACGTAACTTAAAAACCCTCTATATGAAATGCAGCTCTTGTCTACATTTAACGCAGTTGCTGTATACGTTAAGCAAGACATCTATGTGAAATGCAGATGTTGTTTGCATAAAACGTAGATTGCCTTTTGCTCTAACCTCTAGCTACTGTGTTGCGTTTCATCCCCTGCCTTGTCCTCTTGTACTGTTGTTTTTGTCTCTTTTTCTAGATGTCCATCTTCATTCACTGTTCTTTGCATTTTTTCTTATTTTAATTTTGTTCTCGTCTTTTAATCTTCTTTTTCTTACTCCATAAAAACAAGTAAAAATTAATCTTCAGAAAATGGCCAACATATAGAGCTTCGACTCACTTTAACTTCTTTGTTTTTGAATTATACCTAAAATCACATACAAGTCAAAGTGAGTATCTTAAGAAATTTCATGTTAATAACCGCTAAGTGTTATGGAATAATTTCATAATTAATTAAGCACCTATTAATTTCCCCCATAATTAACTTTTGGTCATCTTTGGGCAAAACATTAAAATTAAGCTCAAAGACCTAAAAACATTAACCCATTTCCCATATGTTCCAAGAATATACAATCATAACCAAATATGAGTGACTTTCAAAAATCATAGGAAGAACTCAACATTCTAAGCTTTTACTCATGATCAATCAACATTCAATGCCTTCAAAAATTAAGCAATCTAATGGTAGACTCAAAAAATGTGTTTAACTAAAATATATCCAATTGTACACTCAACACCATTCAAGATCATGACAATCCAGAACTTTGCATATCATTTCATTTTTCCACCACTAATGTTCACATGGAAAATCATAAATCAGATGACTTTTTAGGGTTGTAATGTGGGTAAAGGTAAGGTGAGATGTATTTGGGTCAAGTAGCATGAAAGTCATAAAAGTTAGTGAAATAAAAGTAACACTCAATCAAAAACTGGGTACCATCAACTATGGCAAATGCAACATTTATATTTCACAACCCCATTCAACTCTCATACTCCAACTACATGAAGCATATACCAATCCGAATGAATCACTCATACAATTTATGCCAACAATACGTTTGAAACCACAAAAGTGAACCTTTCAAGCCGACATCTACCTCATTTTCAACATAATCAATTAACACATTCATTACAACTCTAGGAAGATGCATTAATTATGAATAACTTTGCAAACTCAAATGCACTTCTTACTTGATAAACTAATTTAAACAAAAAAATTTCATTCTTTTTTGTTTTTCTTTCTTTCATTCTTTTTTATTTTCTTTTCTTACACTTTTCTCTTTTCTCTTTTCTTTTTTTACATTAAAAGAAACTACATTAACATGGGAATTTCAATGATAAGATATAACAAAACATCCCAACATTAACCAATCCTCACATATGTACACCCCCATACTTAGAATTTTGTACATCCAAAAACTCAATAATCACAATTGTTTCATTAGCTTTATGGCTTGGGTAGGACATTTGGTTAAGTATAAATCATGTAATGTGGTTGATATAAAAAGAAAGGCTAATAAGGCTCAAAGTGGGCTTATCAAAGAGAAAAATCATATAATGGATAGGCTATTTGGCTAATGTAGTTCGGAAAAGCAAAGAATGCCTAATCATATGTATGTTAATGCATGTGATAAAAATAGGGTCTCGAATAGAAATTCAAGGCAAAATCAGGATATACAAGTTATGATGGTCACATATTCAAAAGACAATGAGACTGATATGAATTTGTCAGTTAAATGAGGCTCAAAATCTCACCAGCTTTGTTTACAACTAGTCACTACTCTTCTAAAGATAATGCACATCAACCAATCACAAGAGTAAAAGTACATGCTAAAGTTGCTAAGAAATTCTTTAGTCAATTCATACTCTAATCATGAGTATATGTAATACCCCGTAACTCGGTAACTTTAGAGTTTTTAATTTTTTTCATGATATAACTACATTGAAGTAAATAAAGGACTCTATATCATGAAAAATTAATAAGGGTGAGATAGCTA
>JAOQMS010000178.1:18076279-18146541 GCA_027563885.1 Erythroxylum longipes
CCATTAGGTTCCCAAATATGTTGGCAATGATTATAAATTCTAATTTTAATTCATAATTAGAATTAGATAAATTAAAACTTCTTTTAATTTAGAGAATAGTTGAGTCTGTTAATGCCCGGTTCATTGAAAATGTTCCAATCAGTAGGAGTGGAGAACTGCAAAAAGTGGATATTCACGAGAATCGAGTAAAAATTACTCCAAGTCGAGTAGAAACTACTAGATCAAACGTGATCCTATCGGTTGTTATTCCGCTTGTTACATCACAGATATGCAACGTACCGGAACAACAAATTAATGTTCCAATTCCACAAATTGAACATATTAATGAAGAACCAGCTAATGATGTTTAAGTTATAAATAATCAAGTGATGCCACAAGAAGTAGCATTACGAAGGTCTGTATGGCAACGAAGACCAGCTATTTCAAGTGACTATGAAATTTACTCACTTGAACACGAATGTGACTTGAGCATTGATAAGGATCCAGTCTCATTCAAACAAGCAGTGGAATGTAACAATTCTAAAAAATGGTCCAATGCTATGAAGCAAGATTTGAAATCAATGGATGAAAACAAAGTCTGGGAATTAGTTAAGTTGTCGAAAGGTGTAAAGCAAGTGGGTTGTAAATGGGTCTTTAAGACCGAACGTGACTCACAAGGCAACATTGAAAGATATAAAGCCAGACTTGTTGCCAAAGGTTATACTCAAAAGAATGGCATTGACTATAAAAAGACCTTATCTCCAGTTTCAAAGAATGACTCATTAAGAATTGTTATGGCCCTGGTAGCTCATTATGATTTAGAGCTTCACCAAATGGACATAAAGACTGCCTTTCTAAATGGTAACTTGGAGGAAGAAGTATATGTGGATCAACTGGAAGGTTTTAAAACCACAGGAAAGGACAAGTTAGTGTGCAAATTAAAGAATTCAATATATGGACTGAAACAGGCTTCCCGACAATGGTATCTTAAGTTTAATGATACCATTACGTCTTAGGGTTTTATAGAGGACATTGTTGATTGGTGTATCTATATGAAGATCAGTGGGAGCAAGTTCATTATACTAGTCCTATATGTTGACGATATCCTTCTTGCTGCGAATAATATGGTTTTGTTACATGGTGTCAAGAATTTTCTTTCTAATAATTTCGAAATGAAAGATATGGGTGAGGCATCCTATGTGATCGGAATAGAACTATTCTGTGATAGATCATAAGGATTATTAGTATTGTCTCAGAAAGGTTATATCGAGAAAATATTAGAAAGATTTAAAATGAAAAATTGCTCCGCAGGGATAGTTCTAATTCAATAAGGGGACAAATTTAGTCAAATGCAATGTCCACAAAACTATTTGGAACGTTAAAAAATGGAGTCTATTCATTATGCGTCAATAGTTGGGAGCTTAATGTATGCTCAAACATGCACTCAGTCAGATATCAATTCTGTTTTTGGAATGCTCGACCGATATCAAAGCAATCCTAGAATAGATCACTGGAAAGCTGTAAAGAAAGTCCTTAGATATTTACAAGGCACCAAGGACTACATGCTCACATATAAAAAATCAACAAATCTTGAAGTGATAGGTTACTCGGATTCAGACTATGTCGGTTGTGTAGACTCACAGAAATCTACATTCGGTTATATGTTCCTATTAGCTGGAGGGGCAATTGCATGGAAAAGTAGAAAGTAGTTTGTCATTGCTACTTCTACTATGGAGGCTGAATTTGTGGTTTGCTTTGAGGCCATGCTTCATGGATTGTGGTTGCGGAATTTTATCTTAGGTCTTGGTCTTGTCGATGGTATTGCAAGACCGTTAAGAATTTATTGTGATAATTCTGCAGTTGTTTTCTTCTCTAAGAATGACAAGTATTCCAAGGGTGCAAAACACATAGATTTGAAGCACTTATCTGTGAAAGAAGAAGTACAAAAACATAACGTTTCAATTGAGCATATTAGTATAGCTCTAATGATAGCGGATCCATTAACTAAAGGATTACCGCCCAAAACATTTATTGGCTATGTTGAACGGATGGGCATTATAGATAAGTCCTTGTTAACATAGTTTTTTAACATGTATATATACATATAATTGTCTTGCTCGAATTATCATGACACTTATGAATTCAATTACAATCACATATATTTTTGCTTATTGACTTGTTATCCATATTATGTTGTATACAATAATTGTTTCTGTGAGATAACAAATTACAGAATTACCCACTTAAAGTTTTATTAGTTGAGTTGATTCTGTGATACATGGAAGGAATCATGTTATATAACTTGTGACCACCATGATCCAATCATCTTAATTCACTTAAGGATGACTTGATCGATTCAATGTCTTGTGTGTACTTAAAGTTTTATTGTTGAATTACTAAGTCGTCACATGAGCCAAATGAAAGATTGTTGGATTAATTTAAAGTAGCCTATGTAATATATAATGGATTGATTCTAATTATGGAACTCAAGATGATGGTTAATAGGTTTACAGACCAAAAGAATCAAATGGGCCTCATCCTAAACCCTTTTCCTCTCCCTTTAAATGTCGCAGAAACAGTTTCAGGAAAAGATAACAAACTGAAACATTATAGCGTTTTTTCTGACCAGTGGAAACAAAGCAACAAAAGGAAGGAAGCGAGGGAATAAAATTGATTAAGAACATAAAACAATATCGAGTCAGCTTTACATGTTACTGTTAGATCCATAAAAAGTTACACCAATCAGGTGATTTGTGTTTTTACTTTTCTTCTAATATCAACTATTGAGTAATAAATTGATTGGACCAATACTAAAATGTCTTTGTTTATCAAATGAAATCCTCTGTTCCCTTTTCCCTGTACCAACCCTGTGCCCTTTCATCTCAACCATTCATTTCACATAAATGGATGGTTGAGATGAAAGGGTACAGGATTAGTACAAGGAAAGGGAACAGAGGATCAAGTCCCTTTGTTTATAGTCTGGGGTTTATCAATTTGGTGGTGGATTGGCGTCACATTCTAGCTATCATCATTACTCGTTTTTGACTTATAAATTTACACAGTAGTGTGATAGCCAATAGATTTAATGTAAATGATTAGAATTTAAACAATAAATGCTATCATAGATTTAACGTGAAGGATTAGAATTTAAACAATAAATGCTTCATCAGATGGACTCTAATTAAAGTGCCTTTTTTTGTAGTTGGGAAATTTGTGAAGTTGCTTCATCGGATAAGATCGGAAAGATAGACTCTAATTTAAACAACTATCGTTAATCATTGGGATCTGTTTGCCATTTTCTATGCATCAGCCTTTTTTTTAACTTAGACTACAATGCACACCTTTCCTCTTGTCTATTTTCGTCTGTTCGTATAAGTGATCCTGAATGTATTTCAGGGTTTAAGATCCTAAGATTTTAACCTTCGAGGTTCCAATTATCAGTTATTCAGACCTAAACTGATGCACGTACATGCAAGCGTTATGCTTCATTTGTTGTCCCGTGCCCTTTTGTAGGTGCAGGTGCACTGATAAAAGGTTTCTGGCATCTATGTTTCTGAATAAAAGTTAGTTTTGGTCTCAAATCCTAAAATTATGGCACCCTGTTTATCACATTAACTCCTTTCTCCTATATTCAGATTTTTCTTGGTTTTATTTCACCTTTTCTATGGAATATTGATTCATGCTTTTATCCATTAGTAACCTGCAGGGAGGCTGTGTCCTGCCAGCATTGCAAACGTAAGCTTCTGATCCTTCACTAAAATTCAGTGGTCATCCTTTCAATATTTTCTTGGTGTAAATTCACATCTCAATTAGACTCTATGGTGATAGGCTTAATGAATATGTTGAGCATCGTGTATTTTGTTTTATATAAAGCTTAGTATCTTATGAGCATATGCAAACTGTCAGGATTTTTTCATAAAAGACACTTCAGGAAGTCTCCTGGATCATTCACTGCTGATTGTATGTACAGGTGCCATCGGTGCCAGAGTGGGAAATATGTGAAGACTGTCAAAAGTACAGGGAAAATTGGCTTGAAAAGGAGTGAGAATAGCAACAAAAACATGTAAGCTACGCAGACAAAAATTATAAAGACTTCAGTAGGCCCCAAAACAGAGAGACAGAAAACAAGCAAAAGGGCTTAAAAGGTTGTACGACCTTTGCAATTGCAAAACAATAAGAAGACTGCTATTGTTGTACCTTTGCACCGTTCAGCTAGGCAAGCTAAATACAAGTCACTACAGAATAAAAATGTTGGAGGAGATAAGAAAGGGAAACAACTCAAATCAAAAAAACATGGACCTAATAAACTAAAAGAAGTTGCTTCATGGCGGAAGAAGAGAACACAGGCTTGTCATAGTTACTGGCATAATGGTCTTTTGCTGTCCAGAAAGCCAGATGATGGAAGGATAATGCAATTTAGGAGGAAAAGACTTCATGCACTACTTGATGATGCCATCCTTGATCAACCCAAGTGCTCTGTAGTGAAGCGGGCCAAAAATCTACCTCAATTTATATATCTTGTGAGAACTGTGGAGGTTGGTTTTCCTGAGTTTGTTTTGTTTGCCGACATCAGTTACTAAATCTGCCACAAGCTGGTTTCCAACATATTTTTGTTGGACACTGTTTTCTTCTGCTTCTACTTCTGTTTAATTTTTTATTCCTTGATACCATATCTTCTTTTCTGCAGATTGCTATCACCGAGATGCATTTGTGTTAAATGCAGAAAACATACGTTTTATTATTGGATTCAGGTGCCACGTATGTCGTAAAAGCACCTCTCCAGTCTGCCCACATGTACCAACTAGGAGAAGCCATGGTTTCCATGAATCCAAGGCCCAAAATGATGGGATTGAGGAAGCAACCAATGCTTTCTCTGTTGCAACTGAGGTAAATCAAGTTAAAGGATCTTTTTCAAATGAGGATCATCAAAGTTCAGTTCCGACTAATGGGGCTGCTGAAACTGAGGAGCGCTTTGGTAATGCTCTTGATTTGAACGAGAGTTTTGTATCTTGAAGCTGATAATGTGGACTTTCTTCCCAATGAAGGTGAATACGGAAGCAATTGACCCTTCTAATAAGACCATGAAGCTAGGTTTACTGACATTATCTACTGAAGATCATGCTCTGAAAGTTTGAGGACATGATGCTGCTGTAAAATCCCAGATTACGTTAAACTTTTGTAACATCAGATTCCAAGTCAAATCTGCACTTGGTAACAGTTACTGAATTGGCATCATTAGGCCATGGTGGTCCGATTCATGACTTAGCAACACAAAATATGATGGATGGCTTACGGGCTCCACGGAGTTGCAACCAAAATACTACATGGGAATCAAATGAATTGTAACATGAGGGCAAATGAAAGGTAGATTGGTTTCCGTCATTTAGCTTAGTGAGACGGCACAAAAAGGCTGGGTGTCTTTCGTATGCTCGTTAACATCGGCGATGGAATTAATGGCAGAAGTTTAGATAATACAATTTGAGGATTAATTCGAGCTCGAGTAGTAAGGACTTGCTTGGATACAGTGTGACGATTAGTTCGAGCTTGAGGAGTAAGGACTTGCTTGGGCTTCCGAATGACTTATAAAATCCGATTATTGGTCTGTTTATCCTCATCGGTGGGTGATATTTTCTGTTTGGGCAGAGCAAATTCTGAAGAGGCCTGTAGGTTAACTTACAATTACCACCGACTATTTTTGTTTCCCTTTCTATTTCTGTCCCAGTAGCTTGGTATGCGGCTTTCTTTCTCTTGTGATTTATTTGTTTTATGCTCATCGAAGGGAGCTGAGGGGTGGGGTAGTTAACCATGGTACGAGTATATTTTAAGAACCAATAGCTGGGTGGTAGTTTAGAGGCTAACATCAATTGTTTTAGATTCAGTCATCTTTGAAGAATTGTTGCTATTGCCAAACTCAAACCCAATATGTAGATATGATACAAATATAATGAAATGCAATTGCGAGTGCTTTCTTGTTTCAGCCACTATTTCTTTTCTACCTGCCGCATGATTTCAGGAGTGCTTTGATGTTCTTGTAAAATCATCATCCAAACTAGTGGCACAAAGCTGCTAATAGTATAGATAGTCTTCTGATTAGACTGTTATCTCATTTTAAGTGTGCCTATTGATGTAACTATTGTAGTGTTGTGCCCAATCTAAGTTGTCGTTGTGAATTACGGGTTTCCTTCGCTCTAAATTCTCACAAAAGGAAGAATAAAATCAAAGAAGGAAGCGGAAACATGTTAAGATTCCTCTGGATTTTTTTGCTTTTAATTTCTGATGCAAAAAACTTGTACAATTTGTAATCCGTCGATTGTGTGTTACGCATGATATGTGCTTACGAATTGCTGAAAAGTTACAGGTCTAAAGAAAATAGTTGAAACTAATAGACCAATGATTTTCTTCCCCTTTTTTTTTAACAAAAGACGACATTAACTATATTGGAAGATAATGAAAATAAATTATTAAAAATAACAAAATTTCTGCTTTAAACGTAGCACTTTTCACAATTAACAACAACTAAAGCTTTCTTATTTATAGTGATTCAACGTAACACTTAAAGGGCATTCATGCATTTTCACACTTTAATCACCTACATTTCCATATTTTTTATACTCTATTTAATGTTATGAATGTCATACCGGTAGTAGTACCGGATTTAGTTCTTGTATAGAACTGTACTAGTGCCAGTCAATACCGGATACCGTTTCAGGTAATTTTTTAATTAATGAAATAGTTCCTGAATTTTTGAAAATTTGCAAAATAATTCGTTTAGTATATTGTACTGTATACTTTATAATTTTATATCAACCATGTCTCCAAAAAATTATAATAATATAAATTTAAAATTACAATAATTTATTTATTTTTATTAACATTACATTTCACATATTTTACGTATAAATAATAACCACAATTAATATGAAAAATCATTTAATCATCATTAAAATATAAAATTAAGAACAATACAAAGTATTTAAAATATTATAATTTCATCATGTAATAAATAATAAATATATCAAAACATCAAATAAAAAGAACAATAAATATCCTTTAACTCTAATTATTACAATTTACAACAAGAGTTCGAAATGAGAAAACAACTAAGTAGAAGTAAAATCTGAAACAAAAACATTTACACTTATATTGCATATATAGAATTTAATATATACATCAAATATAAGTAAAATTAAAATAAGAGTATAAATAAAAACCTAAAACTTCAATAAATCGGATACGGGATACCTACTATAACTACACTGACCTCAATTCTTATTTGATATAAAATCCTCATCGTTGAAAGAAGTCTTATCATCACCATTATTCAAATTCAATGCACCAAAAGAATTTCTTATCCAAGATTATTTTCAATATCACTCCAATCTATCAAATTCAGTTCCTAAAAAATTCAGTCCGCCAAAATATCAATATTATCAATGCAAATTGGATCTATTGAACTATTTATTCTATTAAGTGTCTTAACAAACAATAAAATTAAATTATAAAAAAATTATATCTAATTTAATAATGATAATAACATAGCTTTCCCGAAACCTTAAAATTGTATCGAACGAAAGACCAAGTCATTCAATCTTTTGTGCTCCAATCTATTTTTTTTCTTAGAACGAATAAATTAAAATATGCTCCAATTTCTTTTACAGTCTGTTGCGTCGACAAATTGACTTAGAATTCGAATTATAAACCTTTGCAATTCTCCAACTCCACTTCTAAATTGGTTTCACGAAGAAAATATAAGTTTTAAGACAACAAAAATAGCGTTATAAATAAAACAAAGTGATAATTAATATTCAACAAGTGACAAAAGTGAACAAATATATACTCGAATTAAGTTTTGCTCTTCGAATAGCAATTGGCATCCCAAAATTCTCAGAAGACTCCTTATAAATCTTCATTTATAAGCTTCGGAGATCTACATCATCTAATGGGCAACAACTGTTATAATAGTTAATAGCCTTCCCTTACTAACTTCAGCTTTCTTCGTAAAACCTGGTCTGAAATAGACACTAGGATTAAAAAATGCACCAACTGCAAACAATGAAGAGTAATTAAAAAATGCATCAGTTGCAAACAACGAAGAGTAAAGTTGTCTTTTTCATCTCTCATTGATTACTACAAGATAAGGTGTATATAAAGAAGGTTTATTTTTCAGATTGACCTTGATTGCTTCCTTTACCTTTTCTATGGCATTATAAAAATAACACATTGTTAACTTTTCATCATTATCAACCAAATGAAGCACCTTCACCAAAGGCTCACAAACTCGAATGACAAATTGGCATTGAGACTAAAATTCAATATCTTCAAGCATATTTCTAGAAACCTCCAATCCAGCATTAGTCCTAGCTTGTTGAGAAGTAACTCACTTATAACTTGTAAACATTTGTTTTAACTTTTTTTATCATAATAAAACATTGATTTCTAACATTGGTAAAATCTTTTTTCATTAAATTCAAGACTCTTGCATGATTGTAAATGAACTTGGTCACCTTTTTTGCTTTTTGGATAGTCTCATCAATAATAGAAAAACACCTAACATCTCTTATATTTTTGAGCATCAAGTCAAAGCAATGTGCAACACAAGGAGTCCAAAAAAAAGAATTATACTTGCTTTGTAATCTTCTTCCTGTCACTTTATAAATGGAATTATTGTCAGTAATGAATTGAACAATATTTCCTGACCCTACTTCATCATATTTCAAATAAATTATTGACGTTCTAACAAGGTTAAATGTATCAATAGACTTTAAAACACATTGAGTCCTTTGTAGAATAATCCAAAAAATTAATAATATGCTCATGTCTCCTATTTGTCTAATCATCACACATGATTAAACACCTATAAGTAGCCGAAATCATTATTCTTTCTTCCAAATAACTTTTAATTTCATAAGCAAAACTACTCAAAAATTCACATTTTTAGTCATAAATAGAAGGAGCTTTGTATCCCAGACCGTAAGAGGCCATAGTTTCCATTGTAGGCTAATAATAATAAGATTGAAAAGCATTGAATGTTGCACCTGAATCATACCACTATCTAGCCATTGCCATATATATATTGTGAGTTGTTTCTCTTGATTACATGATACTACAAATTGAAGGTTTAGCTCAAAGAGTTGTTCGTAATGCAAAAAATTTACACACTTGCCTTCTTCTTTTCCTAACGTCAGGTACAAATGCAATATTCACTTCTTGCTGTGTAGGAGCACTACCACCTTCAATATCTACTATCATCCTGAACACCAGCAAACAAACTTCCACTACCAATTTCATAATTTAATCTATCCCTTCTGTCTTTCTCATGTTGATACTCTTTAAGTAAAGTTTTCATTTGTCATTTCATATCATGACTCACTTTTTTACAAGGTTCCACATCTCCTTTAACCTTGGCTAAATGCTTCTTTAACTTGGTGTTTCCTCCACCTTTTAAATGCTTGTTATAAAACAAGCAAATAGTATGGTTCTTCATACCGGAGACCAATGCAGTATGAGCCCAAGCTAGATCATTGTATCTTTTTAAAGTGGTTAAATTATTAGGAGTACTTTAACTTCCTTCCATTTATCTATAAAAATAAATAAAGACATATCAAAATAAAGAACACATAATTTCATTATCAACTACGATCACAAAATATGTATTGTTTATCTCAAAAGTCCAAACTAACATAATTACACGTTACACATATACATCTTATATAATATAATTCATTTTGTATGATTACATCGTACATAATTCAATTTCATCCAACACAATTCATCAATTAGTCAAAAACCAATAATGCAAGTATTCAACATACATAATTACATAATATCTTATATAACATAACTCATTTTGTATAATTACATCATACACAATTCAATTGCATCCAATACAATCCACCAATTAGTCAAAAACCAACAATTCAAGTATTCAACGTACATAATTACACAATACACGTATACATCTTATATAATATAACTCATTTTATATGATTGCATCATACACAATTCAATTTCATCCAACATAATTCACTAATAAGTTAAAAACCATAATTCGATTATTTAACATACAAAATTACACAATACATGTATACATCTTATATAATATAACATTTTGTATGATTACATTATAGACAATTCAATTTCATCTGACATGATTCACTAATAAGTTAAAAACTAACAATTCAACTATTCAACATATACAATTACACAATATACATATACATCTTATTTAATATAACTCATTTTGTATGATTGCATCATACACAACTCAATTTCATCTAAAACAACTCACCAATAAGTCAAAAATTAACAATTCAAGTATTTAACATATACAATTACACAACACATGTATACATTTTATATAATATAACTCATTTTATATAATTACATCATTCAACTATAAACTAAAGACATACACTCACAAGTATAACATATTCAACTTTAATTGTAACTCATAACTATAAGTTTACAACTTACTTTATATAATCTTGTAATTACAAAAAAACTAATATATTTTGTTTACTTATACAATTCAATTTATAATGCTTATAATTTGTTTGTTTTCTTAAATAATTTTAATCAATATTGTTAATAAAATCCTAACTCCCAACTTTAATTTAACAATCATTCATTTACCAATTTTAATCAACATTCTTAGTTTCTTACCCAAAATTTTCAATACGTTAATTTTCTTAACAATTGACAATGTCTAAGTTATATTGAAATTGAACTAACTCAAACAATTTCAAATTTCAAATTCAAAATTTTCAATCCATTAAATTTCTTCATAAATTGACAATATCTAATTTATATTGAAATTCTAAGCAATTCCAAATTTCATATTCAAATTTTCCAATTCATCAATTTTCTTCATAAATTGAAAGTGTCTAAATTATATTCAAAATGATCCAACTCACACAAATAACTGCAAATCTCAAATTCAAAATTTTCCAATCCATGAATTTTCTTCATAAATTGACAATGCCTATATTATATTAAAATTGAAACAACTTACACAAGAAATTCCAAATCTTAAATTCAAAATTTCCAATTCATTAATTTTCTTCATAAATTGACGATGTCTAAATTATATTAAAATCGAACCAACTCACACACACAATTCCAACTTTTAAACTCAAAATTTTCAACTTATAAACAATTTTAAGAATCTAAGTTTCCAACTATTCCAACAATTCCATCAATTCTAATTTCCATACAATTCCAACCATCACAAACATACACACACAACCAAATATAACGCAATTGCTATTCATATTTCAAAGTAAAAAACACATCCAAAAAATTAAAAAATGCAATTATAAATGTTGGGTCAATTCGGTTCAATTTAAGTGTGGTTGGGTTTGGATATGGATATAAAAAATTGAAATTCTAGATTTGCAGATTTTGGCAACGGTGGCCAGTTGGAAGCGATTTCGATTGGGTTAAATTTTTTGATTTTTGCAAAATGATCCCCCTATTTTTCAAAAATTACGATACCGACAAATATCATGCGAAATCGTCAGTACTAACTAGCACTGATAATTGTACCCTTGAACAAGGTCTTGTATTGTTTTTTGATCGGTACGTTACTAAACCCAAATCATTACTCTATTAAGTTATATTTTATTATTTTTATTATAAGAAAATATGTATTAATTGATGTAAGTATCGTTACATTTTAAGAATCAATCATGTTTGAGTTAAAATTTTAAATATAAAATTTTATTTTATTTTATGTTAGTAAATGATTTATATTTTGTGCATTTGATGCCATCATTGTGCTCCTTATTAGTTAACTCCTTATTAGTTAACAAAATGGAATTTTGGTATTAAAACTGTTGTTTCTTTGTATTTTTGTCTTGGATTTTGGCAATTCTTGCAGCATCATGGTTTGCTCAATATCGTCCTCGACAAGAACAATCTTTTCTCCATCTATTGAACAGCCAAACAGAAAAGCTTTTTCCTTAACTTTTATTGTTCTTTTATTTTTCTTTTTAGTTCTTGTTTCATATCTTCTTTGGTTCTATTTTATTATATTTATTTACTTATTTCATTATTATTAAGTATTTATTATTAGTATCATTACTATTATTATTTATTTGTTTTTATGCATTTATGTATTTAAATTTATTTATGTATTTATTTTAGTTTTATTTATTTACTCTTTTAACCTGCATTATTTATTTGTATTTTTTTATTATTATTATACTACCTTTTTTTTCATGTCATAATTGCATATGGGTCTATTCGGAAACAGCCTCTCTATTTTGTAGGGATAAAGTTGTGTACTATCAGACCTTCCCAGATTCCGTTTTATTACGAGATTTCAGATTGGGTGATGATGATGAAATGATTTATATTTTATATAATCATCAAATTTTTAAAAAATATGGACATATATCTTAAAAGTATATTTAATTTAATTTTAAAAAAAAATTTAACTGCAAAATCGAATTCTGCCCAGTGGCCAGCGAATTAACAGATAAGGAAAGCAGCAACGGTACAAATGCTCTTGGCTTCTCGTTCTCTCTTCCAATGTCTCCAATGACAATCTCTTCTTCTCCTTCTGCTACTTCACTCGCTCAGTTTCACTCATCTTTACTTCTTACTTCTTCGTTTAAGTTAAACCCTTTTCTTCGGTCATTTTCTTCTTCTTCTTCTTTCTGGAAGCGTCCAAAACGAGCTCATACTCCTCCTTTTCTCGTTGTCGCTTCTACGCCTTCTTCTGTTTCCGGTTCTGCAGTTTCGCTCGAGTCGAGCAATGGTGCTGTTGTTACTTCTCTTGAGAAGCAGCTCGACCCCTCTTCCTATGGAAGACAGTACTTCCCTTTAGCTGCTGTTGTTGGTCAGGTCTTATCTTGGAAACTCGATTGTTTTGACCAATATCTTGCAAATGTGCTAATTGGTTTTTTTCGTTTTAGCGTTTGGTTTTAGTTGTACTGTAATTTTGTATCTAGAAGTAGGAAGCTCATTTTTGAAGTTATGTAATGGATAACCAAGGTGAGATCTTTGGTATTACTGATTGGGAGGATTGATAAGGATAGAACTAAGAATGCAATTCATAGCTTACTGAATTTAGCTATCCAAGGATTGGGAATTATGTATTTGTGAGGAAACAATGAAGTCAGATTTAAGAAATGCGCAAACAAGTTGGTTACTTTAGTCTGTCCGCCTCAGAAAATTCAGAATTCTTAGTTGCCTCTTATACGTGACAATGGTCCCCATTCAGTATTTGTCACAATATCGACAAACTTGTTTTTGTATGGGTTTTGTTTTTTGCTTTATTTTTAATTCATCCCAATTAATTTAAATGCGAGTTTGGTTACAGGATGCTGTAAAAACTGCTCTTTTGCTTGGAGCTATTGACCGTGAGATTGGAGGGATTGCCATCTCTGGAAGGCGAGGGACAGCCAAGACAGTGATGGCACGTGGTTTGCATTCAATTCTGCCACCAATCGATGTAGTTGTCGGTTCAATTGCAAATGCTGACCCATCCTGCCCAGAAGAGTAAGGTCACCAAATGCTCTAAAGAGTTTGGACTTGCTTTCTTTTACAGATAAGCATACGGTTTAGAATCTTGAGGCATATTCCCCTTAAGCTCTTTAACTATCCAAATATTCAATGACACAATGGTATTCCATTTGAAAGATGTTAATTTGGTCACAAAGCCTCAGTTGCTACATTAGAAGTAATATTGATGACAATAAGTGAGTATCTTAAGATTTCACCCTAAAGGTCTGTTACAGAATAGGAATTATTTTATGTACATATTTATGTAGATTGACAGTTACAGATTAGGAATTATTCTATGTTCATATTTATAGGGATTGACTATTGAGATTAGCTTGATTGTAGAAATTGATTGTTGGTCTCATCTTTTATATAAATAGAGGATTATATTTAATAAAAATACATACGAAATACTTTTCTCCTTACTGTATTACATGGTATCCAAGTCATTAGGACACGTTTTTCTCCTTTTGGTTTTGGTTGCCCAAGTGTGCAACCATTGGTATTAGCCTCAGGGCTCATTTTTCCATTGATTTTGGTTTCCAAGTGTGCAACCATTTTGATTATGCTCTAGAAGAGTAGAATACTTACTTGTTGTGGATTACCCTTAGGGGTGACAACTTGGTCTCAATACCTACCACAACTAGTATGCCTCCCTCATATTGGTCAATCCCTCCAAATCCAACTTCTGTCTGACCAGATCATAAGCGACACGCGCCCCTCTTTCCAAATTGCTCCTGTTGTACTCGTAGACCCGTGGAAGCTCATGCATCTTTGCCTTGACCTATTCAACTTCTTTGGTGTTGCTTGGTCCTATTCGGCCTCTCATTCCAGCCCGGTGAAGTTTTCAAGTCCATGCTAAGCCGGACCTTTAATTTTAGTATGGGGAAATTTCCTCACCATGCTAATTACATTTTGTGGTTTCTAGTTCTTAGTTGTTTTTGGGGTACTAATTTGTGGTTCTTGGGTCTTTGGTTCTCTGGTTTATTATTGACCCGAATCTAGTATCTCTTTTTATTTCTATTGCTTCCAATAGGTGATGGGCATAAATCATTTGTGATTGCTGATGTTATTCTACTACTATCTAAGATCACTAAACACAAGCTGATAGGTCCTAACTATCTAGATTGGAGCAAGACAATTAGGATTTATATGTGCAGTATTTCCAAAGATGAGCACCTTATAGATGATCTCCTGACTAATGATACGAAAAAGAAATGGCTGAAGGATGATGCTAGATTGTTCTTATAGATTCAAAATTTGATAGAAACTAAGGTGGTCAGCATGATTTGTCACTATGATGAGTATGTTAAGGAATTAATACGAGTATCAAGAGTTTTTATATTTAAGAAAAGAGAATGCTAGAAAGGAATGGCTAAAGGATGATGCTAGATTGTTCTTGTAGATTTAGAATTTTATAGAAACTAAGTCGTTTAGCATGATTAATTACTGTGAGTATGTTAAGTAATTAAATTGAGTATCTAGACTTTTTATATTTAGGAAAAGAGAATACTAGAAGGGAATGGCTAAGGATGACACTAGATTGTTCTTGCAGACTTGGAATTCAATGGAAATTGATGTGGTCAACATGATTAATCACTGTGAGTATGCTAAGATATTAATGGGGTATTTGAAGTTTTTGTATTTAGGAAAAGAAAATACTTCTCGTATTTATGAGGTTTGTAAGAATTTTTATCAGGCTAAACAACACGGTCGATTTCTTCAAGCCTATTTTATGAATAATAAAATGGTTTATGAAGAATTGAATGTCCTGTTACCCATTAGTTATGATATCAAAGTATAGCAAACCCAACGGGAGAAAGTTGTAGTTATGAGTTTTCTAATAGGACTTAACTCTCAATTTGATACAACAAAGTCCTAGATTCTCTCTAGTGTGGAAATTTCCACTGTACACAAGGTCTTCACCAGAGTTTTTTGCACAGAAAATAATGTTGTCATTCTATCTGTTTAGGCTTTAAGTGCTTGTCAGTTGTAATAATGGAAGCCCTTCTAATCAAAATCACAATAAAGGAGGCAACATACGATGTTGGCAAAAGCGAAATTAGGATACATGAGAATTGTGTCATTGCTGTCATGAGTTCGGTCATATCAAACGTACATGTCCTAAACTGCAAAGTAAGTCTTAGAAATCTCACTCAACTTATCTTGACATTGTTTCTTCCACACCCAGTCTATCCTCATAATAGACAGTCTTAGTATTCGCCGATGAATTTGCTAAATCTTGTTAGTACCAAGAAGCATTGAAAAGCTCATCTAATTCTATTACTACTATTGCTGAGACAATTATTCCTAATAAGTATCTCCTTTCCTCTTCCAATTCCCGATAAGTATCTCCTTTCCCCTTCCAACACCTAGTGGATTATTAATTTTGGTGCTAATAATTATATGACATGTAATCCTAATCTTCTTACTATCTTAAAAAGCCATAACTCTCCTTCCAGGGTCATTTTGGTAAAATGGTTCTATCTCATCTTCTCTTGGTTTAACTGCTCATACCACTCCTTTACTTTCCCTATCATATGTTGTAGGCCTATGAGAATTTTCCTTTAATTTAATATTTGTTGGCAAAATTGTTCGAGCTCTAAATTGTTTTCTTATTCTTTTTGCATTATTGTCTATGTCAAAATCCTATGATGAAAAAGATTATTAGTAATGGGAATGCATTAAAGGTTTGTATGTTCTAAATATTCATGAGCAGGTACCTAGACCCATTGCTTGCTCCGTGACCTTAACCCCTGTTGAAGTACACTGTCAGCTAGGCCATCCTTCATTTTTTGTGTTAAAGAAATCGTGTCTAGAGTTTCAACAGAAGTCATCTTTAGGTTTTGAGTCATGTCAATTTGCAAAACATCATCATTTGCCTTGTGTTTCTCAAATCAATGAAATAGTTAGTTTTTCTTTTGAGTTATTTCATTCAAATGTTTGGGGTCCATGTCCTCTTGTATTTAAATTTTGGGTTTTGGTATTTTGTTACCTTTGTCGATGACTTCTCTCGGATAACCTGGCTTTACTAATGAATAATTGTTCTGGACTGTTTTCACATTTCACCGCTTTCTCTGTTGAATTCAAAACACAATTTAATGTTTCTTTACATACTTTATGAAGTCATAATGCCAAAGAATATGTTTCAGATTCCTTTCAATCTTAACGCTTAAAAATGGAATCCTTCACCAAACTTCTTGCGTTGACACACCATCTCAAAAAGGTGTAGTTAAAAAAAAGGACATCTCAAAACGCTTTTGTTCCAAACATATGTTCTCAAGTGTTTTTGGGCTGAAGTGATTTCAACAACTATTTTTAGATCAATCATGTGCTATCATCCATGCTTTATGGTGAGATCCCTTATCACATCCTTTTTCCTACCAAACCATTTAGGGAAAAGAATGGCTTTCCCTCGCACCATCTCCCATCGCGTCTCGTATATTTGGAAGTACATGTTTTGTTCGAGATGTTCATCCTCAAATTTCCAAATTGGATTTCATCCTCAAATTACCAAATTGGATCCCAAGTCTGTAAAATGTGTTTTTTTGGATTGCTCTCGTCTTTAAAAAGGTTATCGATGTTATTGTCCTAGTCTTAATAAATACCTTGTGTTTATTGATATCATGTTTATGTAAAATCTTCCTTTCTTTCCTACTTATAAACATTTCTAATAGTCGGGGGGAGAGCAATTTTCTATTAGTGTATCAAATCACCTAGCAGTCATTAAATGTTATGTCTACACCTGCTGTTTTGACACCACCATCACCTCCACCTTTTTCTCATCTCTATTCCAAATGATGAGATGTTCTTGATACGCGTCTAGCATCGGTTCCTTATTTGGCATTTGATCCCACAGACACTGCTCTTAACCTTTTGATTACTCTCCGAAATGGTAAACATCAATGCACTTACCTAATTTTGTCTTTTGCTTCATATAATCGTCTGTCATCTTCTTCATGTTCTTTTATTGCCTGTCTTGATACTATATCTCTTCCCAAAATTGTTCACGAGGCCTTATCTCATCCTAGGTGACGAGTGACAATGGTAGAAGATATGAATGCTCTAGATGCTAATGGAGCTTGGAATTTAGTGATTTTACCTACAAGAAAGATGATTATTGGATGTCAGTGGGTATTTGTGGTTAAAGTTCGACTTAAACCGCTCCTTGTTGCTAAAGGCTATGCGCAGACTTATAGTGTAGACTATTCCGATACTTGCTCTCTTTTGGCTAAATTGACATCTGTTCGTTTTTTATTTCTATGGTAGCTACTCATGACTGGCCCTTGCATTAATTGGACATCAAAAATGCCTTTTGACATAGAGACTTATAGGAAGAAGTTTATACAGAGCAACGACTTGCGTTTGTTACTTAGGGAGAGTATAGTCAAGTGTGTTACCTTCAAAGCTCTTTATATGGTTTGAAACAAAGTTGTTGTGCTTAGTTTGGAAATTTTAGTCAAACAGTTGAACAATTTTGAAATGAGTAAAAGCAAGTCTGACCATTCAGTTTTCTACAAACACTCTACATCTAGATCCCAGAGACATTGCTCTTGACCTTTTGATTACTCTTAGAAAAGGTAAACATCAGTGCACTTACCTAATTTTATCTTTTGTTTCATATGACCTTGTCATCTTCTTCATGTTCTTTTATTGCCTCTCTTGATACTGTATCTCTTCCCAAAATTGTTCATGAGGCCTTATCTCATCTCAGATGGTGAGCAATAATGGTAGAAGAGATGAATGCTCTAGATGCTAATGGAGCTCGGAATTTAGTGATTTTACCTACAAGAAAGGTGACTATTGGATGTAATTGGGTATTTGCAGTTAAAGTTTCGACTTAAACCCCTCCTTGTTGCTAAAGGCTATGCGAAGACTTATGGTGTAGACTATTATGATACTTTCTCTCTTTTGGCTAAATTAACATCTGTTCGTTTGTTATTTCTATGGCAGCTACTCATGGATGGTCCTTGCATTAATTGGACAAAAAAAATGCATTTTGACATAGAAACTTATAGGAGGAAGTTTATATGGAGCAACCACTTGCGCTTGTTACTTAGTGAGAGTATAGAAAAGTGTGTTACCTTCAAAGCTCTTTATATGGTTTAAAACAGAGTCCTTGTGCTTTGTTTGGAAATTTTAGTCAAACAGTTGAATAGTTTTGAATGAGTAAAAGCAAGTCTGACGATTTAGTTTTCTACAAACACTCTACGTCTAGATCCCACAGACACTGCTCTTGGCCTTTTGATTACTCTCCGAAAATTTTATCTTTTGTTTCATACGACCATTTTTCATCTTCTTTATATTCTTTTATTATCTCTCTTGATACTGTATCTCTTCCCAAAATAGTTCATGAGGCCTTATCTCATCCTAGATGGCGAGCGACAATGGTGGAAGAGATGAATGATCTAGATGCTAATGGAGCTTGGAATTTAGTAGCTTTACCTACAAGAAAGATGACTATTGGATGTAAGTGGGTATTTGCAGTTAAAGTTCCATTTAAAACCTCCTTTTTGCTAAAGGCTATGTTCAGACTTATGACTATTTCCATACTTTCTCTCTTGTGGCTAAATTGACATCTGTTCGTTTGTTATTTCTATGGCAGCTAATCATGGCTAGTGATACAAAGGTCACCTTGGAACTTGAACTATCATCGAAGTTTATTGGCAACACCTTTTGCACGGCAGCCTCACTTAGATCCACTTAAGCAAGACTTTAGCCTTTAACGACCCTCGAAGTGTTTACCTCGCACATTCGAAGAAACAATATTATGAAAGTAATAAGAAATAAAGGCAACAAGGAAGACAATAGAGATACGGTAAAACCAACCTTTCTATTACTTTCCCTCAAAAGAATACAAGGAATGAATTGAGAGCGAAGCTCGAATGAGCTATATATAGGCATTCTAACTTGGATGTCAAGTTACATTCAGAATCTCACTCAAACTGAACTGCCTAAGATTGGGCTAAGATCACGTTTATCTCTATCGGATTATATCACGTGGATCAATTGGATGACACCCCCATCTAAATAGGACTCTAACTGATAAGATATAATCTACGAGATAACAGAAAGATAAAGTTTACATTCAACTAAGAAATTAGCATCCTTATCCTCGAAGATCTCCACTATCTTCAGATGTTGAGTCCCACTATAACTTTAACTCTTTGTCATCTCCACATCATCCAAGATCTCTTTACGATCTCTATCCGCTGATGATACAATGTGATCATGCCGAAGCCCACATAGCACACTGGCCTAATCCAATGCTTTCTATAACAAGTCTGTTAGTTGTGGTCCATCCATCTAAGCATGGGCTAAGTCCTTAGTCCATCAAGTCCTTAGCCTGTGTTTAGTCAATCTTCACGAAGTCTGAGACTCTACCAAAATTAGCACCAAGTTTGATTACACTCGTTCACGTTTGCTTTAGTGTTTTTGCATGCCTCCCTCATGCTTGTAATCTAGCTAACATTCTTCCTAAGGCTCCTTATGAAGGTCACTGAGAAGTGCCAAAATTTAAGGGTCTAACAAACCACCCCCACCAGATGGATTCGACGCCCTCGTCGAATTAGTCTGAAGGTAGGCGTTCACCTGATCTTCAAATTGCCGCAAGGTTGTATCTTTCTCCCACGTAGCTTCCGTGACAGGTTTACCTTTCTGCTGAATCAAGAACTCGGTCTGTTGGTTCTTCTTGTGTTGACCCATTTTCTGATGATCTAGGATCTTTTCCACTTGATCCTCGAACTGTTTCCTCTCAACTGGTGGCGCTCGCTTCACCTGACAGTTATTCGGATCTGATGTATCCTCATAATAAGGCTTGAGAAAACTAACATGAAAAGTAGGGCGTATCTTTAATCGTTCGGGCAACTTTAATCTGTATGCCACGTTCTCCACTTTGTGCAGCATTTCAAACAGTCCATCATACTTCGGCACCAACTCCCTACAAACTTGCTTACTCGAGATTTTCTTCTAAATCTGTGGGGCTAGTTTCAACAAAACTTTATCTTCCCTGTCAAACTGTAACAGTCTCTTCCGAAGATTCGCTTACTTCTTCATTTGTCGAGAAGCTTTCCGAAATTGTCCCTCGCCTCATCCAACAACTCTTGTTTCTCCATCGCAAACTTATGCGCTGCAGGACATTTGTCACCTGTCCTTTGTTGAGCAATCTTCAGTAGTGTGAGAGGCTGTTGTCCTAACACAATCTCAAAAGGACTTTTCTCTGTAGCCGAAGATCTATGCAAGTTATAGCAAAACTGTGCAGTATCAAGTAAACTCAACCAATTACGTTGACTTGCACTTACATAATGCTGTAAGTACTCCTCTAACAAACCATTGATTCTTTTTGTTTGGCCATCAGTTTGTGGGTGATTTGTCGTTGAAAATTTCAAATCGCAACCCATTATATTAAAAAGGGACGCTCAGAATCGGCCCGTAAATCTGGCATCTCAGTCGCTCACAATATTCACTGGAACTCTGAAATACTTGACCACGTTCTTGTAGAACAGCTCAGTCGCAACATCCGAGTTACAAGTCACAGGAGTTGGCACGAAGATTACATACTTGGAGAATCTGTCAACCACCACCATAATTGATGTCATGTTGTCTACTTTTGTAAATCCACTAATGAAATCTATTGAAACTGACATACACGGTCTCTCGGAAATGGATAAGGGTTGTAGCAAACTGGATTCCTTCTTTCTCTCCGACTTATCCAACTGACACACGAGGCACGTCTTGATGTAACATTTCACGTCATTCTCCATCTTTGGCTAAAAGTAGGAACGAGATAGGAGCGCTAGCATTCGTTGGACTCCTGGGTGATCAGCCCACTGCGAGTCATATGTCTCCTTTAACAACTGTTTCTGCAATACGCCAAAGCTCGGCACATACACTTGACAACTCTTAGTCATCAAAAGCCTATCATCGTCGAGCCAAAATCTGCATACAACACCTTCCTTAACTTGAGAAATCAACTTATAGTACATAGTGTCTAATGAAGCTGTTGTTTTAATTTGCTCCAACAGGTTGAACTCTACTCTCGTGATCGAATAAAGGGCCGCAAATATCTCCTTCCTACTCAAGGCATCTGCCTGTTGTGCTTCTTCGGTTTATGCCCCCACACGAATTCATACTCAACAAGAAACTCCTACCACCGGGCTTGTTTTGAGGACAACTTCTTTTGGGTCTTGAAAAATGAGTTAGCAATATTATCCGTTCGGACAACGAATCTGGTTCTCAGCAAATATACTCGCCACGTCTCAAGGCAATGCACCACGTCCCAGCAAATATTCTCGTGCTCTCAAATGCTACCGGATGACCTTCCTGTACAAGAACTCCACCAATGGCTTTGTCCGAATCATCATTATATGCCTCAAATGAAAGATCGGAACACGGGCAGGTTCAACATCGGTTCGGTTGAGATAGCGACTTTAAGTTTCTTGAATGCCTCCGCACATGCACTCGACCAACACTACTCTTGCTTCTTCTTCAGCAAGTCCGTCAATGGCACCGCTTTTTTGGAGTATCCCACAATGAACAACCTATAGTAGTTTGCCAGACCAAGAAAACTCCGCAATTCTCGTACTGTCGTGGGAGCCTACCACTCAACTATCGCTTTCACCTTCCTCAGATCTATTCTGACTTGACCCTTGCTCACCACATAACCCAAGAATCTAATCTCCAACTGGGCAAACTCACACTTCTCCATCTTCACGTAGAGCTTGTGCTGCCTCAGCCTTTCGAGCATTTGCCTCAAGTGTTCCATATGTTCTGTCATGTTATTATTATACACCATGTTGTCGTCTAATTAGACCACCACAAAGTCATCCAAAAAGTCGTACAACACATCATTCATAAGGTGCAAAATATAGCAGGGGTATTAGTTAATCCAAACAGTTTAACTAAAAATTCGTAAGATTCATACCGAGTTACGCATGTTGTCTTCTGCTCATCACCCTTAGCTATCTGCACTTGCCAATACCCACTCCGAAGATCCAACTTAGTGAATACCTCAGTCCTTGACAACCTGTCTATCAAATCCTGAACCAAAGGTACTGAATACTTGTTATTTATTGTTACCTTATTTAGTGCTCGATAGTCCACATACATCTGAAGTGTACCGTCTTGCTTCTTCTGAAACAATACCGGGGCGCAGTATGGAGCTTTAGATGGTTGGATGAACCTGCCTCAAACAACTCACCAAATTACTTTCGAAGTTCCGCCAATTCCATCGGGGACATCCTATATGGGGCACATGCAGGTGAAATCGTTCCAAGAATTAACTCGATCCTGTGATCTACCTCACGATGAGGGGGAAGAGTTTTCGGCAACTCTTTCAGCATCACCTCTCGAAACTCTCTCAACAAACTTGCAACCGCATCAGGGACTTCCACTACATGGTCTTCACTGATTTCCCACGTGGCAGTGAGATAGGTCTCCATGTCTTTCTTCAATCCTTTATCGATGCTCATGGCTGAAACATGTCCTAGCGAAATTGTAGCATTCGTCGTTCCACCATCGAACCTACAACAATTCACGTTGAAAGAATTTTGATCTTGCATTAACATCATACCTCCCAAACTTGAATATAGCACCACCTTTGCTGTTTTGAGGAAATCGACCTACAATATCATCTCAAAATCCTTTAATGGTATGATAACGAAATTCATCTTGGCACGCCAATTTCCAATTATGACTGGAACATTGTAAGTAATTCTCGCAACTGCTTGTGCCTTCCCCGCATGGGTTTTAATCTTCATTGGGGCATTGGACACCCTTATGCCTAACTTCCGAACCATCTTTTTCCCTAAGAAACTGTGGGTCGCACCCGTATCTACCATTGCTATCACGTCTTTCTCCCCAAATTGTACACCCACGTATATTAGTCTACCAAAAGGAACTGACTCGTTACTAACCGCATTAAGTAAGACGATCGGGTTTAGTGCTGCATCTTCTGAAGATTTTCCGTCTTCTTCGGCAATTAGGGCATTCAGCTTCTTCTTTCTCGGGCACTCTCTGGCAAAGTGTAGACCGCCTCACAAGTAACAAGCAATCTTGCCCTTCTTTGAGGACGTCTCCCCGTTTTTAGAGCCACCATTCTGCTTGCCCTTGTCTTTGAAATCTCCTTTCTTGGAGTATTTCTTCTTTTTCCCTTCAGTCTTCTCCTGTTGGGCGTGACCTTTGTTCTTGGAAGAATTTGAGGAGTTTGCCTTAGAGTCTTTTTCCATTCGAAAATCCACCAAGGCATCAGCGGCCGCGATTGCACCAACCATGTCTTTCACATTTTGCCTTCGTAACTCCATTTCGACCTACGATTGTAATCCAGACAGAAAATTGAAGAGCTTGTCCTCGTTTGACATATTCTCAATATATAACATTAGAGAATTAAATGATTTAACATAATCTCTTACCAATCTATCTTGCTTGAGCTTCTTCAAGGCATCTCTTGCCAGCCAAAAAGTATTCATAAGAAGGAACTGATCCTTGAGCTCCTTCATTTGCACCCACGATTCTACGGGAGTTCCGTAGAGGTCCTCGTCCTCCACTAGAGCTTGACATTCCCATCCAAATACACGGCCGTCACATTGAGCTTTTCAGCATCGGGTACCGTAGCAGCCTCAAAGTACTGCTCCATATTCCACAAGAAATTCTCCAACACCTTAGCGTCCTGCATGCCTTCGAACACCCTAGGTTCACATACCTTCACAGAGGAAAGTTGTGATATGGAGCTTTCAACCCGCTCGATATCTAAAGTTGCAACGGCACGCCTCAGTACAGTGATCTCTAGCTGGGCCTCCTTCTGTGCCTTCAATAAATCCGCCATCTGTTATTGCAACTGTTAGATCCGCGCCTCCTTACATCTTGAATCGAGTATTGTGAGATGTAACATCTTCCTTCCCTTAAGGAATTAGCCCAATGAGTGCTTCCACCCTAGTCACTCGTTTTGTCAAGTTACCTACTACCATCTCGAAATTTGGCTCTGATACCAGTTGATACAAAGGTCACCTTAGAACTCGAACTTTCACCAAAGTTAATCGCCAACACCCTTTGTATGGCAGCCTCACTTAAATCTGCTTAAGCAAGACTTCAGCTTTCAACGACCCTCGAAGTGTTTACCTCGCACACTCGAAGAAACAATGCTACAAAAGCAATAAGAAATAAAGGCAACAAGGAAGACATCAGATATATGGTAAAACTAACTTTTATATTACTTTCCTTCAAAAGAATACAAGGAATGCTCTCTCTCTGAATGAATTGAGAGTAAAGCTTTGCCAAGGTACATTCAGAATCCCACTCAAACTGAACTGTTTAAGATTGTGCTAAGATCACGTCTATCTCTATCCGATTACATCACGTGGATCAATTGAATGACACTCTCATCCAAATAGGACTCTAATTAATAAGATAGAATCTACAAGATAACAGAAAGATAGAGTTTACATTCAACTAGAAAACTAGCATTCTTATCCACAAAGATCTCTACTATCTTCAGATGTTGAGTCCCATTGTAACTCTTACTTTTCGTCATTGCTACATCATCCAAGATCTCCCCACGATCTCTATCCGCTGATGATGCAGTGTGATCTTATCAAAGCTCACATAGTACACTGGCCTGATCTAATGCTTCCAACAACAAGTTCGTTAGTCGTGGTCCATCCATCCGAGCATGGGCTAAGTCCTTAGTCCATCAAGTCCTTAGCTTAGGTCGAGTCAATCCTTATGAGGTCCAAGACTCTACTAAAATTCGCACCAAGTCTGATCATACTCGCCCACGTTTGCCTTAGTGCTTTCGCATGTCTCCCTCATGCGTGTAATCCAGCTAGCCTCCCTCCTAAGGCTTTTCATGAAGGTCGCTGAGAAGTGCTCAAAAGTTTAACGGTCTAATAGCTTGCATTAGTTGAACATCAAAAATACCTTTTGACATATAGACTGATGGGAGAAAGTTTATGTGAAGCAACCACTTGCATTTGTTACTTAGGGAGAGTATGGGAAAGTGTGTTACCTTCAAAGCTCTTTATAAACAAAGTCCTTGTGCTTAGTTTGAAAATTTTAGTCAAACAGTTGAACGATTTTGAATGAGTAAAAGCAATTTTTTATAGAAACTTGACATTTAGTATTATTGTTCTTGTTGTGTACGTAGATGATATTGTCATCATTGATAATGACACCATGGGAATTTCATCCATGAAAATATTTCTTCATAGTTTGTTTCGAATGAAGGATTTGGGGGTACTAAAATAATTCTTAGGGGTTGAGGTGACAAGGAATAAGAAAGTTATCTTCTTATCTCAAAGAAAATATGTGCTTGATTTATTGTCAAAAATTGAAAAATTAAGGGTTAAACCATGTGGTGCTCCTATGACACCTAATCTCTAATTCACAAAAGATGGAGGGTTATTCAAAGATCCTAAGTATAGGGGATTGATTGGGAAAGTGAATTATCTTATGATAACTCATCTTGATATTGCTTACTCTATTAGCATTATAAGTCAATTTATGCTTGCTCTAACTGTTCATCACTGAGCCGCTTTAGAGAAGATGTTGTGTTACTTGAAGCGAGCTCTCGGATGAGGTATAATGTAGAAAAATCATGGTCACACTTGTATAGAGTGCTACTCAGATAATGATTGGGCAAGATCCATGATTGACTGAACTCCACCACAATTTATTATGTTTTCACTGGAGTAAATCTAGTCTCATGGAAAAATAAGAAATAGAATGTTGTTTCTTGCTCGAGTGTAACAGTAGATTACAGAGCGATAGCCCAATTTGTGTTTAAAATAATATAGATATACAAACTCTTAAGTGAAATTGGTCGCAAAATCTCAATGCGAACAAAGTTATGGTATGATAACCAAGCTGCTCGTTATATAACTTCTAATCTTGTGTTTCATGATCAAATTTAAACATATTGAAATTGACTATCATTTGCAACAAAACTAGATTTCTATGGGACATGTGAAGACTAGAGAACAACTAGATCTTTTTACAATGACTCTAAATGGGATTCGAGTTGAATTTTGTAAGCAGCTGTACATAATGAACATCTATGCCTTAGCTTGGGGGAGAGTGTTATAGATTAGGAATTATTCTATGTACATATTTATAGGGACTAAATGTTATAGATTAAGAATTATTCTATGTATATGTTTATAAAGATTGAATGTTAAAATTTATACGTTTATAAAGATTGAATGTTAAAATTAACTTGATTGTAGGGATTGATTGTTGATCTCATCTTGTATATAAATAGAGGACTATACTGAATAAAAGTACATACGGAATACTTTTCTACTTACTATATTATGTTGAATATTAGCAGAGAAGTAAATTTCTTCTTTCTTAATCAAACTTAGGTTACAGTCGTAGTTTATATATACAATTGTCTAACCTAAATATATTAAAAAACTCCCCAAGTATAGGGAAATCTGTATCTTATTCTAATCCCTAGAAATCAGGGATTTTATATGATCTCTATAACTGTACAATCTTTCCAAATAATACTACATAATCCAACACTCCCCCTCAAGCTGGTGAGTGAATATCTTCCATCCCAAACTTGCCAATAATATCTTGAAACATTGTCCTTGTTAGTCCCTTTGTAAGTATGTCTACCAACTGATCCTTGGTTGACACGAATGGAGTACATATTAAGCCACTGTCTAGTTTTTCCTTGATAAAGTGCCTCTTAACTTCAATATGCTTTGTTCGATCATGTTGAACAGGGTTATGTGCAATGCTGATGGTTGATTTGTTATCACAGTACAGCCTCATGGATCCTTCCCCTTTTATTCTTAAGTCATCTAGGATTATCTTTAGCCAAAGTAACTCACATAGTCCCAACGCCATAGATCTGAATTCTGACTCTGCGCTTGATCTTGCTACCACATTTTGCTTCTTACTTTTCCATGTTACAATATTACCACCTAGGAGTGTATAGTAACCAGATGTTGATCTCATATCGACGAAAGACCCTGCATAATCTGTATTAGTATAAGCCTCTGATGTCATATCTGTGATTGTTTGTCGCTTAAACAAAATTCCTCTTCGCGGGCTGCCTTTCAAGTGTTGTAGTATCCTATTTACTACCTTGAGATGTGATTCATTGGGATTGTGCATGAATTGACTAACCGTGCTCATTGCAAATGCTATATCTGGTCTTGTGTGTGCCAGATATATCAATTTCCCAACAAGCTTGTGATATGATCCTTTATCTACCATGGGATCTTCCAGAGCATCACATAATCCATGATTGAATTTAATCGGTGTCTTCACTGGTTTACAACTTAATTTTCCTGTTTCTTTCAATAAGTCAAGTACATACTTTTGTTGAGAAATGAAAATCCCTTGTTTGAGTGAGCTACTTCAATGCCCAAGAAGTACTTTAACTTTCCTAGCTCTTTGATATCAAATTCCTTCAAGAGACATTGCTTCAGATTTTTCATCTCTTCTTCATCATTACCTGTCACGATGATATCATCTACATAAACTAGCAATGTTGTGACTCTCCTAGAATTTGAGTGTTTAATGAATGAAGTATGGTCTCCTTGACTCTGCTTATATCCCAATGAAATCATCACCTTAGCAAACCTCCCAAACCAAGCTCGTGGGGATTATTTGAGCCCATAAAAGGCTTTCTTCAGCTTGCACACCATTCCTTCTTTAGATTCACATCTAGGAGGAACTTCCATGTAAATTTCCTCTTCTAGATCACCATGGAGGAACGCATTCTTAACATCAAATTGTTGCAGATTACACTCGAAATTAGCAGCTAATGACAATAGTATCTGTACCGTGTTCATCTTAGCAACAGGGGCAAATGTCTCTAGATAATCGATGCCATAGGTTTGAGTGTACTCTTTGGCCATCAATCTTGCCTTATATTTCTCCACCGAGCCATCAGCCTTGTATTTTATGGTGAAAACTCACCTACACCCGACTAGTTTCTTCCCTCTCGGCAATTCCACTAACTCCCATGTCTTGTTCCTTTCAAGGGCCTCCATTTCGGTCTTCGCATCCTCCCATTTTGTCTCCTAATGCCTCAGTTAGATTTCTCGATGTGGGAATTGTATGGAGATTGGTTAAGAAGGCTCTATGTTTTTGGGATAGATTCTGATAAGACATGAAAAAAGACAGTGGATGTTTTGTGCAGGTTCTTGTTCCTTTCCTAAGTGCAATTGGTAGGTCTTCAGTACTCGTTTTTTATGGTTTGTCTACTGGTTCAAATGACTCAACACTTGGCTCACCACCCGGTGTGACATTGTTAGTTGGTTTGAGAGTGATTTCTGGAATTTGAGCAACAACACGAATGGGAGACTGGACTTGTGTTGGTTGAGGCAGTGGCTGCATGTTATCTTAATTTCCCTTAGCTTTTACCATTTCAACAGATGTGGCTGACTCAATTGAGGGAGAGGTGGATTCAGGCACGGTTACAGGTATAGGCTGAACAAAACTAGGATCAAGAAGAAACATATCCTTGTTTTATCTTCACTCAAGGTCTCCCCCTAAAGATAAGTGTGCTGAAAAAAAGGTTCATTTTCAACAAAAGTAACATCAACTGAGACAAAAATTTTTAGAAGGTGTATGAAAGCATTTATAACCCTTTTGTGTGGAGGAATATCCAATAAAAATGCATCGAAGAGCACGTGGATCTAATTTGCTCCTATTGTGAGAATGAATATGAACAAACGCAACACAGCCAAAGATTCGATGTACACGACTGTTTGAAACAAAAAAATTTGGGAAAAATTTTGTGAGAATATCAATTGGAATTTTGAACCTAAGGACATGTGTTGGAAGTCGGTTAATAAGATGGGCAGCAGTTAATACGGCTTCACCCCAGTATTGTTTGGGAACGTTTTTGTGAAATAGCAATGCTCTAGTGATCTCTAAGAGATGTCCATTTTTTCGTTCAGCTACACCGTTTTGTTGTGGGGTGGTAATGCATGAGGACTCATGAATAATTCCTGTTTTCTGAAAAAATGGAGAAAGGGTTTGATTGAAATAGTCCTTGGCATGGTCTGATCGAAATCTGTTAATTTTTACATCAAACTGAGTATTGATCATGTTGTAGAAATTAGGGAAAATAGTACTAACGTCAGATTTATTTTTCAAGAGGTAAAGCCATGTCACTCGGGTACAATCATCAATAAATGAAACAAACCACCTAGCACCCGAAACATTTGGAATGGTAGAATTTCCCCAAATATCACTATGAATGAGAGAAAAAGGAACAAATATTTTTTTGTTGCTTATTGGAAAGGAAGCACGTTTGTGCTTGGCGAGTTCACAATCATCACAATGAAAAATTTCAGATGCAAGACATTTAAGTAAAGAAGGAAACATCAACTTGACAATGCTAAAAGATGGTGACCTAAACGACGATGATGAGGCCAAATTTTATCTTGGTTTGACATGACAGATTTGTAAAAGAAGGATGTAGATAAGGGTTTTCCAATTTCTGATATACTGTGTTGTTTTTCCATGAAATAGAGACCGTCCCTCTAACTAGCACATCCAATCATCTTCTTCGTGGCTAGCTCCTAAAAGACACAATGTGAAGGAAAAAAGGTTATACTGCAATTTGAATATGTGGTTAATTTTTGAATGGAAATAAGGCTTGCAAATAGCTTTGGAACATGGAGAACATTTCGTAGTGTAAGGTCCTTGTTTATGTATATATCCCCTTGGCCAGCTACGATGGTGATGGATCCATTAGCTATTGTGATCTTTTTATAGCCATAGCTGGCGTTATAAGAGATAAAATGTTTAGAGGAACAAGTCAAATGATCAATTGCTCCAGAATCAATCACCCACATGGGAGGAGAATGTCTTTCTAAGACATTAGTATTAGAGGAAGAAGAAATACCTGAACACGCCAATGAACAAGTACCTGTTGAGGTTGACTTTTCGAAGGACTCTACAAAGGTTTTTAGTTTCTCAATTTCTTCAGTGTTAAACTTAGGGACATATTTTTTGGAATTTTCTTCATTAGTTGATGAAGTGCTCACCATATGTGCCTGACTTCTGTCGTTTCCACTTCGATTGGGCTTGCCATGAAGTTTCCAACATTTCTGCCTGTTGTGCCGATACTTCTTGCAGTATGTGTAGAATAGGGATTCTCGGTTAAATGGTTTAGCTGAGTCCCCTTTAGTAACTAGTGTAGGATTATTTGCCTCTTTCAATTCTGTGGCCTTGGTAATGAGTGCAGAAACATCTCCTCCTTGAGGTTCGAGCATAACATTTCAACGTCCCTCTTCTGCGCATATAATAGCGATCATCTCATTTAGAGACGGTAGGTCTGGTTTTCCTAAAATCTGCACCCTTACAGCATCGAATTCCACTTTTAATCCTGCCAAAAAATCATAAATACGATTCTTTTCCACAAAACGCTTCAGAATTGTTGCATCTTCACTACAAGGCATTTGGATGCATTGATAATGATCCATCCTTACCACAAGCTTTGTAAGAGACTTGAATATTCAGTAACAGTCTGAGTCTCCTGTTTAGTTGCTGAAACTTTTGTCTTAATCTCGTAGATCTATGCAGCATCATTAACCTTGGAGTATGTCTGCCGAATGGCTTCCCAAATCTCCTTGGCAGTTCCGAGGGACATACATGTGTTATTAATCTCTGGAAGCATCGAGTTCCATAACCAGGACATTACCATGGAGTCTTGTTCATCCCACACTGCAAATTTGGGATCGTCTTGTGAAGGACCTGTGCCCATTAAATCGCTCAATTTCCCTCTTCCCTTTAGGAATGTACGGACCAATTGTGACCACTTCAAATAATTCTTCCCATTCAATCGGTATGCAGCTTGAATGTTCTGCAAATCTCCAGTTATAGCAGTAGTAGTATTCTCAAATGTAGGGCTGGTGATTTCGGCAGAAATTCTGGGTGATTCCGACATGATTGATTGAGTAAGAGTAAGGATAAGAATAGGAAAAAGGAACAGGGAAATGTGAGAGAGAAGGCCAGGACGATGAGAAGAACAGCGAAGATGGATCTCGGTATGACCAGAAAAAAAAATTAGAGTTTTAGTAGGAAAGAGCCAATAGCTCTGATACCATGTCGAATATTAGTAGAGAAGAAGTAAATTTCTTTCTTAATCAAACTTAGGTTATAGCCGTAGTTTATATATACAATTGTCTAACCTAAATATAGTATGTATACAATTGTCTAACCTAAATATAGTAACAAACTCCCTAAAGTATAGGAAAATTTGTATCTTATTCTAAACCCTAGAAATCAGGGCTTTTATATGATCTTTATAACTTTACAATCTTTCCAAATAATACCACATAATCCGACATATTATAAGGTCCAAAAGATATGCTGAAAAAAATAAGCTGAACATGATTTGTAAACTCCATTTTTCATAAAATGACTTGTTTGGAAATGCTTTTTAAGATGGGAGGATGGTTTAGCTGCACGATTGGAGTATCATTCTGATGGTAATATGAAGACTCAAGTTATCAGATCTCCCTTTGTTCAGGTGTGCTGTACAAAAGAAGTGTTGTTATTGAGAACATTGTTGTTGCATCGCTAACTACTCTCAACAATTCCTGTTTCAGATTCCACTAGGAGTCACTGAGGACAGACTTATTGGATCTGTTGATGTGGAGGAGTCTGTGAAAACCGGAACAACTGTCTTCCAGCCTGGGCTTCTAGCTGAAGCTCATAGAGGTGTACTATATGTAGATGAAATTAATCTCTTGGATGAGGGTGTCAGCAATTTACTTCTGAATGTGTTGACTGAAGGAGTTAATATAGTTGAGCGAGAGGGAATTAGCTTTAAGCACCCCTGCAAGCCCCTTTTAATTGCTACTTATAACCCAGAAGAGGGTGCTGTTCGTGAACATCTATTAGATCGTATTGCAATTAATTTGAGGTATGGGTCTGCAATTTCTTTTTGGAACACCTTCCTTGTCTTTAACATTCTGTTCCAATTAGAACAATGACAGTTGCTTTGCAGCGCAGATCTTCCAATGAATTTTGAAGATCGTGTTGCAGCTGTTAGAATTGCAACACAATTTCAGGAATGCAGTACTGAAGTTTTTAAGATGGTCGAGGAAGAGACAGAGTTTGCAAAGACTCAGGTAACTGTGATTATGATCTATACTGTGAGCTGACCTGGTAATTTTATTGGGCAAGGAGAGCCAGGTCAAATCCATTGATGCGTTTTAGTGCATCCAAAACCACTATTTACCTAGTGCATGCATATGTCTCACAAAAATTGCGTTCAGTCACCCTGGTTTACTCGTATGTGCACTACTTCCTTTATCCTGTATGGACTTCATGATAATTGTTTGCCTTTGCCTTTGTCATTTTAGATGAAATCACTTACATTGTGTACTAAATTATCAAGTGTTCTTGTATAAATATGTTCTAAATGCAGATCATTTTGGCAAGAGAATACTTGAAGGATGTTACAATCAGTAAGGAGCAATTAAAGTACTTAGTAATGGAAGCCATTCGAGGTGGTTGCCAGGTGATGTATTTATTGGTCTTACTTGATCTGTTAATGCTTTTCAGAAGCTGTTAACTTTATAGGGAAGTTGATGGGTAAGACGGAAACAAAAAATAATAACATATCTCCATCTAACCTATCCCTTCAACATTGTAAATGAATGAAAACAATTTAGGATCTGTTTTTGACAGGCGAGGCAGCTGTATGATTTCGTTCTCATCAACTATCAAGGGTAATCTAATGAGAAACTGATATAGAGGTTGAAATACTGGATTAATACTTATATATTACTGGTAGTTTTGTGTTTACCTAGTCTTTAGTATAACAAATTCTTGGTTATGGTTTCACTTAATTAGATTTGATAGTTATCAAATATCTCAATTTCTGGACATATTTATGAGAAGGTGACTTTTGGAATTGAAGGTGGTAGGGAGGCTTGTGTACTACTTGTTGCTTTGCATCTTTTCTTGTCATCATTGATTTGACATTGCAGATTCACCAACTGCTGACTCTGAATAACAGGGACACAGAGCTGAGCTCTATGCTACCCGTGTAACAAAATGTTTGGCTGCTGTTGAAGGACGCGAAAAAGTTAGCGTGGATGACTTGAAAAAAGCTGTAAATTACTCTTTCTGTTACTGCAAGTTTATTAATCAATTTAGATTCATGTGGTCTGTGGAGGCAATGATGGGAAGAAGAAAAAGCAATGCAAATGTTATTAATATCAATATAATACTTTGGACAAAGCATACAGATGTATGTGCACATAAAGCGTCCACACTTACACGTCTGTATACATTTTCAGAGAGAAGGACGGAAACATTAGGGAGAATTTTCTGAGATAACTTGTTTATTATGGGCACTAAGAAGTTTTTGTCGAAGTCCTTTTCTGATATAATCCCTTAAACAGGTTGAACTGGTCATTCTTCCTCGATCAATTATAAATGAAAACCCTCCTGAACAACAAAACCAGCAGCCTCCACCTCCACCACCCCCACAAAACCAAGATTCTGGTGGCGAGCAAAATGAGGAGGAAGATCAAGAGGTTTTTTATGTTGTCCTACTTATTTTTTCTTGCTTATTGTACCAAATATTCAATCTATTTTTAAGTATCGCTTTTTTTAGGATCTGTTACCTGTTCTTGATCATAACATCAACTCATATTTAAGATTCACCTTTTATCATTTTCGCCAAAATGCCAATGTTCTATGTTGTAACTAGGATGAAAATGATGGAGAGAATGAACAGCAACAGGAACAAATACCTGAAGAATTTATTTTTGATGCGGAAGGAGGTTTGGTGGATGAAAAACTTCTATTCTTTGCACAACAAACACAAAGGCGCCGAGGGAAGGCTGGTAGAGCAAAGAACGTCATATTTTCTGAGGATAGAGGTCGGTATGTTAAACCTATGCTGCCAAAGGTTAGTGCCACATTTTTTTGCTTTTCCTTCTAAAGAGTAAGAAAGATTGTTTTGAACCTGCCCCTTTTTTCTTCTTGAAATCTTATTGGATTGTATGATGCATCAACTTGCATTGAGTTTTGATTGTTCTTTCTCCGTTTCTTTATCACCAGTCACATGGGAACTATTGTGATTATTTTTTGTTAAAGAAAAAATTAAGAACATAGTAAAGAAGAGAGAATAATCTAGAAGGTAGAGAAATACATAGCATGTAACTTTTAGTTTTTTTATTGAGATTTGGATGGAATGACCATGCTTGAGGTTGAGTTTTTAGTATTATAGTTAATTAGAATGAGCAAACTGGATGACATTAATGTACAAGGAATATGAACATGAATTGTAAGAATTATGCTGTATATCTTTGTAAGAGTACGAAAAGTACAAATTTATAGCTATATAACCACCTAAGGAAAGAATCTTAGAAAATAAATGTTAATTGACAACTATATAGGAGCTATTCTAGAAAATTAAATCACCCTAATTATAGCTTAATTGATTACAATTAAATCGCATATTCAACATACCCCTCAGGCTGGTTTGAAAATGTCTTCCATAGCTAGCTTCAAATTGACTCTTGTGTTGCCCTTTGGTAAGTATGTCGGTTATTTGATCTATAATTGGTATATAAGGAGCAATGATCAACTTACTTTCAAATTTTTTTTATAAAATATTTATTCTATCATGTGAAATTGGGTTGTGAGCTATTGAAATGGAAGCCTTGTTATCGTATTAGATCTTCAATCATTGGATAAAAGGTTTTTAAAAGTTTTCCATCATTAGATTTTTTGGAAATTAAGTAAACCCAACATAATTGGTTATAGTTATTAACAAAGGTAACAAACTATTTTTTCCCTGAAGGGATCTTGATTCTTGAAGGACCCCAAAGATCACTATTTATTAAATTAAATGGTCTTGAGGGTTGATATATTTTTTTTTATGGTAAATAGTTTTATGGCTTTTGGATAGAATGCAGTTGTTGCAATGTAATTTAGAGCAATCCAAGCTTTTAAATAAATCAAGAAATTATATTAGGAAAACTATGAGGCCTAGTCTATAATGCCAAAGCATAACCCAATCCTTAACTAGAGTTGAACTGATACTACTGAAACTTTGAACTCCTTTATTCTTGGAACTTTATCTTAAAAAAAGTAGAGTTCATCTATCAATTTAGCTTTGCCAATTATATTCCTCAAGCTCAGTTCTTGAAAAATACAGTGGGATTTAGAAAAGACAACATGATAATTAGAGCCCCTAGATAATATACTAATCTATAGTAAATTACAAGTAAGTTTAGGAAAGTGTAGCGTATTTTTTAGAGAAATGGTTTTCAATAGATTTAGTAAATTTATTTTGGCTATAAATCCATTTGTTATACAAATTTCGGCCTTATTTGGTAAATAGCTTATCAGCCATTTTTTGGCGGATTGAAAGGTTTTAGCTATTTGACCATATCAAACCGCTGATAATTATGTTTGGAAATTAGTTGATTGGGTTGGCGGATTGAACCCAATTTGCTGATTTTGAAAATGTTACTATAAGGAGCGTTTTCTTCCAGCGACTGAGAAATTAAGGGACTAAAAGACTATATATCCAAAAGTTATTACAAATTACTCAGAGAAGATAGAGATATAAATTTGACTTAATTTATACAAATTTTGAAATTTTAATTATTAAATTAAAATTTTAAAATATTTAATATCAAATTAAAATTTTCAAAAAATTAAATACTTTTAAATTTGTTATATCTAATTATATTACATTAATTATTTTTTTATAGACCCGATATCAAGTCCCTTTTTATATCAATATTTAGTATATAATATTATTATCACTTGTACATTGTGTTCAATTCAATTCAATTTAATCTAAAATTAATAAGTCAAATTTAATTATTTTATCTAAGTTTAAATTTTAATAGATTAATATAAACGGTTTTTCAAAATAATTTTGTTTTAATTTAATATATTAAAAAATATAGTTTCAATTTTTAAATTTAAAAAATTAAAATTAAAATAACAAAAAATTATGTTTCCTTAAATTAGAAATTAAATCGATATCCTTTTTAGAAACCTAATTTCATATTAAACTTGTTGGTGTTGCATTTGAAGGAAAAGCTCTTGGTATGATCTGACCGAATCCATTCTCGAGCTTAATTTTAGTGGCATTTTAGTGATCTCTCAATCCTTCGTAATGCAAATCCAAGAGGATCTCAAGAAGGTTTTAATCAAGCTCATTCATCATTCGGAAGTTATATTGAGAGGGCTTTCGATGTTCTTAAGACTCGATGGAAAATATTGGAGAAAATGATGATTTTAACTTCTTTTGCTATATCTAAATTCTTATGACAATATTCAAAGAAATACTAAGATATAAGCTAATACTCTTGTCGTTATAAATCTTTTTTGTTCTAAGTTATATTCCTATAAGTCATTTTAAACATAAACAGTTAATACTAAACAGTTAATTTTATCAAACATCTTTAAATAAACAGCTGATGTTATCTGCTGGTCAAATCAGCTATATTGATCTGTTGTTAGCTAACCGCTGATAGGATCAGCTAACAGTTAATGCAATCCGCTGATTGCCAAATAGGGCCTTTATCATGATCATAATTTGAGTAATAAGTACGCAATAAATTAGAAGAGCTTGTCATATGGTCAAAGGCTCTCGAATTTATGATCCAAAGATTAGAATAATTAGGTGAATGACAAGATAGTTCCTTTGAAATACTACCTGCTTGAACAATGAAAGCCTTAGGAGTACTCAATAAACCTGAGTTGGATTTCAGTAATATGCTCCTTATTGAGAGGTACTGAGCTTGCCTCGTGTGGTGGGATGGTTGAAGCGACCTTTATGAGAGCCCTTCCAATTTACTAGTTTTCTATGAAGCTTAAAGCAAGTATCACATGTGTGACGAAACTTATCACAATAATCACATCAGACACGAGTTTTGTCATTAAGTTTCTTAACAGTGTTTCCTCCAACACCCATCTCACCATACAAGGCTGGTTGAGCATGACAAGACGACGACTCTCCTCATGTTGGACTTTAGAGAAGACTTCTCCAAGTGATTAGTAATCTTGCCTCTAACTTCATCAAACTCTTAAGACCAATAAGAAATTAAAAAATATGGTTATCCTCTACGCCTTTACTATAACAATTACAATCTTCCAAGGATTTCTACTCATAATTAAACAACAACATCAACATCTTAGAAGTTTCAAAGAATTAAAATACTTAGCGACGCTATCTTCACCTTGACAGATTTCACCAAGCTTCAAGGTTGACCCATATACTTGGATAGATATATTTTTCAAGTCCAAGTACATTTGGTTATTGTCCCAAGTTCCTTTGTTGTGTGATAGCACAAATACTGAGTTCACCAGCCATGTCATCACCATCAAGTTCTCCGCGTCCCATGTTGGATAAGTTGGGTCTCATTTTTGAAGTTCCTCTTGTCTTCTGTCAAGTAGCCAATTTTGTCTGCACCATTGATATACTTAAGCAAAGATTGAGATCAGTACAAATAATTCTCTCCTTTTAGTTTGATAGTGGTGATCTGGAGTGGGAATCCGAAGTAGGAGCTTGAGTAGTAATAGCGGATGTTTGTCAGCCTAAAAAGGTGTTATAGGCAGTTCAAGAATGATGTTTGTCTCAGAAATGTCAGACATAATGATTGAGAGTCAGAATAGGTAGAAAAAGGTAGACTGGTTCGGGTAGGAGGCTAGTGTTTAGGCTTTTCTGCAGAATTATTGGCAGCTAGGGTTACTAGGAATGACTTTTTGCTTTGATACCTTATGAACGTGAATTGTAAAAATTCTTTATTGTATATCTTTTTAGGGTACAAGATGTACAAATCTATAGCTATACAGCCATCTAAATAAGTACAGAATCCCTAAAAATAAAGGTTAATTGACAATTATGCAGGAGCTACTCTAGGAAACTAAATCACCCTATTTTGTCCTTATTGATTACAATTAAATCACGTATTTAATTACGATTATGTCATATATTCAACAAGGACCAAACTAGAAATAACCCCGAAGTTCAGGGATGGAATGTACTGTTTTGCTGCCAAATCATGGTAGTCTTCCTTTCGTTAGGTCTTCCAAACCTGCTATTTTTTTATTTTTGTTTATTATACTTATCCACTAACAATCCTTTCAGGGTCCTGTAAAGAGGCTAGCTGTTGATGCAACCCTTAGGGCAGCTGCTCCGTACCAGAAATTACGTAGAGAGAAGGACACCCTAAAGACTAGGAAAGTCTTTGTCGAGAAAACTGACATGCGCGCAAAAAGAATGGCTAGAAAAGCTGGAGCACTGGTAATAATTGATGCTTGCCTGCTTTGATTGTAAATTGAGCACTGCTATTGGTGATATCTCATGACTCTGGCAAGTACAGTATTTAAAATACTCTTGGAATTTATTTTTAATACATTGTGAATTGGCCTTAGTTTCCTTGAAAATAAAATAAGATTTCAGGAGTTGCTTATGACTTTCTTCAAACATGAAAAAATCCGGTGCTGAAGGATTAAAAGATCGAGCTGGAGCTTTACTAAATTGGTTGCAAATAGCGTAATTCTTCTAGGTTGAGAGACAGAGAGTAAGGAAATGCTTAAGTGAAGTTACTGATTACACTTGTGCTTACAAATATGTATATTTGACAGGTAATATTTGTGGTTGATGCAAGTGGGAGCATGGCATTAAATAGGATGCAAAATGCAAAAGGTGCTGCGCTTAAGTTACTAGCTGAGAGTTATACAAGCAGAGATCAGGTAACTTTGAAAATAAATTAACCACACGAGAAATTGCCAAAATCTTATGACTTACACCTAATTCTTTTTATTATAAATTTATTTCTTGTGGTGTAGCAGTCCCTTATAACATTGTTTAAATTAATTCTAGCACATCTTCATTATACCCGTATAATCCAATCTCCTTTAAAAAAAAAGCATAGTTCAATATTTTTGACCAAGTTCTAGAGATTCTACACCTTTTTCTATGAAAGATTTTACACTTTTTCTATGAATTCCCTGCATTATAGACAATTTAAAACCAGTTTAGGGATTTTTCTGATTACCAATATGCTATGGTTTTATCCTTATTATTGATGTCCTTAAAGTAAGTTGAAAGAAATCTATAGATGGTTGGGATCCTGCAATGTACTCAAAACTTTGATTTCAAGGGCAAGATTCTCTCGAAGCTTCTTTTTTCTTTGCGGGTCTTGGCTAAATCATGTGGCTCTGTGGCCAGTGAATTCCATGATTTCTATAATATATATCACGTACATGATATTTGTGTTTGCATATTTTTATCCAATTTTTAAATTCAATTTTCTTTCACTATTATGCCATTTAGGTTGCTATTATTCCTTTCCGTGGAGATGCTGCAGAAGTCCTTTTACCTCCTTCAAGATCAATTGCAATGGCAAGAAAACGTCTTGAAAGACTACCTTGTGGTGGAGGTTCTCCCTTAGCTCATGGTCTAACATCTGTGAGTAGATCCACTTGATGCCCCTCATCTGCTTGTGCTATGGCTAAAAGTTCTTTCATGTTGATTATTCCTTAATATCGAAAGCTGTTTGATCTTGGTATAAAACTAGGCATATGTGCATGTTACATTTTTCGTTTTTTGAAAATCAAAAGAATATTAGTACTTAAGATTGAAGCTTATATGTCACCATAATGTTAATCCACATTAGTACAGGCTGTAAGAAAAGGCCCCCAACATAGGTAAGTAAGCTGACCAGGACACAAAATGGAAAATTTTAAACTACGTTCCAATTGCTCCTCATCTGATCACTTGCTTCCTATAGATAGAATGGTTTCCCTAATCCAGCAAATGGTTCTATCATACAGCTCATGCTTGCTAATGCTAATTTCCTTTGTTCTCAGAAAAGAGATTGTATCTTGGTACTTGTATTTGTTGTATATCAGTTCTTTTAAAATATTCTATGTTTGGGTTCTTTTCATTTTCTCAGTGCTATCTGTTCATATATGTTTAGGCTGTCAGAGTTGGACTTAATGCTGAAAAGAGTGGTGACGTTGGACGTATAATGATTGTGGCAATAACTGATGGTAGAGCCAATATATCACTGAAGAGGTCCACTGATCCTGTAACAACTACTGCTGATGCTCCAAGACCTTCTGCACAGGAATTGAAGGTACATTCCAACCACTGGTATAGCTCGTGTAGAAGTTATTTCAAGATCTTAAGCCTGTATTTTGCTTACATTTTCTTACAAAGCCACTATGGAAGTTGGTGAAGTGGAATTGAATAGTCCTACAATTCTTACACTAGCATAACTCTTTAATTTTTGCTTTTGACAGGACGAGATTCTTGAAGTGGCTGGGAAAATTTACAAGGCAGGCATGTCTCTCCTGGTCATTGACACGGAAAATAAGTTCGTTTCTACAGGTTTTGCTAAGGAGATTGCAAGAGTTGCTCAAGGTTTGTGAGTTTTCAGGAAACTCACCATGCATAATAAATCTTGTACTAATAATTGCAAACACCATAATAAACCGCCCTTTGTCCCTGCAGGGAAATATTACTATTTACCAAATGCTTCAGACGCCGTCATTTCAGCTACAACAAAAGAAGCTTTGTCAGCCTTGAAGAGTTTATGAATTGGAATGGCATTTTGTACCGGCTACTAAATTCTTAGTATAAATTTTCTGTTGTCCTTTTTTTTTTTTTTCCCTGTAACATTTTAAGTTGCCGCGTATATATATATATATATATATGTTAATCTATACCCAGTGTTTTAATGTTGTTTTCTATTTCCTTAAATGTAATTTCATTAGGTGATTTGAAGAAAACCTTAAAAGAGTGAAAATTCTCAAATTACCTACAGTAACAATTCGCAACGATTTTGGGTTACCTTTGTGGGACGATTGAAGGTGGAAACAAATACAGAAGATTAGTTGGAGGTGATGGCTTCGTTTAGAATTAAAGCTGGGAAATAAGCACGCAGGGAGAAGTAAACATGTAAAGATTGGTAAGTTGTAATGATTAGTATGGTTAAAGGGAATAAGCAGCATTGATATGGTCGTATCTTTAATTAGATCTTGGGCTACTTTAGGTGTTTTCATGTTTAGTGTCTCTCCAGTTTCTGCATAGATAGACTGTCTTGTGCTTTGACTCAACCGTTATAGAAGGTTTGGATTTGCATCCACAAGGGTAATTTAGGGTAATGTATGATGAGGGCATCGACTGAGTATTTCCTTAAATCTCTCCTTATGTGTCATATAAAGATTCGCCTTCAGCTTAAGAATACGAGGAGATATCGTTCCTCAAGTTTTGTAATTTTAGCAGGTGGAAAGTATTTCAACAAGAACATTTTTGTCACTTGTTTCATGTAGTTAGTGAAGAACATAACATGGAACTTAACTATTGCTTAACCTTTCCTCTTAGAGAGAATGGGCAGCCTGATGGCATCATCATTAGTTCCATTTATCTTAAAAGTATAGCAGATCTCTAGAAAGTTAGAGGTGTGCGTGCGCGCTAGGATTTTTGTCCTGGAGTCCATTGAATAGGACTGATGGTTGCACTATTTGGATGATGCTCAATTGATTTCGAAGTTGGTCGCTAGGATAATTATTCTCACAATACTTGATTTCACACTAGTTAAGTTTGGTCTAGCGAAGTCGAACATGATTTGTGGTTGGTCCGCTGCTATAATGTACAATTCTTTCATATCTACGTGACCTTCCAAGTCCTTATAACACTAATGTTTTCTTAAATGAAACCAAATAACTTAAATAAATAAAATTAGTAAAATAAAAACAAGAATAAAATAAAATAAAATAATGACTAGAATAATAAAACTAATGTTTTCTTAATATCAATTTTGTTGATAATAACGCTAAAAACTTGGTTGATTTAAACTTAGGGTCAATAATTGAATTAATCGCAAGTACATTATATAGTTATAACTAGTATAGGCAAGTACAGATCGAATCTTATGAAGATAATGAATACCGGTAATTACCGTTATCTTATTATCTAGTCTACAAATTTAAGTTTTGTTTTAATAAAGATAATAAAACTTAAACAATTAAAACGAACAAGAAACAATAGTGAGTAAATAACAAAAAAAAATCATTTAGAAAGCAATCAATATTAAGAATTAGTGCCTAGGTAATAAATCTCTCCTAAAACTATTAAAAAATTAATCTTTTATTATCCAATTGTTTTATTGACTATTGGACTATGAAAATTCTTATGGTATGCTAATAACTCAATTGAGACTACTAAGAACTAATCTTAGATTTTATCAACCAAATTACTCTGTTAAAGTTTCAAAGATTGGTTTATTAATTCGTGAATTCTGCTATTAAATTTGACCTTAATATAGAGGATTTATTTTGACCTATCTCTAGGCTTGTAATCGATTCCTTTCAATTACGATAGATCTACTCATACACAAGATTTCTTCAATCTCTGTGTTGACTAATATTCCAGATTTATTAGAATATATATTAAACACATAATTAAATCATAACAGATCAATCAAAACAATTGCATTAAATAAAAGAGTTAAAACATATTGTAGCACAAACTAGAGTACATCACACCTAGACACTAATAAAAAATTTAGTTACACATGATAAAAAATGAAATCAAACATAAACAAAAAAAAAAGAATAAAAAACAAAGAGTTCATAATTCTAAATCTCCCTTCTTTATATCGAATGTTCTTACAAGGTACAGGTTTGATATTGTAATCTATTGGATCTGTCGATGATTTCTTCGTATTTTCCATATTTTTTGATCAATATCGCCCTTTCTAAACGATCTCTATATCTGTGATCGCCTCTGTAAGTCTGCTTTCTTATTTTGCCTCCTCTCACTTCATTTTATAGTAATTTTTAGGGTTTATGAGAGATACACAATCTGATATACGAACGTATATTAGATCGTGTATACTCCAAGATCTCCATAATTGCAAATCTGCACAGGTTGAGAGACTTACATGGCTTTAAATCTTCGTTTTATGGTTTGTTTTCATCCGAATTTTTCTTCTTTTAGTCTATAAAGACAATTATAATTTATAAATATACTTGGAAGGAATTAAGTACCAAATATACAATAAAAGCCTAAAATATCAAGCAAAATATATCAAATATGAGTGTATAAATGTGGTCAAGTATGTATCTATTACATTTTATAAATGTTATGGAGCAAATTGATACTAAAGATAGCAGGAGTCTAAATTTGACATGAAATGTTAGGGTTCGATCACATATTTTATGTTAAAAAATTTATAATAATCACGTCAATATCTATACAAGATCACATATTTTATCCTATCAATTAAATATGTGAATGAAATTTAATAGAATATGATAAGAACACCATAAATGGTATAAGAGATCTGACCCTATATTTTATCTTAGGCTGATGTGCCATAGCAGAGATACGATGAAAACTTACCAGAATTAGATTTGCGAATGCAAATCGTACTAATTTGTAAATTAGTGTTAAAAATAGAAGTAAGAGCTGAAATGTTGGAGGGTATGTTAAAAGGAGCAATAGGTATTAGTTACCATGCATTCAATTGCATCAATGATACATAATATTTTTAAGGGATCGGTCAAAATCTTTTAATTAAATTATTAGATATTTTTCATTACTCTTACTTACTCGAGTAGATAAATTTCAAATTTTTGTTAAAAAAGAAAGCACATGAAAATGAATAAAGAGTAGCGAGAGCTTTTCCCGCTCTTTATCGTCTCCTAAACACCTCCCAGTCTTCCACCACCGGAATTTACAAAACACCAGTTAACTCTAATTTTAGTAGCTCTCACAGATGTTCACACGAAATTTCGAGGTAGTTCATACTTGTGTTAAAATTATCTCATGTTTTTCTGTTTTACAAGTGCAGATGGAGGCTCTGTACACCAAGCTCTACGATAAGTACAATGCTCTTAAGGTCTCTCGTTCATTCGATAATGTCTAAGAAGCAAATAAGTCTTAGGATACACAAGTCTCTGTTACACAATGTGTTGTCTTAGTTGATGTTTGCTACCTTGACTTTTCAGAAAAAGAAGTTCTCCGAGTTGGATGAGATTAATGAAGATCAAGAAGTCAAGTTTTTGAATTATGTCTCTGGTAAGCTCATTTCTTCATCCCAACCAAAAGTCTTGTTGTAGCAATGTGAGAAATTAAGTTCAAAAGCCCTTTTCTGGTACAGACTGTATGGATATAGCCCAAGTTAGTTGTCTCTTTGTAAGTGTAATTGTATATATTATCATTCAATGGCAGCTGCAGAAGAGCTAATACAGCACTTGAGAGACGAAAGTGACAGGTTGTGCACAAAACTGAATGATCTGAGAAGTGAAGTTGCTTCAGTCAGGCATGCATTCTGGATTTCCTTTATGGATTTACCTTATCATTAACGCAAATTTTAACTCACCTGATTAGCAGAAGCCCATAACTTAATATGATTCACTTTGCTCCAGATGCAACAATGATGAATGATGTACAGAGTACCAAAACTTGTTAACTGAAGAGAACCAAAAGAGTAAGCATATTGCGGCCTTTGATAGATAATTTAATATCACAATTCCTTTTATTCTGATTTTGTTTAATTATAATTTCTTTCCATATCTCTTTGTCTCAATACCTGGATTTTTGTTGAGAAGTATATTTCTTGTGCATTTTTTTGGATTTTATATTTCTTCATATTTATGCTTTTTTTAATTGTTTTTTGGTTGTATCACGTTGATATGTCTACTGAGGTATCATTTGTAACAGATGGGCATTCTTACAATTTGAAGAATAGTAGAAGTGAAAACCTACAGTTGAATGTGCATGAATCTTCTCAAGATATAACAGGGGCGGAGTCTCCAGGCTCAGTGAGATGAAGAACAAGAAAGCGTAGCCGAGCTGAAGCTTGGACAGGCGTAGGCTCAGTTTCTCCCCCTAGCAATAATCAATATGATACATTGATTGTCAGCAAAAATCTCATCCAAAGAAACATGTCTCCATGAGGATCTTTGCAAAGATCAGCAAGTATGTGTCAAGATCTGATGGTTTTAGAGCAAAAAGTTTGAGCTTCCTGCTTCTCATCTCTGACTATTTTTGTATGATTTGCAGCCAGAATCCTGTATGGGAATTGTTGATGTATCAGGTAGGTTTAAGTTGTCATGTTCTCCATCTTCTCATATGACAAGTACATATAAAAAGTTTCATGCTTTTCAGGTGTAGGTGGTGCTAAAAATGACACTTGTTCTTCCAACTGCCAGTTTCAAGCTCTTATTGAGTACTTAATAGGCATGAAATTATCTGCTGTTAATCAAACTGAAGGAATTTGCATCTCAGCTCTGCATCAATCAAGTGGTAATTCATACACGGATTCCTCAAGTACCTGCAGATGTTTTACATTCTCCTCTTTAGTAAATAGCCGGTTACTTTTCTAATTCTTAATATCAGATTGATTGATGCTTTCAACTATTTGAAATATGCATTTTTTCTCAATTTTATTAATGCACTGTGTGTGGAACTCAATTTTTGAAAAATGCAATGACGTGAAAAACATTAGAATTTCCAGAAGCTAGGTCTAACAGATCATAAGGTTGAAAACATAACTTGAATTGGTAAAACTATAGCAAGCAGATGGAAATTTTGTCAAGCTATTCAACCTCTTCTCGTGGTTGCAGTGTAACTATATTAAGCACAATTATTTGAAAACTTTTCATGTGATTGTTGGGCATACAACTGTTTCCTTTTTGACTTATATATGTTTTAAAAAATGCTTCAAGAGCTAAAGCATCAAGCATGGCCTTGATTTTCTCTTTTACTGTCATGAGTTTATGTATATCAATACTAAGGACACGTAAGTTCATTATACCTTCTATTTACTAATTTCTGATTAAAGTTGAATTTATCATAAGCTATACCTTTTATCCGTTGGTCAACTTTTGGCCAACTACTGAAGTTTAAATTCAAATTTCCTAAAATATTTTCTAGGCTTAGTTTTAGCAATTGTGCTGTGCTTTCTAATTCTGATGCCACTCATCTTTTGGACTGTTAACAGGTTATGCATTCAGTCTAACATGGGTAAAGAAGGCAGCTGGAGAGGAACCAGAGCTGGTATATTGTGTTTCAACGTTGGGAACTTTTGAGAGGATAGCACCGGAGTGGATGAGATCGGTTTTGATGTTTAGCATGAGCATGTGTCCAATCTTCTTTGAAAGGATAGCACGTGTGATCAAGCTGCATCGCTGATGTTTCTCTCTTCATGTCTCCTGTTCTTGATGATCACGGAAGCAGCCAATTGTGTAGTAAATTTCTTATTTCTTGGGCATTAACTCGACTCAGTTTCCAATGCTACTTGTTCCAATTAAATCTATGATGTCAAGCTTTAGGAGATGCAGTTTGGCTTATGACCTGTCACAGTTACCACGTGACTTGTTAAGGTAAACTGGAAATCCACTGCTGGAAGTGAAAAAGCTAAGTACAAGCTAATGAAATGAAAAGAACATTAGAAACTCCCTGTAATGGGAAGGCCATAGAGGGATTTTTTCCCGCTGTATAGATTAGATTGATTCAACAAGCCTTCTAAAATTGATTGCAATCTACTATGTTATAACAGTTTTTACTAGTAGAACGCTTTGCTAACTTATCTTGGGCTGCATCTATTCTATTTAATTAGTATGGAAACTTGAAACACAGTAATATTGTTGGGATTCAGTATCCAAAAAGTTCGTCCGTTCATGGAGCAGGGATTTGCCTTCCAGCGAGAGGCTCTTTTTTAGCAGCTCCTGGATTTGTGCAGCTCTGGTGTTAGAAGTTATGGATTCGAGCCTTTAGATAATTTTATTGGGGAGATTTTCTAGAGACTCATTCATAGACCTTGTGTTAGTTGGCATGTGTAAGCTCATTGCAGAAATTCATTATAGACTAGTTGAATCAAATTCGTCACTTAATCTGTTACGTAGCTTTTTTAGAACATGTAAATGACCGAATGTTACATATTTTTAAAATTTTATTTAGTGTACACAAAAAATAGAAATTATGAGTTTTCTTCTTATAAAATAAATAAATAAAAATTATTAATTAATAGTTGCTTCTTCCGCTTCTAAAGTTACTCTTGCCCAATCTCCTTCTTTATGTTGAGATCTTGAGCCTTTGTTGATATTTAAGATTTTATTACTTTTTAGTCTCTTTTCTTGATTTAGAATTTCCGTTGTCCATTTTGTTTGGCTTACTTTAAGTTCTTGGAGATTAGTCCTTCTATGATAGCCTAAAACTTATTTTTTAACTAAATCAAATGTAGATTAACAAAGCTGAAGTATAATTTTGTATCAATTTAGAAGTCTTGCCAACATAATTTAACTGGAAATTTCTCATTTTAAAGCCTTTTAATAAATAATTGCCAAAAAATGTTTTAAGAGTATTATAAAACTTTTTTCTAGAGAAATTTGTCATATTAGTTAAAAACATATTTTTTATTTCTATGTTAGTATTTCATGGATGCTTTTAGCATTTTAACAATTATTGGGTTTCTTTAGTTGAATGGAAAGTTGAAATATTCAGATATAATATTAGATTTCAATTTTTCCCCATTTTTGACGCAAATTTGAGGTATACATTCGGCTAATTATCTCCTTAAATTCTCTTTCTAGTGGATAATATGGTTGGTAAGGTGTTGGATGTTTGATGAAAGGGTGTGAGCTGAAATTTTCAAAAGTTATGGTTTTGATAGATATTAAAGCCAAAAGAGCAATTTAAACCTTAATATTTACACCAAAATCTAAGTTGGACTTAACGTTTTGGAGCGTTCACATTGATCCCTAACGTTTGCAAAATATTCAAGTCAAACCCTAACTTGATGAAAAAACTAACGTAGTTTGGCCTCTGTCAGTTTAATGCTATGTGGCAGATTTTTCCCAACGTGTAATTTTTTTAATTTTATAAAAACTGGGACTCACATTGATGACATTTTTTTAATTTACTTCCATTTAAATGCAACATATGGAATTTAGCATTCAAATGGAAGTGGGTCCTGCTTCTATTTAAATACAGCGTATGAAAGCTTGAGTTTCCACTTCCATTTAAATGCAACGTTTGAAAGTTTGGAATAACTTGCTCTGCACCGTTTTGACTCTTCCCCAATGCACATGGTCTAGAATTAGTTCAATACACACCGTTTTGAAGCAACGAACAACAATATGCACCATTCTTCCTTTTCTTCTTAAGCGAACAACAATTCCTAATTCAGACATCCCTAATCCATATCGCCGCCACCACCTGGAACGATTGCCATTCATGTATCATCAATCTATGTGGAATGATTTTTATTCATGTATCGCCACCACCACCTCTATGTCTGCCATTAAAATCACATCCTCCACCACCTCCTAAAAAATGAGGATCAACGCCACAGTCGCGATGAAAAAGGTAGGACTTTTATTTGTGGGTATTGCATCAATATTGCAAATTGGGGTTGTTAGGTTCTTGGTTTTTGAAAATTAAACAATTCAAGTTGCGGAATGGTCTCTAATTAAGATGAGGGTTGTGTGAATCAATAGAATCAATTTATAGTAACTCAACTTTTCCCATTTTTCTGATGGGTTGTAATAATTAAGAAAGCAATGCCAAGAAGGAGAGAATTAATTTATTAGAGAGAAAGAGATAATATATAATGTGGACAGTTTATTGGGTGACCTTATCATCATGTGATGCATAAGTGAATGCATGCGATGTATATTCCTAACGTAAGTAAACATCAATCTCCCTAGTAAAGATAAGAAAGATACTATGGTGTTCAATATTTGTAAACCTCTCCTTTAAAAAAGGGGCATTTTTTTGCCTCTTCAGAACAAATGCTAATTAGGTCCCTTTATAAATGTCAACCACACCTCTATTATCGATCAAATGATCAAAGCAATTATAAAACCCTAGTGAGAAATAAAACCCCAATATTAGGCCTTGTGCTAGATGAGTTTCCAACACCTTTCTCCTATAAGTAAAGCAATTGAGTTCCACCCTGAACACGATTTTATCTCCTTTTGATTGATGATGTACCTTTTTTATCCATTCCAGTATATTAGACCGTTGTGTTTCATTGTAATGTGAGTTATAAAGGACTAACATCAGTAAAAAAACAAATGATTGTTAGTTTCTATTTTTAAATTGCACAGCACACATACAGAGTTGATTGTAGGGTAAATGCGATTCTATCCTTGCTTTTTAGTCTCTAGTTTATTACTAGCAATAGAAGAAATGTAGCCTTAAGGTGATTTGAAGTAACGTATATTGGTTTGTGCCATGAAATTGTTAAGGTGTTGTATTTGAGAATTTCTAGCTAAGTTTTGTTATGAACGCACATGTTTTATCTATATGATCCCAACCTTAACTTGTAAGTTAGGGAAATACCCTAGAAAGTTGCATATTATAATTAGGATAGGATTCCAATTGTTTCCTCTAACCACTCTTTCTACTTTTGGTCGATTGGAAAGACTAGCTATGAGTATTATTGAATTGGGAAGCTTAAATAAGGGGTCTTATGGATGTCACATTTCAAACTAAAATCAAAAACTTTTCCCATTTATAATGATACACTTGATGTATGACATATGATATAAAGAAATGAAGTGAATGGGTGAATAGCTCCTTTTTGTCTTGTGAGTTTATGTTTCAAGATTAGTTGATTAGGAGAACTAAGAGAATTAATATAATTTTGCATTGACTACCCAAAGATATGGACGCGATGTCTTCAACTAACACTATATTAAATTCAAATAATGATTATCTAGTGTGTTATTATGTTTTAAAAGCCCCGTTAATGACTTCATAGAGTGATAATAACCTAGGAAGAATATTTTATGGTTGCCCCAAATATCCTGTAAGTTTATGTTTCGATAAGGTAAAATTGTTAATATATATGTTTAATGTTTGTCTTGCTAATTATTAATTTTCTTTCAAGTTAGAAGATGTGATTTTTTAAAGTGGTATGATGAAAAATTTAGTGAGCGAGCTATTGAGTTAATTCATAAATTGAAGAAAGAAGTAGGTATATTGAAGAAAGAGGCACAACGAACTATAATTGAATCACGTAAAACATTGAAAATTAAGGAGCAAATAAAGTTAATGAAAGAAGACAATGTGTTGTTGACAAAAGAAACAAATAAGTTTAAATTCGATTTAGTGATTATCGTAATATGGGTTTTTGTACTTATGGAGAGTGTTATAATATGATTTGTTATAGGTAAGTGGAACTAAATTGTGGTATTTTGTTTAAAACTTGAATTATGAAGAATGAAAAATCCTCATTTCAACTAAGTTTTAATATATTGTGCATTGTGTTTTGTCTTTATTGTTTTGTTATTCATGAAGTTGCCTTAATGATGCCTAATTAATAGTTGCAAAATCCATCAATAAGTATTTACAAAAGTGATTAATCACAATAAAAAATTGGAGCAGTATAACAATAAATAATTGAAGTAGTGCATACAAAAGTGATTATATTACTAAAGTTATTATATCACAATCCATCTATATACAAAAGTGATTATATAACAATAAATAATTGGAGCAGTGCATACAAAAGTGATTATATTACTAAAGTTATTATATCACAATCCATCTATATACAAAAGTGATTAGATCTATTTGTCTATATGTTGAATGTATTAACTAAAGTTCCAACAACACATAAACAAAATTAATGTAAAGTTTGCGAATCAACCACAATGCTTCCCTTATTTGCACTTGATTAAGAAGGTTGATCATGTACTGGTTGATTTCCTCCTTATTGCTTTAGTTTGTAACTGTTGAGAAGTTATTCTAGGTTGTCCTTTGAACCTTAGACCTTTTGGTTTGAACGACAACTTGAATGAATGTGGATTAACTTTTCCAAACTTCCCTGTAATACTATGCGAAGAGCTACCAACCTACAAAAAAACATGACGTTAACAGTATTCATTTGTGAAAGTAATCAATAATGTTATGAATGTTCATATACTCACAATATTGCGTTATTGACTTGCTTCAACAATATGGTTAACTTGTAAAGATATCTCGAAGATGACCTAATAGATATGAATCAATGAATGTCATAAATGATCATTAGATATATGATGCAATACATAGTAATGAAAGAAATGTTTTATACCTATAGAGATTGCTGAATAGGTTGAGTTGAGCCTTCATTCTTACATTTTTTAGCATTGTGGCTAGATTTGCCATATTTTCAACTTTTTGTATTTGACCCTTTCAAGTCAATTTATTTGTAATTTTCAACTTAATAAGCTCGTTTACTCCTATCCTTCTAGTTGTTTTAGGTCTTCCTAGTATAACTCTTTTAGGTGAGGATTTATTACTTCTGCATCAACAGTAAGTTAGAAAATTGGACCTCTAATAGGTTGCAACATACGGTCATACAATGCTAGGAATTCGGACTTCTTGTAGCAATCATCCATAAATGCCTCTAGAAGTTGCTTAGAATGGTGAATAGCACTTATATCATACTTGTAATGATATCCATAAAGCTCACATGCTTGTCAGCACCCTTGAAAACTTCATATGCTCCATCACCATTCCAAAATATTCTCCACTGCATTGTGTCTTTTTGATTCTTCTCAAATTTCTTTATAATATTAGGTGAAACATCTTAATTCTAACCATGCATAAATTCTCTCTTATCTGCATGCCTCTTCATCACCAGGACTCTAATGGTTTCAAGCATGCTGATAACTGCACAATCTCTTATCAATAAAATCCATCCATTAAAAGTTTCACTCATATTATTGTTGACAATTGAGCATTTTGATTTAAAGGATTGGCAACATCTTACCCGTTTCTCCTTAGGATACTCAAGCAATAATGATGCATATCTAGGTTTGATTTTATCTAGTCTTTTCAACTATTTGTTAAAATCTTCAACATAAGTTGACCATGCACAAGTCCAAAACTGCGTCAGCAAATCCTTTCGCTTCCAATTCATATTTCAATTGTGGTATAAGTGCTTAAAACACTTCCGATGAGTGACATATATTAATGTCTCTTCCAATGCCCTAATCAATCCCTATAAAAATAGAAAAGATTCAGTTAATATAAAATTTATACAACAATAAACTATTAATTAATGAAGAATAAAATACCTTTTACATATCTGATATAATTTTAAGTTTTTCACCACTATCCAATTCAAAGTTCGAGTCCAACACACTCATAAACAATGTCCAAGAATCAGTGTTCTCTACCTCGACAATAATCTAAGCCAATGGATACATCCCTCCATCACCATCCCTCCCAACAGCACTCAATAGTTGGCTTTGGAATTCTGTCTTTAAAAAGCAGCCATTAATACCAAAAATTGGCCTCAAATGTTTGTATCCTCTTTCCATAGTATCAAAGCAAATGTACAATCTTTTGAACTACTCAAAAGAGATAAAGATGTATGAATAAATGAATAAATGTCATAAATATTGTTACTGATAATATGTAAAAACTTAATTTGCTTACCTGTAACAAATAAGTTTCTTCATTCCTAGCTAGCTTTAACTCAATTGTTGATCATGGATTACTTATCCTCAACTCATGTACGTATCCTTGTAGCATGGCATATTCATTCACATAATCATTCGCCCTTTCTTTTCCCAATCTCCTCTCTACTCCTCTACACATACTTGAGTTGACAAATATATTGAGATTTTTTTTACATTCTTCAACCATCTTCGCCATCGAGATACTAGGTTTCTCAAGTATTCTTTACTTATAATGTCTCATCAAGAACTTAGCTAAAACCAATTTAGGTTTATTAGCCATAAAATAACTATGCTTATGATTGTATGTCTTCACTTTGAAGCATCGTTCATTCTTCTCCCAACCAACATACTACTCCCGTGGGCATCCCTCGATACATAATTCACTTTTTTAAAACTTCACATGGTATCATGTCCGCACTGTGTAATCCATAACAAAATCTCTAAATTCTTTTGTTGATCCAAACTCCATCCTCAATCTCCAATGTACTCCCACATCGGATGGATTATGCCTAATACTATTACTAGGTCTTTGTAGTATTTTCCTAGGCTCCTTTCCGCTTGGAAATTCATCACTATCAATAAAATTACCAAAATTAGTCGACTCAATTTCAACTGGTTAGTGGTCATGGTCATGATCATGATGATCTAGCTCCTTCGTCAACTCTTTCACTAACTCCTTCACTAGCTCCACAATTTCCCTCCTCACCTTCACTATCTCCATCCTCTCTTCTAGATATAGGAATATCTCAAGCGCAAATGATGGGGTGTCTAACGTATGAGTTACATGTGTAATGCCAAAAAAATCTCGATTTCATGAATAATACTTTTTGGGACGTGAATAGTGTATCCCAACGTGAATAGTGACACTCGAGACCCAAACTGCATTTTATTTTATTTAGCATAAGATAATATTGTTCAAGGACAGCTCGAGGATCAAATTAGAGCTCCAAATGAGTTCATTTTGAGGGTTTAACCAAGAGTTGACCAGTGATCAAAGTTTGACCCGAGAAAGGGTAAAAGTCAGATCCAAAAATAATAATTAAAAATAAATGATATTAATTAAGGTCTTTATGTGAAGTTGATATTTTTATGGGTATTTTTATTAAGAAAAAGAAAGAATGGATTAAAAGATAAAATTAATTTTGGATCTAAAAAAAATGAAAAACTTTTAATAAGGGACCATATGACATTTTTGTCAATTGCCCAATCTCTTCTTCTCCAAAACATTGCAGAGAATCGCCTCTCTCCTTTCTTCTGCATTTTTCTTTCGTTTCTTTCATTTTCAAGTCAACTTTCTTTACTTTTAACCCCCAAATCACCTATTAAATACTAAATCATCAACCTAGGGTCCCTAAACTCACCATATCAATAAAAAGTTTGGGAAAAGATGAAGAAAAGGTGTATGGGTGTTCTTGATGAATAGTACCAAAAATTTTATAAGGTAAGTTAATGGAGTTTCGATTATTTTTAGTACATGATTTTGGTGTAGTTGCATGCACTGATGAATAAAATGCATGAAATTGAATTTGTTATGCAATATTACGAAGATAAAGAAGACGAATTGAAGGAGAGAGAGAAAGAGAAAAAGAAGGAATAAGGAATAAGGAATTGATGATGAAATTGAAGTTTATGGAAGTTCAGTTTGAAGATTTGGACATTAATTTGATATGTGTTTTTGCAATTTTACTTTTTCGTAAAAATTGTCTATTAGCAAATTTAGGGTTCTTGAGTAAAATTGGGGGTTTATGAAATTTTTGTTAAAAATATTTAATTAGATATTAAATAGAGTAGTATATGTGATTAATTGAGATGTTGGACTTATAATTTGTATTTTTCCCAATTGGCATATGATAGTTGTGCATTAGTGTGTGTTTTTCTAAGTATTTGATTTGTGTTTCTTGCATAATAGTTTATTATTGTTATATTTTAGGATTCATTTTGTATGTTTTCACTTAGTTTGATCTTCATTGTTGTTCTTTTATGTTTTGATGTTAATTTATGATAAGAATTGATTATTTTGATGTATGAATGGAGGTTGGTAACTTTGAGATTGAGCTAGAGACCAAAAGAGGAAAAGAGAAGAGGAAACATTCTGATGCAAGAACCCACGATCACGGGAATCATGCCAATTCCCACGATCGTGGGATGTTTAACCCGAGAACATATGCGAGGTTCACTTAATTTTTAGGTTTTCTGGACTATATAAGATAATAAACCCCTATGGATGAAAGAGGACATGAAACCTCTGTGTAGTCCTTGAGTGAAAAACCTAGGTTTTGAGTCTTGACAAAGGTGGAGATTCAAGGATCATCAATCACAATTGGGAGAAGAGCTTACCAACACCAAAATTTCCAAATTTTGGCAGAGAAGGAGGAGTTCTTTTTATTTAATTTTTAGTTGTTTTATCTCTTCAAGTCATTGTATGATGGAATATTCAATTGTTGGGGATGTTATAGGCACCATGAGTGGCTGATTTATTTTTAGGGATTACTTTTGAACTATCTTGTTAAACTCTTATTTTATTGATTTGAATGAACGATGTCTTTGATGAATGTTGAATACATTTATATCTTGCAATAGATCAAGAGATTAAGTAGGGTAATCTGTGTGGGATTATACAACGAGAGTTGGCATTCTATAGACCTACGTTCATCAAGTTAATTAATTAGTTGAAAGAGAGATCTTGGCTAATTTAATTGATCATCTATAGGATAACTTAATAACTAGTTAAATTAATGGAGTGATTTGGTAGATTAAGAGATTGCTTAATCATCTTCATTTAATTTGATTCGGGACAATTAATTACACCTTAAGAGAGGGTAGTTAATACATTTGGATATCTTAAGTGAGACACAATTCAATTAATAAAATAGGATGGAGACAAGATAGGGAAAAAGTGATCTCTAGTTGTTAAAATCTTGAATTCCAATTTTCTGTATTTTGGTGTTATCAATTATTCATTGTTATTCATTTAATTTTAATTTAATTTTCTAGTTTATTTCCATAAAACAATTTCGGTTCTTAAACAAAGATTGATCTGAATTAAGTGGTGCTTAAGCACTATCATTGTGAAATCAATATCCGCTTTTTACCTATAAGCCATGACCTGTATACTTGCGATTTTTGAGCGTAAAACTAGTAGAATGTTTTACAATCAACAACTTACATTATGTTTGAATTGAGAAACTCAATATGCATGTTATTTTTGACTAATTGGTGAGATGAATATGTCTTGACTGTTGTAAGAATTAAATTAAAACCAATAACCGAAAAAAATGACATTTACTTTGGTCAAATATGGAATAGCGTGAATTGGTTATTATGAGCTTTTATTATGAAATTTCAATAGAATTTCATTAGTAGATTTGCCCCTGGTAAAATAGATAGGAATTGGAGGAATGTGATAAGGTTGGCATGCTAATTAGGGAGTTAGCAGTACTGAGTCATGATATATGTTATCAGACTTTATGGCTCCGAGAACTCAGTCTTGATATGTAAATATTATAAAAAAGACTTTATGGTTCCAAGAACACGATCCAATTTTATATATATATATATATATAATTGGATCGTGCATGACTAATGATTAAGTAACTTCAAATAAAAATAGTAATTGATTTTAAGTTAAATTGTACAATTTATTCATCATTGTATAATTAGATATGAATTATTAAAATAGATACATGCTTGTATTTCATAACTTGATTTTAAATGCCTATTTATGCTTAAAAATAAATGAAGATATTTGTATGTGAAAATATTATATATTATGCATGTTATGGTTGAATAAATTGAATTGAGTGATAAATGAAATTACTTGAACACCACTAAGCCTATAGCATAGCGTGTGGATTTTATTTCTACGTGTAGATTTTGAAGAGAATTAGAAGAAAGTTGTGGTGGATCTACTACAAGATAAGAGTCACATAGAGGATCTCAAAAGATTTGGAGGTGGATATATTATAAATTTTTATTTGGTTTTTGGTTATGGCATGTACATATAAAGAAGTGAAGGATCTTACAGGATTTTATTGTGAATTATATACAAATAAATGAAAGTTATGTATGAAATATGGTTTGGATGTGTTGAAATGTATTGAAAGATGGGTAAATTATTTTATCACGGAGTTTGACATGGAGACAGATAGTTGAGTAACTGTTGATTTGCAAAACAGTTTACTAGTTTTACGCAAAAAATTGCAAGTATACGGGTCGTGACTTGTAGTTAAAAAGCAGATATCGATCCCACGAGGATTGATACTTAGGCACCACTCAATTCAGATTAATCTTTGTTTAAGAAATGAAATTTTTTTATGGAAATAAACTGGAAAATTAAATTAAGATTAAATGACTAACAATGAACAATTGATAATACCAAAATGCAGAAAATTGGAATTCAAGGTTTTAACAACTAGAGATCACTTTTTTCCTATCTTGTCTCTCTCCTATTTTATTAATCAAATTGTGTCTCACCTAAGATGTTCAAATGCATTAACTACCCTCTCTCAAGGTGGAATTAATTGACCCTAATCAAATTAAATAAAGTTGATTAAGCAATCTCTTAATCTACCAAATCACTCCACCAATTTAACTAGTTATTAAGTTATCCTATGGGTGATCAATTAAATTAGCCAAGATCTCTCTTTTAACTAATCAATTAACTTGATGAATGTAAGTCTATAGGTTGCCAATTCTCATTGTACAATCCTACACAAATTACCCAACTCAATCTCTCAATTTGTTGCAAGGTATAAGTATATAATCAACATTTATCAAAGACATCTATCATTCAAATCAATAAAATAAGAGTTTAACAAGATAGTTCAAAAGTAATCCCTAAAAATAAATCATTCACTCATGGTGTCTATAACATCACCAATATTCAAATATTCCATCTTACAATGTCTAGAAGAGATAAAAAATAGAAAATTAAATAAATAAAACCCCTTCCTTTCTTTGCCCAAATTTGGAAATTTCGGTGTCAATGTGCTGTTTTCCCAATTGTAATTGATGATCCTTGAATCTCCAACTTCCTTAAGACTCTAAATCTAGATTTTTCACTCAAGGAGGCTATTCTACACAGAGGGTTCACGTCCTTCTTTCATCCATAGGGGTTTTTTTAATCTTATATAGTCCAGAAAACTTAAAAATTAATTGAACCCTGCATATTTTCTTAAATTAAACATCCTACGATCGTGGGAATTGGGATGATTCCCACGATCATGGGTTCTTGCATTAGAATGCTTCCTCTTCTCTTCTCTTCCTTTGGTTTCTAGCTCAATCTTAAAATTGCTCAATCTCCATTCTATATAAAAATAATCAAGTCTTACCTTAAATTAACATCAAACATAAAAGAACAACAATGAAGATCTAACTAAACGAAAATATACAAAATGAATCCTAAATTATAACAATAATAAACTATTATGCAAGAAAAATATGCCAAATACTTAGAAAAACACATACTAAAGCATAATTATCAGTAACATGCATGAGAAGTGTATTGAAGTTTCTTGCAGGAGGTTTTAAGTAAATATAGAGGAAATTTTGTCTAAATTTTTATAAAGTTAATAGTAGTTGCTAGAATAATGAGGTGTTAAATACAGAATGTTGTAGTTCAAAATGTTAGGTATGTAAGAATATGGTAACACTAGATATGCCGATTCTATTATCGAGTATGGGGTGTTACAACATAAACATCAATCATTTGGTAGACTTTCATCAAATTAACGAGTAATAGAAAACTTTCATTTGATTCAATCAATCTTAATGACTCACTAAATTCAAAACTACATACATTATAATAGGCCTTATGCACTTGAAGGTATCCTAACTCCTTTCCCATCTCACATATTAGCCTATAGCTAACATAATCAAGTTTTATTTTATCAAAAATACTTGATTTCCTATCAACATATTTCAACTTTGGCTCTACTACTAACTTTCTGCTATAAAACAACCTTATACTTCTAAATTGGGCCATCATACACCTGTTCACAATAAAGGGGAAAAAAATTTGTCAACAGATTGTGCATGTAGTGTCATTTTCAATTGCCTACTAAAAGTGTCCATAATGACCAAAACATAAATTAGATTACAAATGAAAATTATAATATTTCATGATAAATGAAGGCAAGTGTATCACCAAAAAGCATACATTTATATGATATTATCAATCTTATAATGGATACTACACGCATAAGTATGAAAGCTAGTGGTGACAACTTGCAATTAGAGGATAACATAAGTGCTTAAAGATTTTTAAATTGATAAAATAATCCCTATAAACTTAAACTAATAATCATGCATCATAAATGAAAACATCGATACCATTTCATAAGTATGATTTGTTTCAAGTTAAGATTTTAGAAGTTAAATTTCTACAGTTGATGGACGCATTGGGCAGAAGGTATTCCACCAATAAAATAGTAACTAAACTTGTTGCACCAACAATGATTTAGAGAATTTTGTGGAATTCAAGGTGTTCTAGTTTTCAACAAGTTGAATTATCTTATTTATTATTCATTCAGATAGAAATCAGAAGATGATCTAACTGGAATCAACCCAAAACATAAAATTGAAACTTTATATAAATAAGAACAATGAGACAACTTTGGTTTTGGTGCTTCAATTGGTGAGCTTAGCATTTTGATTTATCAAATCCATTTTTAATGTCTTGTTACTTGTTTTGATTCAAATTTGACAATTTTGGGTTATTTGGTTCGTATAGTTGTTAGTTGGAAGCTATGTACTTATTAGTGGGAGAAAGTAGTACTTAGCTATCCTAGTTTTGTAGTAAAAGTATGATCAACTCTATGATTGGCTATTTGTTGCATGATATTAGTAGAGTGAATTTTATGTTATTTCATTTTTTAGTCTATTTGAAAATTTGAAAACATGATACTATTCCATTAGGCATTCTAACCATTTCATAATGAAAAAATTGGAACGCTAATAGGACTATTTGTCTACATCCAATTCTTAAAACTTTAAGTACATAGAAGTACATTTTCTTCCTTGAAGAGAAATTATTTGCATTAAAAAAATATGTACATAACATTGAAGTGTATATTTACATGCATTGGCTAACACTAGAGAAAAAAATGAAGCATAAATGTTCAAGAGAGATGAAAATAGTTTAACAATGTTTTGGGCTTATTAAGTAAAGCCGACAAAAATGAACAATAGTTTAAACAAGATCATATGTCCCCAAAAAAACAACATCTCGTGACTTCAATGCTAAGTATCATCTTTTTAAATTTGGACAACTCTGTTATCAACACATTCACTATCAACATCCAGTATTCACAAATAAATCTATGCATACGGGACCACAACATATAATTATAAACAAAGAAGTACAAACAAGCAAATTTGGGGACCACATATATAAAAAACATAAAAACAATACAACAATGGACTTCCTATGATGAATTGTTGACTTCTTGTTTCCTAGAAATCTGAAGAGCGTGCAAGTTGTTTCTAACATTAAAAACAATGTGTGGGAGAAGAAGAAATAATTAGGGATTTAAGCACGTATGAAATCGTCTGAAGAATAATTAGTGGATTGAAACTAACCAAACTGAAATTGCCTGAAGAGGAAGAAGAGAATTAGGGGTTAAGGAAGAAGGAAGAATGGTGCAAATTGTTGTTCACTGCATTTTTAGAACAAAAGGGAGGTGGTAGTTGGAAAGTAGGTGCAAGCTACTTAGTTCTAAGTGGTTGTTAGAGTTAGTTGTAAAGGATAAAAGTCTTATTGATATTACTTCTTATGTTTTGATAATAGGACAAGTTTCATTTTCTAATGGGATTATAGTATAAGAAGAAACTATCTTGAAAATATATAGTAAGAATGGTAAAAGACTATTTATGTAAGGTTATAAATAGGTGCTTTAAATAGACTAAGCGAACAAGGATATTTAGGCCCTCCTTAATTTTTAACACTAAAACATTGACAATGTTTATCTTCAACAAAACTTAAACTCATAAAAGGGATAAAATGTATTATGAATAAGAGAAATTTTGGTAGAATCACTTCTATTTCTTCTATTAATTTTTTATAAGAATAATGAAAAATGAATTAACTTTAGTGAGTATTTATATTTTTCTAATAAAAAGCACAAATTTAAGGTGACAGATATCCTAAAAATAGGTGTCAATAAGGTGAGTAGTCATAATTCTTCTAATTATAGAACAAAAAAGTAGAATAGAAGTTTACGTCATCGTTGTGAGTATTATGTTGGATTTGCATAAGAATTAAAAATTATGTTATAATTCATAATCTTTGTTAGATTTGTAGAAAGTCTTGAATTTGTGTTTTTCTATAAAACTAAATTGAATAATATGAAATTAGAATAAATAAGAGGATAAATTCTTAAGATGTTATTTTATGGATATTATATAACAAAGGGGTGACTTAAGAATTTTTTAAAAGAAAGATCTTAATGTTAATATTTTGAATGGAACTAAATGATATTTCTTTAATTGCCAGGGGCCTGATTTCAAAATCGTAAGGCAAAAAACTAGCCGTTGGAGACTAAATGGCAAAAACAGACAATATGAGTCACTTGCAACGTTCGAAAACGTTCGCCTTTCTTATAAAAACGCCTAAACCCCCTCATTAACCAAACTCCCATCTCTGTCTCTCTCTCTCACTCGTTCTCTCTAAAAACCTAAGAAGAAGAGACAAAGAAGGACAACTCTGCACCCTCTTTTATCTCTTCTTCTCCTCAGTTTTCTTGGGAACTTCTCTTTCAGTATACCACCTTTCTATTTCTGAAACTGAAAAAAGGGTAACGAAGCAATATGGCAACTGTTAATGGGTATCAAGCGAACACCGCAATGTCCGCTACTGGAGGGCCGTCGTCGAAGCAGAGCGTGGCTCCGCCTAAAACTGTTGACTCTCAATCTGTGCTCAAACGGTATTTTCCTATTCCAAAAAGTTCTTTTTCCTCCTTTCTGATTATGCTTATCTGGGTCTTAGTGCTTGTTTTAAAGTCTGCTTAATTTGTTATGTCGGCTTTTCAGACTTGTATTCTTTGCTGGAATTTATTTTTGATGGCTTGCTATGTTCGTTTGTGTTTCTCAAGATTTCTTGCTTTTTTGAATCGTTAGATTCTATTATTTTGAGGGGGCTCATTATCTTCACCATTAACCAATTTACCGCCTCTCTGTCAATTTCTTTGTTTGTCTTACAAGTTGGTGTTGCGATTGATCTTAAGATGGGTTGTGTCATAAGTTGGCTCCTTATTAGCTAATTGATTGGCTTTCAAGATTGATCTCCCATTCATGTCTGTTAATATTAGTCTAACTTTGTTTTTTTCTGTTCTATTTTTTTCTGTGTGGAACAGACTGCAATCAGAGCTGATGGCATTAATGGTAAGGACAGTGGATCCTCAGCTTTTTCTTTCTTATTTATATAAAGATCATCTTCTCCTTTTGTTTTTAAAGTATCTGATTTTGGATTCAAAAACTAAAGTTAAAAACTTGCGTACATTATATCACGACTTTTTAGTGATTGTTGATTTTGGATATTCAGATGAGTGGAGAATCTGGGATATCTGCATTCCCTGAGGAGGATAACATATTCTGCTGGAAAGGAACAATTGTTGGAAGCAAAGAGACAGTCTTCGAAGGCACTGAATACAAGCTATCTCTATCTTTCCCTAATGACTACCCTTTCAAGGCTCCCAAGGTGAAGTTTGAAACCAGCTGCTTCCACCCAAATGTTGACGTATGTGGCAACATTTGCTTGGACATCCTTCAGGTAAATAATTGTGCTGATATTTTTATGAAGATGCCTTAAACTTGTCATTTTTTGTTATGCAAATGTGTATCCAACATCACCTTCCTTTCTTTTACAGGACAAATGGTCGTCTGCCTATGATGTTAGAACAATATTACTGTCTATCCAGAGTTTGCTTGGAGGTAAAATGCTACTTTTTGGGGTTTGACCTTAAATAAACATCTCAATTTATTATAAAAGGTTTAGTTTAACTAGTTTGTGATGTTTCAGAGCCAAACATAAGCTCTCCTTTAAATACTCAAGCAGCACAACTCTGGAGCAATCAAGAAGGTAAGCACTTCATTTTCAATATGGTTAAAACAATTTTTTGCTTCACGATGTAAAACTTCTGAACCATTGTGCATCTGTCCTTTCGTATTACAGAATACAGGAAGATGGTGCTGAAATTGTGTAAGCCTTCAAGTGCATAGTAAAACAAGAAGCAATGGTCTTGGGTGCCGAAAGTTTTTTTGGTTACATTCATTGAACAAGGAGAATTTCTTTGAATTTTTTTTCTTTTTTTCTTTCGTTCACTTTGGTGTGCTTGAGTTCGTATAAAACAGCGTTCTCTTTTACCTATCTGGATGAATGTAATAAACAACAGAAATCATAACCATAGTAAAAATGGCGCCTAAAAGATGAAAATTTTAACTAACGGTTGATATGGGCATTCTACAAAAAACATAGAGCGACGAGAGAACAAACAAAATTCAGGAGAAAAGGAGGGTAGCAGCTATTGTTGAGATGAAGTGAGTTGCCTCAGGTTGTACTTGGCCAAATCCTTGTACTTCTCAACAACCCCGACCAAACACACAGTCTGACAAGTAAAACAATTATCATTAATCTCACAAATGTAGCTTTACTTTCAGTTTCAAACATAATACAGTATGCCTTTGGCACAATAAAGGAATAAAGGACTTTCTTACCTTGACAATTTCAACCACAATCGTTTTGTCCGGATTGTTAAGATCAACTTTATGAGGTGCAGGAACAGATTTTGCAACAGCATTTATGATTTTCATCCTGTCAATACCAGTGTTTGCACGGGCCTCATATAGAACTGCAAACTGCAACATAAGGGATGGACAGATTTAAAATTATATCGCCCAACTTTCCTTTAATCTCAAGTTTGATTGAAACATATGCAACACTGAAAACTAGCAACACTATGGTGCATAGTTTGCAGTCCCATAACACTATTAATTTTGAGAACTTAGAGAGAGAATTTTATTGAAGCAAATATGTGTGCTAATTGGAAAGTATGGACATTTTCCTCTTAATCTGAATTTAATTCGGAAGTCTAGTAGGTGTCGCCTGGTAAGTCTATGTCTGCTTGATCTCAATACTGATAGAATAGATAAATACAGCACCTTCTGTGAGTCCCTGGCATCCACAGGAAAATACTTCTCCACTATAGGTGCAATTGCTCTTGTAATTTCCTCATCAGAAGCATAGCATGAAATTTCAACTGGTAAAACCCTTAAGATGAACCTACATGCCACAACAAAGTAACTTTACAGTGCCAAAAATGAATGTATCCTCACTTTCTCCTAAACAAACACAGTTTTAAACATGTATCAAATACAAGTCAAGGAATGAATTATTATATAAAACGTGGCAAGAAGAACATCTGTCATCGGCATAATTTCACAAATTTCAAATAAAGAAACACAGAAACCATGAACCTCGACATGTGTTTCCTTGTTGAAGAAGCAGATGTCATCATGTACTGTACAATGTCTTTAGGGGAAGGGTCACCATCTCTCTTGCGCATTTGAACAAAGACAACGCCATTACAACCTGAATCAATGTTCATAAAGCGCCTCTGTTTGAAGACAACAATAAGGCGAAATCATGGAACCAACCAAGAGAAATAAGGAACCAGGCAAGAAAACACAAGAAGAAAGGTGCATAAGCTGGAGAACACAAGGTCACTAATACAAATTCCCTTTATTTTCGATGTGAAGGTCATTATTACAGTCTGGTGATTATTATTTACCTTGTTCTTATCTCCCAGATCTCTGAGTTCTTCTTCAATGAGCTTATCAATGGATTTCTCCTCCACTTGGTCAAGTGCTCCACTTTTGGTAGCAGAATAATCGATGCATTGTTTCTTTATTGGTGGTTCTGATTCATTTGGTAGATTACCATGCTCTTCATCATCTTGTGTCATTTTTCCTGTTTTTTTTTCGGGGCATGCATTCTCTGCCCCATTAAAACTTGAAATTTCATTCTCTGCCCCATCTGGTTTATTTTCACATTTCGACCCTCCCTTCTCTTCCTCCTCTTCACTATTTACTTCTTCTGACACCCCCTCCTTCCCCTCCTCCTCTTCCTCTTCATCATCAGAATAGGTGAATGTAGTCTTTTTGTTTAAAGGTTTATTAGACACCTGTGAAATCTTCGCATTTGTGCCCATACTACTCACAAGCTCCTCATAAAACTGCAGAAAAATTAAAAGAATATAGCAGTATCCTCCCATATATCAGAAAGAGAGGTTAATTAGTAGTCTAATTTACAGTTTAAATAAATTAATCAGTTCCATGCAGTCTTTGGGCTATAGGATATTGATAATGGATTTCTTCATCAGAACTCAATGGTAAAAGAGAACTTAGAGTAAACTATATCGTTGTCATTCTCATGCGTAGCGAAAGTTCTGCCAAGTAAATTAATTTCCAGTTTCCAACCTCATCTCAATCTTCTCGACATATGTCATGAAAACCAATAAAACGTCATTCTGTTTCCCTTTTCAAAATCCTCTCCATCGATATACAGGAATAATCATTTCACTACTCGTGCCATAAAGCAAGAAACTAAAGTAAACAAATTTCAATTTGGCAAGGAACACAAATACCCAAATGAGAAACTAGCAATAAAATGGAAATATATGATGGAAAAAACAGTAGAAGTAGAAGAGAAAGTTAAGAGGAAATTACGGACAGAGTCAATAACGTTAATGGCTTCAAAAGAGGCCTGACGCTCCCTTCCACCATCACAAGTGATAAAGAATCCTTGAACTCCTGGTCTTAAAGGGTATGACCCTTTCTTCTTCACTGGTTTCTGCAAAACGAATAACAAGCAACGTGTCAATCAAAAGCAACAAAAACAAGCAAAGGGCATTGGATGCAAGAATAGTTACAGTGTTCGGAAGATAGCGCTGCTTTCTCTTCTTGTTCCCGGCGGTGGTTGTGGATTTAGGCCTGCCTTGGGTGGCCATAGAATAGAACCGTGAGGGGAGATCTCCAGCAAAGTACGTTTGGTGGCGAATAGCGAGCAAGTGCAGTTTGTAAAGCACAAAAATAGACCCAACGGACCAAAAGCTCCGGTCCAAGTCCAATTATTGTTGAGTAGATCTTTTTCGTTCTAAAATGTTCTTCTGTTTTCTTGTGATCTAATTATGGTACCTACAAAATTTAAGTATTATTAACTATTAATACTAAGCGTGAATGAGTGATGACGAAGAAATAAAATCCAACCGTCCATTTTATCAACGGCTGTCATCCTCTGCATCTTTCTCGTTTTGGGGTTAAAAGAGGGGCTCAGCCCAATGCATTAAAAAGAAAGTTACAAATTATAGGGTCGGGATATAGTAGCTCCAATAGCGTCTCCCAACAGATAATACCTAAGGCCCATCAGGTACTCATTTAGCCAATGGCACCCCACTGGAAAATTCAGTGCATGGTTAAACAACCAATCTTTCTCGTTTTACTTCACTTTCGAAGGTTCCACAAAGAGCAACAGTTTCTGCTTTCTGTTAAGGTTTTGCTCTCTCCTTTGGCTTCCTCTCCTTCTCCTAATCTTGATATGAGATGCAGTCTGATGTCATGTCAGAGTACTAGAGAGTATTAAATTTCTTTTCTTTTTCTTGTTTATTTATTGTAACAATTTTGTGTTATTTGACAAGTTGGAACCCGAGAACATACTGACCAGTACATCTGATCTACTCAGGCAAGTCCAAACAACTCACAAGTTCGACCCAGACGTCTTGTTTCGGTATACCTCCGTTCATGTCTCCGGTTTTCCTGCGAATTCCACCAGTTTTATTGTCAAACAGGTATATATTGTGGCTTTTTGGATTTTCTTATGGTTTTAAGTGAGTTGCTTGATCTGTGGAGTGGTGAGTTGGTTTTGATTTTGTTAATTTCTTAGTTTAGGCATAGATAATTGAACCCGATTTTTCCGTTGGAAGCTGAAACTGGAGAGTTGGTAAAGAGGTATGTGTTGAGGAAGAAGCCTCCTGGGACTTTGTTGCCCTCAGCTCACGTCGTGGACAGAGAGTATCAAGTAGTTTATGGTGGATTTACTTGGTTTTTTGTTATTGATTTCTCAGAGAATCACAGGAAAAAAAAAGTGCAAATTTAGGACATGTTTTTTAGTTAGAGTTGTGAAAGGTTTCCTTTTGTTTTTATGTGGGATGTGACAGGTTCTTCGGGCTTTGGATGAATACACAGATGCTCTAGTTCCTAAAGTATTTTGTTTATGTTTGGATCGGAGTGTTATTATATCATGGAGTTCTTGGAAGGACGTATTTTTATAGACCCAAAGCTACAGGTATGAGCCTTTAGATGTTTCTCAGGAGTTGCTATATTGGCAAGACGTAGGGAGTATCTTTACCTTGGTGGTTTGCTCTCGTCTGGCTTGTCTATCCTCCTCTGGTTGCACTTCGCATCCTCCATCTTTGGTGGTTCCGCAACCATATTTAAGTTTGAGGTTAGTACATACTCTTACTGCATTATTTACATTCTTTGTATGAAAAAAGCTCTCTAACCGTTAAACTTCTCTTTTGACCTTCACAGTTGTACTTTGGGCTTTTGGTTTTCATGGGTTACATAATTGTTGACACCCAAGATATCATTGAGAAATCTCACCTTGGTGATCTGGATTATGTGAAGCATGCTCTGAACCTTTTCACCGACTTTGTTGTTGTTTTTGTTCGAGTTCTTATTATTATGGTGAGTTAGGCAGAAATGTACTAATTATGTCTAGTACTCATTATTTACCTTGAGATCTTTGACTTATACTGAATGTTTTTGTAAAATTTTCCTTATGCAGTTGAAGAATTCAGCTGAGAAGAATGAGAAGAAAAAGAAAAGGAGAGACTGATGTTTTGAGTCTATGAAGCAAACTTGTGCTCATGACCCATCTTTCACGTGAACTAGGTTTTAATGGATACCCTGTCTATAGACTTGTTTTGATGTTAATATTCAGAGGGATGTCACTACCAAGTACTAATAATGTTGTTAGTAGCTAACGTATCTCTGGAAATTGCTCATATGTTGTAGTTACAAATAATTTGGTTGTTTAATATGTCTCACTGACTATCTTGTTTTCCTTTATTCAGCTGTTGCTGTTTGCAACTTCAAACAATTCACAGAATGTTTTTCCAATATTTGAGGAATCGGCTAAACTTTTTAAGGGGAAGGTAACTAATAAAGAATTATTAAACTTACCACTCCATTATCAATATCATTGAATGATTCCAACAGTTGAAAGAAGTGTATTGGATCTTTTTAGCCTTTTATTTTTCTTCTTAAATGAATAAATATCAATACTGACATTATTCAGGTGATATTCTTTGAAAATGGAAATTTGCTTTACTTAAGGCTTTTGTTTCTATTGCAGCTTATCTTTTTCTACGTGGAGATGGACAATGAGGATTTGGGAAGCCTGTTTCAGATTATTTTGGTGTCTCTGGAAATGCTCCAAAAGTATTGCAACACAGGAAATGATGATGCCAAGAAATTTGTACTCGATTGAGAAGTTAAAAGTTATTGTAGAAAAAATTAAGGTTGAAACTGTACCTCTGTTATTCTTCATATCTTTATCTTGCATCAATGCTATTTACGACTTCATTTATATTTAGTCTCAAAATTTGCTGCCTTTAGGTTTTACTTGGTTGTGCATTTTTGGCTTTTTATTGGACCCAAGGAAAGTGGTGTTGAGAGTACTAGGCATGTAAATAATGGCAGCCTAATGGCATTTCAATTTTTGGTTCTCATTTTCGTCTTTCAGGCTTTTGGTGAGGATTTCCTTAAGGACAAGCTAAAACCTTTCTTCAAGTTGGATCCAATTCCTGAAACTGTAAGCTAATGGTTGATGTTTTTGTCCAATTGCATGTTAATTTCCATCTTCTGATCTAGCTGCAATTCTGTATTTGGAGGTTGTCGAATGATGGGGATTTCAAAATAGTGGTTGGTGATAGTTTTGATGAGATTGTTTTGGATGAGTCAAAAGATGTTCTCCTTGAGGTATGGATGCACGGAGAAACTGTGGCTTAAAACTTGCTCCAGTTCCTAAACTTCAAGAATTGAGTTTGTAACTGTGGCTTTTGCAAAGTTTAGCCTCTTATTTTTCTTCTTAAATGAATAAATATCAATACTGACATTAGTCAGGTGATATTCTTTGAAAATGGAAATTTGCTTTACTGAAGTATTTTGTTTCTATTGCAGCTTATCTTTGTCTACGTGGAGATGGACAATGAGGATTTTAGGGAGCCTGTTTCAGATTATTTTGGTGTCTGTGGTTACTGTAGAAAAAATTAAGGTTGAAACTGTACTTTTGTTGTTCTTCACATCTTTATCTTGCATCAATGCTATTTACGACTTCATTTATATTTAGTTTCAAAATTTGTTGCCTTGAGATTTTACTTGGTTGTGCATTTTTGGCTTTTTGTCAGACTTGCGGAAAGTGGTGTTGAGAGTACTAGGCATGTAAATAATGGCAGCCTAATGGCGTTTCAATTTTTGGTTCTCTTTTTCGTCTCTCAGGCTTTTGGTGAGGATTTCCTTGAGGACAAGTTAAAACCTTTCTTCAAGTCGGATCCAATTCCTGAAATTGTAAGCTAATGGTTGATGTTTCTGTCCAATTTTATGTTAATTTCCATCTTCTGATATAGCCGCAATTCTATATTTGGATGTTATAGAACGATGGGGATGTCAAAATAGTGGTTAGTGATAATTTCGATGAGATTGTTTTGGATGAGTCAAAAGATGTTCTCCTTGAGGTGTGGATGCACCGAGAAATTCTATATATCCATCAAACTAACTCCTTTCTGTGTTTTCATTCTTTGCCTGCCCTCTCTATGTAACACCCCACTCCCGCTGGACCCGAACCCGAACCCGATATTGATGGTGATATCCGAGTCCGTGCCCCGCGAGGGTGGTGTGCTACATCACTAACAAACAACAATCGGTATAAATTTTTTTTGAATATTTCTTACGAATACGCGCAAATCAGTAATCACAAATTTGGGCCCACTTTTGTTCAGAAACATTTCGTTTACAAGAGTTGTCACAATTTTGTTTTATACCAGAATTTCAATTAGCTCAAACCGAAAGGGAAAGCAATTAGAAGTGTCGTGAATGACCCAAAAGAAATGATGTGTTTAATGAATAAAAAAGTTGGCATGTAGGCAAGTGACACATGTCACTTGCCACATGTCAACTTCTCATTTCCTCACTTAATTTCCTTCCAAATTAAATTCCAATTTTTCTCCAAACTTCCAATGGCTCAATTCAAAATTTCTTAATTTCATATGTCTAAGTTTCCAGTGCCATTGGACAGT
>JAOQMS010000178.1:18149555-18170662 GCA_027563885.1 Erythroxylum longipes
AGAGGTTATCCCAAGAACCCCGAAGCAAGTATAAGTATAAGGGAAGCCTCAACCACGCTGATAATGATAGGATTCAGATTGAAAGACAGAAGTTATCCTTGGGAGATAACTCACGTTTTAAGACATTCAGCATGCATGAAAGTAACAAGCATGATATCGAAGTAAGCAAGTGGGCAAGTATGCATGTGGTATCACAGCAAGCAAAAATACATGCAAGTCAGTAAGTGAGCCAGGTTCGCAAGCATGCAAATAAGTAAGCCAAGTAAGCATGCATGCAAGGGTTAGACTCCGGGGAGACGGGATCCAATAGATGTGGTATCGGAGATGAAGCATGATGAGGTTAGACTCCGGTAACGGGGTCTGACGAATTTATGGTATCAGAGAATGCATGAAGAGTCATGAGTCGGACTCTGATAACGGGGTCCGACAACCACGAAAGATATTAAGGATGAATTATAAGGATTTCGTGTACGGTAATTTATGCACTGTGTCCTTTGCCAACATTTAGGTTAAAATGAATAGCATCAGTATTCGAGCTATGGTAGACTGAGTAAAGGTGGAGAAACAGAAAGGCCTTAAGACCTGGAACTTTCCTTCCCTGAAAAAAGAAAGAGAAATCAAGAAACGACATAGTTAATATGTACTAGCAATGGAGTTTTGTTTTCCTTTTTCTCTAAACCTTTAGCTCGAAGATTCCAACGTAGTTCAATAAAAGGCTTCTTTTCTTTTGAGTAACTTTCTTTTGCAAGATCTTAACTGCTCTGATGGGAATTTAAACGGCCTAAAGACCATAGCTCATCTTATTATAGAAATGTGGTTCATTTCATGTTAGCAAGATTAGCAGAGATGTTGCCTTCTCACTTCAACCCGTCCAGCTATGACAAGACACTCCTCATGGATATGCGCTTAAACTCGTGTCTTTATGCCGTTATTTTTAAAAACTTGTGTCAAAATTCGTATTTCAAAAATTATTCAGAGTATCAGGCTAGAAGAAAATTTTTTAATGCTAAAAAAATTAATATAATTCTAACCTAAACAATTTGATCTTTTATTTATTTTATATCTATAATTTATATCTTTTCATGATTTATTTAATATGTATGATATAAGATTTAGAAAATAAGAGAACTTACCTTTATATAATTTATATAATACATTTGTACATAACATGTTCACGGTTGTGAGAAACGGCATGACACAACCGTGACTTCTTTTACTTCTAAATTATTATTCAGTTTTAAATTATTATTCAGCGGCACGATTATGACTTAAGAAGTTACAACCGTAACTTCTTTTATTTAAAATTATTATTCAGCGCAGAAGTCACAACTGTGATTTTTTTTAACTTTATTAAATTATTACTTCCTTCCATATTTATGAATTAACTAAGCTAAAGTTTATTTAAAAAATGAATAATTATCAAAATTTTGATTATCTCTCTATTTAACTTTTCAAATTGCTTTTATTAGAGAAAAAATTTTTAATGCTCTAAAATACTAATATCATTCTAAATTCAAATACAGTTATTATCCTTTATTTTATATTCAAAATTCAAAAATTTTAAAATTAATATCTAATTATTATTTAATTTATTTAATATATAATTTAAGATTTATTATAAGTGTTATTAAAAAATACTTAACTTAGAAAAACATACTATAGACACGATTAGAAATTCACTATTTCAAAATTTGTATATAATTTTTTATTATCTATAATTTACGATTTATCATAAGAATATTTGCAAAGAATTATAGATATTTCTTGATATTAGTATATAATTTTTATTTATTTATTTTGTATAATTTAAGATTTATTATCATTATATTGTAGAGAATTAGTAATGTAGTTTCTTTAAATTATTATTCAGCGGCACGATTGTGACATAATCGTGACTTCTTTTACTTTTTACATTATTATTCAACATGTACCGTGATTTCTTTTAATTTTATTAAATTATTATTGCCTTCCATATTTATGAATTAACTCAACTAAAGTTTATTTAAAAAGAAATGAATAATTATCAAAATTTGGATTATCTCTCTATTTAGCTGTTTAAAATTGCTTTTATTAGAAGAAAAAATTTTAATCCTCCAAAAAACTAATATCAGTCTAACTTCAAATACAATTATTATCCTTTATTTTATATTCAAAATTCATATTTTTTAAAATTAATATCTAATTATTACGTAATTTATTTAATATATATAATTTGAGATTTATTATAAGTGTTATTAAAAAAATACTTAACATAGAAAAGCATGTTATAGACCAGCTTAAAAATTTATATTTTTAAAAATTTTAAATAATTTTTTTATTATCTCTAATTTATGATTTATCATAAATATATTTTCAAACGTGACTGACGTTGATGTCTTCAATGTGCTATGCTCCAGTTGTGTCTTGCTACCTCGCGCGAGCGTGAAATTTGGTTGTGCGGCTGAATTGAAAATCCGCACAACCCTAAAATTTACTTTCAGTATTAAGTCACACCCGTGACATTTTTTAACTTTTTAATCATATATTATAATATATTAATTTTTTTAAATTTCACTGCGATTTTATAAATAACACCGTGACTCCTCAATCTATAATTTTTTTTAAAATCATAACTTTATTTTTAAATTAATTACTAAAATATTATAACAGAACTCTCTTTTTATACTTTTTATCGTATATTACAATATATTAATTTTTAAAATTTCTAAGGTGTGACTTAACAAGTCACACACGTGCCTCATATTTCTTTTATTATAACACAACTCTTTTTTTTTACTTTTTAACCATATATTATAATATATTAATATCTTTAATAATACATTTATTTAGACGTTTTCCTATAAACTTCACTAAACTATTTTTATCATTTCTACTATATAAATTTCACAATATTCACTCACATATTTCATCCATGACCTTGTCATAGTGAGTTTGGTTTACTTTGGTTTGGAAAGAGCATATTGACTTGGTGCAAAAGAGAAAATCAAATGAAATAGGACCAAAAATAAAAAATAAAAAATCATGAATTTATAAAATAAATTTCAATCCTACAATTCTATTTTTCCCTTAAAATTTTAGATTACAATATATTTATTCATATACTACTGTTTAATTTTAAATTAAGTGGGCGGATTATGATTGCGCAATTGCGCAATGTACGTCCGCTAGTATTCTTAAAGCGCAAACGGAATCATCGTCAGCGTGCTTATATGTCTTAATCCAACGGCCGCAATTTATTCCCATAGTGGAACGGTGCGGTCGCCCTCCTTCTCTCTCGATAAATTGAAACTGATATTTCTCAACATGTACGACTCACGAGAGATTGGATGTTGGTGAAACTTGTGATTAAAATTAGAACAGAACTGACTTGAGTCTCATTAAGTATTTAATTATCCGTTGAATTCAGGTCTTAAAAATTGGCAATACTTAACATCAAATAATACTTAACATCAAATGCTCTTCTCATCGAATGGTTTCAATCACGTCACTTTGATAAAAGTAGGCCATAATTCACACAGAAAAATTGAAAAATGTTACAATTGGGAAAAGAGACACTGAGATCCTTTATCTCAATTTTCTTTCTGCTCCCTGATTGTTTTATCTCTGTAGTGAAGAAGAACCAATAACTACAAAAATGGGCATTGCAACTACAACTACAGCTAACGAGCTAGAGCAACAAAGCAAAGAGCGGGAAGAGGAAGAGAACGAGCCAACTGCCGATGACGGGGACAGTGGTGTTCAAGTCGCTCCGATCATCAAGCTAAAAGAGGTCATTATAACCACAAGAGAAAAAGAAAAAGAAAAAGAAATGATTCTTGATATGTGAGTAGTATCTGCATATTCGTTCTCTAAACTCTGTTTTCTAGGTTTTTAATTCACGTTTTTTGTTGCATACAATAGGTTTCCATTTAGTTCTCAGTTAATGTCTATATGATTGTTCTTTTTAAATTTGTTTTCAAGTTCTTAATGTTTCTCTTCTTCAAAAATTTAAAGGAAGGCGAAACTGTATCGATTTGATAAGGAAGGAAATCAGTAGAAAGAGACATGCGTTGGCAATGTGAAGCTGTTGAAGCACAAGGAGTCTGGGAAAGTCTGACTTGTCATGGGTTAATCTAAGACTTAAGATTTGTGATTAATATCTATATATTTGTTCTCTAAACTCTGTTTTCTAGGTTTTTAATTCACGTTTTATGTCTTATACAACAGGTTTTCATTTAGTTCTCGGTTAACGTCTATGTGATTGTTCTTTTTTAATTTGTTTTCAAGTTCTTAATGTTTCTCTTCTTCAAAAATTTAAAGGAAGGCGAAACTGTATCGATTTGATAAGGAAGGAAATTAATAGAAAGAGAGATGTGTTGGCAATGTGAAGCTATTGAAGCACAAGGAGTCTGGGAAAGTCCGATTTGTCATAAGTCAATCTAAGACTCAAGATCTGTGAGTAGTATTTGTATATTCATTCTTTAAACTCTGTTTTCTAGGTTTTTGATTCACGTTTTCAATCACATACAACAGGTTTTCATTAAGTTCTCGGTTAATGTCTATGTGATTGTTCTTTTTTAATTTGTTTTCAAGTTCTTAACGTTTCTCTTCTTCAAAAATTTAAAGGAAGGTGAAATTGTATCGATTTGATAAGGAAGAAAATCAGTAAAAAAGAGATGTGTTGGCAATGTGAAGTTGTTGAAGCACAAGGAGTCTGGGAAAGTCTGACTTGTCATGGGTCAATCTAAGACTCAAGATCTGCACTCACCATCTCGATCTATCTCTCTCTCTCTTCTCTCTATGTATGTGTTTTTGTGTTTACGGCGTGCGCGAGTGAATAATTTGTTTTCCATTAATTTATCATGACAATCTTTAGTTTAACTTCTATTTAGGTGCTGCTCCTAGAAATGTTTAACTATGCTATATTTGATCTCATTTGTTTTTGTATTTTTTAATGCTTAATCTTATGTGCTCAAGATAATCAAAACTATTGTGATGATTCAAGCTACAAATTAATGTGATCAATTCTTTTTCCTTTTTTTCAAATTTTATTTCGTACTTCGTTGTATTATTGACTTAATGTCTGTCTGCGCATATTTCAGTTCTACCATCAATTAATGTGTAAGAGCATCATGTAAATGATAAATCATAAATGTGGCATGCTACTGATTTTGCTGACGAGGAATTGAAGGATGAGCTTTTTTGCATCAAATTTGCTTCGATTGAGAGTATGTCCTTCACTTTCATAGTTTCTATGTATAGTAGTATCTCTGTATGGTCATGTTGTATAGAGTTCTTTTTCACTTTTCCCTATGATTTCTTCAGCTTTTGTTCAATGAAATTTTGTAGATCTTTTTTCTATCCTCAAGCTGTTGTGGGATATACTTACTCTAACGTACGTAAGGTGTAATAATTTTAACAAAAATGGTGGCATCACTTGTCATGCATTAAGGAAATGAGAGAAAGTAGAGGGAGTGCCTGTTACTCCTATTCAAAGTTGCTATCCTAGTGGATAGGTCATATGTTTCCCAACTAATGAAATTCTGTGGAGAATTTCTTGAGGTGGAACATTCATTAAAACTTGGTACTTTTGTGGGGCTTATAGGAACCAGAGCAAGTGTCACAATTTCTTTTGTGTTTATTTTTCTTATCAACTTCAATTTGTCAATCATGTTCTGAAATGAGATTAAAGTCTTATCATCTATAGTACTGAACCTTGTGCTAAGGATTTTTCTCAGTCGCAAGCTTTCTGCCTTTATATCTCATATAACTTTTTTATAATATTTCTCATCACAAGGTTCATTTGTTACTTCTTTTAGATTGTAAAACCTTCAAGGAGACGATTCACGTAGTAGCTGAAGATTAGAGAAATAAAAAGGAAGGAAAAGATGCTACAGATGCTATTGGACAAACATGGTTATCAAGCTCTATACAAAAGAAAAACAAATGAGGTTATTTGATAACATTTAGTAATTGGTAGCTATATGTATCAGATACGTATTCTACTAACTCATGTAGGTAATTGCAGGTTTACAATGGGAAAACTGATACAGTTGATGGTTGTGCCACCTTTTTTTGCAAGGATAGACTCTCACATTTCATAAAAATGAGGTTATATTGGTTTCTTTCCTTTAATTGGACATTTGCATATACTTTCTCTAATGTTTTTTAGTTCTGATACTATTTGTATTCAGGTTGAATTTAATAAAGTTGCACAGTCTTTGACCGATGCTGTGGTTCCAAGTGTACAGAGGAAAACTGCTTTGAATAGATTGGTTAAGGTAGGATTCTTACAGTTGAGTTTGTTACAGATTTGTATTTGTACGTAGAAGTTATATGATTTTCATCATCCAAGTAGTCTTATGGATATTTTATACTGTTTGCAGGACAAGGTTGCACTGATTGTTGTTTTGGAAGCCAAATTTGGTAATCAAGGAGTTGATAACCCTGGGCAAAGACAGCTTCTCTGTGTTGTGAGTTATTTTATTATGATCAAACTATATGGCTGATGATTTAATCATTGTATTCTTTTCTTTGTACTTATACTGTGGCTTATGTTTTGTGTCAGATAAATTTCCAGTAGGTATGAAATGCCCAATCACCTTCTATAATCTTGTCAAAGTATCTCCTTGTATTCTGAAGTTGAAAACCTATTTTGTTTTCATCCTACTCTAACTCGAAAGCAATTTGTTGATAATTAATGTCACTTTTATCTAATCCTTTGCGGTTTACATGTTAAGGTTATAGCATTTCATGTTTCTTTTCTTTTTTCCTTTACAATTCTCAAGTTTCTTATCCTTTTTCTTGTTTTTCCCTCTCCTAGGGATATTAACTCCAATCAATGGTTATTTTGTTGTCATGAATATAAGCTAATACAAGTGTAAATGCCCAAGTAGATTTGAAGGATGTCAAACTTTGACAGGTATTCATCTTACTTTTTAAGCTTTCTTTACTTAATGGATGAAAATGTGGGCTTGATCTATCTTTGCTTGATTTTAAATTTAGGTTCTTATACTCTTAAAAGGATTAGAGAAAATAGTTTCTGGTGAAGATATTCCCATATTGGTGTGTGGGAATTTTAATTAAGTTCTTAAAAGGTCCATTTACTATTTGGATAAAAATTCCCATGTGTTAATTGTATATTTCTTTGCTATAACTGTGCATGTTCCTTGGTAAATACAAAGTTGAACCTTTTGACAGTGATCCTCATGCACTTCTTGCTATGGGAAAGGTGGATCCCCTACATTCAGATCTAGTGGTAGCTCCTTTTGGCATCTTAAGCCATCATATAAAACTTACACATCAACTGCCCCTAGTAGGTTCATTTTTTTTGGGGCTTTGAGTGTTTCCCTGGATTTGTCTCTGTTATCTTTTTGGACACTTGAAAGCTATATTTTTCATTTTTAATGGTCTTTTCATCATTAATATTATATTTTTTAGACTTCCACCTTAAAAATGTTGTGTGGTAAGTACCCCGAGAAGGAAGGAAAATCTATTAAGAACAAGTAAAGCAAGAATCTCATTTTAATCACTCTTAATAGCCAATAGTGGGAGAATCTTAACATGAAAGAATTAAACTCTTATTTCTGAATCAATCCTTCTGTCGAACATAGGAGGAGTATTTATAATGCACAAAATACAATTTAATAAATAAAATAGAAAATATCATAACAGATTTTGAAAATCTGCTAAACCAACTTATTTGACTTAATAATGCGTAGATACTCCTAATAAGTAGGAAACATAATCAATCCCTACTTATTCTGGCTAAACATCTTTATAACAGAAAAATAAAAATATCTGGGAAATAACTAAAATAGTTATTAGCCTCCTATTTCTGCTTTGGGCCGTTTTCTAGTCCTTAAATAAGTCAATAATGATTTTGGGCTCTTATCATTACTTCCTCCCTGAAAAAACGACTTGTCCTCAATGCGGAATAATGGAAATTTAGCTACCACGAGATCATAGTCTTCCCAACTTGAGTCTTTAGGAGGTCTATGTTCCCATTGAATTAAAAGTTCTAGACTTCTGTCAGTAGTCCGGCGGTAGTTTAACACCATTAATGGAGTGAGCAGCAGCTCCATATCAATAAATAAGGGAAGTGGAGCAGGGGGTGAGGATGGATCTTGACCCAGGGCAGGGTGAAGGGGAGAAATATGAAAAACAGGATGGATTTTGGAACTTAGAGGGAGTTCCAATTTATAAGCCACCTGCCCAATGCGCCATATAACCCTGTATGGACCAAAGAACCTTGGAGATAGCTTTGCAAATTTTATTTTGGCCAAGGATTTTTGACAGTAAGGCTGTAATCTCAGCCAAATAACATCCCCCAGAGCGAATTGAAGGTCCGTTTGAGCTTTTAGCAAATTATCTCGAAGAACCTTTAACATAGCATCACGCATCTCTAGTTGTTCTTCTAAGTCAGCAACTAAAGTCTCACCCTTGACATACACGCAGAGAGGAGGGGGCTCCCTTCCATATATAAGTTAGAATGGAGTGTTATTAGCAGAAACATGGTAACTTGTGTTAAATGAAAATTTTGCCCAGCAAAGATATTGACTCCACAGTTTGGGTTGCTCATGAGTAAAGCAACATAAATAAGTCTCCAAACAATGGTTCACTACCTCGGTTTGCCCATCTATTTAGAGGTGATAGGTGGTACTCATATTTGAGCGAGTTTGGCTCAAACGAAAAATTTCTTGCCAAAAAGCACTTAAAAAGAGTGAGTCACGATCCGAAACAATTGACCGAGGTATGCCATGCAATCGCACAATTTCTTGACAAAACAAACCAGCTACAGTTTTAGCTGTATAAGGGTGAGAAAGTGCAATAAAGTGGTTTTATTTACCAAAGCGATCAACCACCACAAGAATAACATCAAAACCTCTAAACTTTGGAAGGCTTGTGATAAAGTCAAGTAATATGTCCTTCCAAATTTGCTCAGGGATAAGGAGTGGCTGGAGAAGACCAGTAGGAGCAAGTGTTTGGTGCTTATTTTGTTGGCATGTTAAACAATGCCCAACAAAATGTTTAAAATCATTCTTCATGCCTCGCCAATGCAGGTGAGCTTCCAACCGTTTTAAAGTCTTAACATAACCACCATGACCTCCAGTAGGGGTTGCATGAGCCTCTTCTAAGAGTTTAGTTCTGAGAGAAGATTGATTGGGAATAACAAAACGAGCCTTGAAGTATAATCTGCCATTTACCAAGCTGTAATCTAGGCAAGACTTTGAATTTTGCTGTAAATCATCAATTATTGCCTTAGTCTCTGGATCTTCCAATAAAGCTTGAGGTAGGTGATGGAGGTCATCAGCTAACGGTATGACAATTTAGAAAAAATCTGCATGTTGGGGTCTCCTGGAAATTGAATTTGCTACTGTGTTTTGCTTTCTTGATTTATAAATAATGGTAAATCAACGGGAAGGAGTTTGATCATAAGCCGTTGTTGTAAAATTGTCAATGTACGCTGGTCTAGCAAGTGTTTAAGGCTGCAATGGTCTATGTGCACATAAAAGTGATGGCCCAAAAAGTAATGTCGCCATTTTTGTAGAGCGAGCACCAATGCTAGAAGCTCCCTATCATACGTAGACTTGTACCTATTAGAGAAGGAGAACCCTTTACTGAAATACGCAACGAGGTGATTGTCTTGCGTAAGTACTAGCCTAATGCCATCCATAGAGGCATCACATTCAATTGTGAAGGGAAGCTGGAAATTTGGCAATTGTAAAACAGGTGCGGTGGTCAAAGCTAATTTCGGATCCTCGAAAGCTTGTTGTGCCTGTTAAGACTAAGAGAAAGCATCTTTCTTTGTCAAGTCGATCAAGGGTTTAGCCAAAATCCCATAATTCTTAACAAAATGTCGGTAGTAGCTACTGAGTCTTAAGAACCCACGTAATTCCTTCACAGATTTTGGTGGTGGCCATTGTGGCACAACTGTGATCTTCTCTAGAACAAGCTCCACCCCATAGGCAGAGACAACATGACCCAAATAGTCTATTCTAGTTTGGCCCAAAGAGCATTTCTTGCCATTCGCATAAAAAATTGCTGCTAAAGAAGCTGAAAAACCATGTGAAGATGCTCCAAATGCTGTTGAGCAGAGGGACTATACTCTAGAATATCATCAAAAAATACAAGAACAAATTTTCTTAAGTATGAACGGAATAGATCATTTATAATAGATTGAAAGTAGCAGGTGTGTTAGTCAAGCCAAATGACATAACTACAAATTCATAATGTCCAGAGCACATACGGAAGGCAGTTTTATGAATATCAGTAGGAAGCACACGTAGTTAGTGATAACCAGAACGTAAATCAAATTTTGAGAAATATGATGCACCATGCAATTCATTCAAGAGCTCATCAATGTTAGGTATAGGGTACTTATCTGGTATGGTAATCTGATTGAGTCAACGGTAGTCAATAGAGAGATGTCGTGACTCGTCCTTTTTACTAACCAGTAACACAGGGCTTACAAACGGGCTTGAACTAGGGCGAATAAATCCACGCTACAATAATATTCAACTTGAATCTTAATTTCATTCTTCTGATAGTGAGGATAACGATAAGGTTGCAAGTTGGGTGGTAAAAATTTTGGAACCAAGGAAATGGCATGATAATGGCTATGAGAAGGACGCAAGGTGGTAGGTTCAAAAAACACTTCATCAGAAAATTCTTGAAAAATGGGCTCAACATTTAAAGTAGTAGCATCATCATCTACTGTCTCCTGAGTCAAAAGCAAGCTTTGAAGATGAACAAGGGTGTTAGTCTCAGGAGTCACACCTTGAAGTTTGTATTTTTTGCCATTCAACCAAAAAATCATAAACATTTTATTCCAATTGGCTTGAATGGTATTCAAGGAAGCCAACCACTTAATTCCCAAAACAAGATCAGTTCTGCGTAGGAAAAATGGAAAATAATATTTGGTAATAATTAAATCAAAAAATTTTACTTTAATAGTTTTGCATACCTAATTGCATTTGATTGTGCTTCCATTCCCAATTTGGATGCCAAAATAAGAAATATGTTGAACTGGAAGATGCAACTCAGATACTATGGCTTCAGATATGAAATTGCACCCACTGTCCACTAAAATTAAAACCTCACAACCCAGAATAGTCCCTTTTGGCTTCATTTTCGAGGCTGAAGAGTTCCCTATAATAGCATTGAAGGAAATTTCAGCGTCTCCATCCCCCAATTCTGTGTCGACCTTAGCTTCTGATGGAGGAATAATTTCTTCATCTTCTTCAACTATTTCGAGGAGTGAGAATGTGGACCTGCAGCGATGGCTTGGGCGAAAAAGCTCCCCACATCGAAAGTAAAGCCCTTTCTCTCCTTGGAACTGACAGTCAACATCGAGTTGGGATTGCTTCGCCGGAATTGCTGCTGGGTATTTGGCCAATTTCAAACTTGACGCTAGTAACTTGGTGGAATTCGAAGACTCCGATGTGTTACCTCCGCTATTTCGTGCGAAACTTGTTTAAGGACCAGACGTGTTGGAGTGAATTGGGGCAGCAAAATGATTGGGCGCGAATATGATAATTTTTTCTCAAACTCTAGCACTAGGCTAGCAGCTTTATACACAGTTTGCGGATTCTGAATGTTGACATTAGACTTCAGTTTTTTTTTGAGGCCACTTACGAACACGTCGAGGAGACAATGTTTCGGCCAGTTGGAGACGCGTGTGACATGTTTAGCAAATTCTTGACGATACTTTTACACTGTGTCGTTCTGTTTGATGCTACTATGGTATTCATCTAGTTTCTGGTTTTCTGGGGGTCCATAGTGTTCTTGCAAAGCTTTGATTAATTCTTCCCAATACATGGAAGAAATGTCAAACTTCAAGTCATCTGGGGTTTCATAATAACAAAAGTACTTCTCTGCCTTTAGAATCCAAGTAACGAAAGTATTTCTCTGCCTTTGGAATCCAGCCTCATGGATCACCTCCATTGAACTTGGGAAATTCAATTTTGGTGTGTAAGGGACAAGGGCCTCTTCTGTATCTGGTATGCATATCTGAATCATCATCACTCTCATCTACCCAATATGAACGTTGTCTGCTTTGCCTCTTCTTTTCGGAAGCTACTTCAAGAGTTGTCAGCCAAGACGTCTAAGGAGTCAAGATGGACAATAATGGCAGCTAAGGGATTTGGTGCAGAAGCAATAAGGTCGTCTGATGGAGGGGGATTATTAGGGAACGTGTAGTCACCATCTTCAACCAAGCTCTGATACCAAATTGGTAAGTACCTTGAGAAGGAAGGAAAATCTACTAAGAATAAGTAAAGCAAGAATCTCACTTTAATCACTCTCAATAGCCAATAGTGGGAGAATCTCAATATGAAAGATTAAACTCTTATTTCTGTATCAATTATTCTGTCGAACATAGGAGGAGTATTTATAATGCAGAAAATACAATTTAATAAATAGATAAATAAAAGATAAAATATCATAATAGATTCTAAAAATATGCTAAACCAACTTATTTGACTTAATAATGCGTAGATACTCTTAATAAGTAGGAAACATAATCAATCCCTACTTATTTTGGCTAAACATCTTCATAACAAAAAAAAATATGGGAAATAACTAAAATAGTTGTTAGGCTCCTATTTTTACTCTGGGATGTGTTCTAGTCCTTGAATAAGTCAGCAATGATTTTGGGCTCTTATCATTGTGTTTTATGTCTTTTCATTTAATTGGTTGTTAAAATTCATTATGAATCTTGACAATTTTTAACTGTATCAATTTGCATTTAGTAAGTGTTTAAAGTAGTTTTGAACTGTCAGATTTAGATAGAAAAGTAGCGATGTGATTCAAAATGTTAATAGCTAACATCTTAACTGAGATATGTTGAAAATGTTTCAATATTGTCATATATGGGCCTTTTTGGTGAGAGCAAAAAGAAAAACTTACAGAACACGAGAGTGATGGAAGCATGGATGGTTGATTTATTCTGGCTTGTTATATTTTGTGCTGATTATGATATGAGTTTGTTGCAGGTTAGTGCATATTCATGTTTTGTAAGGCCAGGATTTGGTTTTGATTTAGAGGAGCAGAGGAGAAGAATGGATCCCTCGACCAATGAACCTTTGTTTACAAACTGCTCAAGAGATTTTATTGGCACCTTAGATTGCATATTTTACACAGGTGAATATTTTGCAAATTTTCTTTTTATAGTAAAGCAAACTTTGTCTATGTAATTTAATATATGACTTATTAAATGTACTTTGTTGGTAAGTAAATCTAGTATAGGAGGTTTTTAGTAGGCTGACTTGAAGTTTGATCCAATGTTAGATGTGTATTTTACTGATTTGAATTTCCCCTTACTTTGTTCTCCCTTTCCTCTTCATTTTCTGCAATATGAAGATGTAATGCCATCTTCTGCTAACTTTTATTTTGTTGTCTTAGTTGTCCACTAATCTATGCAGTTTTTCTGTTCATGCTATCCAAATGAGTGAAATGGTTACTTCTATTTTTGAGCATGCCATTAACGTTTTAGCTCACAAGGATGACATGTTTGGTAAAGGGTGAAGTATATCCAACTCTAAGCTCTTACACTCTTTTGACTGTATTCTTGAATTGAATTATCTTCAATGAGTTTATAATGTTCCTCCAGAAATGCTTTTGATAAGCCCTTAGCCTTGAGTAAGAGTTCTATCATACCTTTATTTATTTATTTTATTTGTTTCTCATACTATCTTTTAGTATATTAATTCATTCTATTCAAGGATGATTCAAATGCCAGTTGGCAAGTCGACCTGGTTATGATGGATGTTCCCTTCTCTAGCCTTATTGAATATCTTGAACATAGAAATGCATAAATCTTCATTTTGAACCCTAAATATGACCCACAGAGAGCTAAATATGGATATTGGTGCGTTTGTTATTTCTGTGTATATGATTAGCTGGGTATGCATTCTCTTATAAGTTTTCTCATCAAATGGGGTTGTTGAATCCTGGAAACTATTGTTTTAGCAATTCACTTCTTTAATCTTATATTGAGTTTCATTTTCTTTTTGGTTTGGAATTGCAAAATAGGATTATCAAGGTTGGAAATAACTTTTCTTAAAGAGGTACCACACCAAATATTTCCTATCTTTTTGTGTACCTGTTATTACTCTTTACTAGCTGTACTTAAATTGTTAATATTAAGCTAACAAAACATAACTTTAGGTTGTTGGTGTTATTATGGTATTTTAGTTATGGCAGTTGAAATCACTTGTGTATCTGATTGTTTAAATAGGTTTAAACTCATACATTTATTTGTTTTCTTCATAATAAAGATTTGCAAAAAAAAATTTTCAGTCAGGAAGCATTCTTGAGAGTATTCTTAGTAAGATATTGACTCTAATTGGTTCTCTTTATGTGTAAGTTTGGAATTGTTAGCAATCCTAATTATTTTCTATTGTGAAATTAAATGCAGCACTTGACAAGATCAAACCCCCTTGTATGAAAAGCACCCATGGCAAAGTTTGCCTGGACGGTTATTGAAACACTGATATAGTTAGTACTCCAGGATTTATCATATTGTTGTTTTATGTGTACTTTTGTCAATTTGAAAATTTTGAATCAAGTATAGATTAAGATTAATTGAGAGTCGCAGAGCATTATGTTTTGTCCTTACAAAGGAAAGTTGTATGTTATCATTCATGATTTATTCTTAAATAGGTGTTTAAAAGAGATGAAGAAAAGGGAAAGAGATATATTCTTTCAAGATTCTAGCTACTTCCTTCAGTTCAGGAGAGTCATCTTCATGCTTTGAGGCCATTAAACTTGTTCTGGAATAATAACACAAGAAGTGGTCAAATAAGATAGCAGTAAAATGCACACCAGAATCATCTCCTTTGTAGCATGTCCAATCGTCAAGTTTAAGTGACAAATCATTATAAAAACATCAACTCAATTCATTTGAACATAGGTCAATTTTTAGTTTATTATTTTTATTATCATCAACATCTAGTTGAAGTCTTATTAAGTCACAAAATCTAGAAAAGTTTGATCGTATGCAGCTTTACCTTATTTGGTATAAAGTTTGTTTTCAATTTTAACCTTCATTAGTGAATAGTCAAGAACCAAGGGTTGAGAAAGAAAAGTTATATACATTTTTAGGAAGAAAAAGCAATTTAGATCATTCAGAATACCGAATATCATCATAATCAACACGCATATTTTGACAGACCATGAACGCAACACACACACACAGGGGAGAACTGTAAATAAAGTCATATTGTAAACTAAAGGGCATTGATAATTTGGACAATAAGCATCCAAGTACATCCAACACCCGCTACATTCTGTGAATAACTCTTCTCACAATTTCACCTAGATAAATTCCCGTTATCATTTTCTCGAAACCCTGAAACAAAAGTGAAGAAAACAATGAGCTCTTTCCTTTTAAAAGCAAAGAGAAACAAATTGAACCGAACCTGATCATTTAGATTATGGATTTCAGCATCTAAATCGATATCGTAAGAAGTTCTTGGCAGATGACAACATAATTAGAAAATAGAATGGAACAATGAAATCAACTGTATATTGATTAACAACTCTAGAAGAATCATGGCCACATGCCTGAATCACATAACAGAAAGGATACCGTGCTTCCAAAGAAATGAGAAGCCCTTTGTTACTATTTGACATATTTTCTATCCTACATAGTGAGTGTGTGGGATTGGGGGCTGGTTGGTAGTTATAAAAGAAACTCCTCCCCCCATTGTAAACAATTTCAAAATTTGTATCTCTTCTCCCACATTTAAATAAAAGCAGGCCATTTGAGAGGTGCTTCGAAGATGTAGGCACATTTGGCCGAAGTCCATTATCAAATTTCAAGGTGTGTTCTTTCCTTATCGCTTTTATTATTCCGCATTTATTGTCTTCTTTCTTTTCAAGTTGTAATATAATATTCAATATTATTTCTTAGGTATATTTGTAGTGTTGTGTTAAATTTATTTGGGTGTATTTACTATTCGTGTGTGTACACGGGTTAGGTTGTGATAAATACACCGTTCATGTAATTTCTGTCTAAGAGGCCGGGTTTTAAGTGGAACCGTTTGTAACCCCTCCGTCCTTTCTTGGGATTTTACGTAGAATGGTAATACTGTCTAGGATTGTGATCTTTCCTGGGTATTACCGAATCGGTTCACTTCATAGTTGTTTACCTTAAGAGGGAAAAATTATCCGATTTTTCCAACAAGTAGTATCAGAGATAAAGGTTAATCTTTGGTTTGTTTGTAATTTTTTGTTATATTGAATACTATATTTTGAGTCTGTAATTGCACTTAATGATCAAGAAACACCAAGGACATCGGCTTCCTCGTCATCATGGTCAAGGATTCCGTTGTCAAATTTGAAATTGGCGGTAGAGATATTTGATGGTACTGGCCATTTCGGTCTGTGGCAAGGGGAGTCTTGGACTGCCTTTTTTAGCAGGGTCTTGACATTTCCATTAATGAAAAGAAACCAGAAGATGTTGAGGATAAGGATTGGAGTATCGTAAATCGGTTGGCGTGCAGAACAATTCGATCGTGTCTGTCCAGAGAACATAAGTATGCCTTCAAAAACGAGACTTCTGCACATAAATTATGGAAGGCATTGGAGGACAAATTTCTAAAAAAGAGTGGTCATAATAAGCTCCTTATGAAGAAAAGGTTGTTCTGATTTAATTACCGACTAGGTACTACTATGAATGAACACATCACTATGTTTAATCAGTTAGTAGTAGACCTATTGAATTTAGATGTGAAATTTGAGGATGAAGATTTGGCCTTGATGTTGTTATCATCTCTTCCTGATGAATTTGAACACTTGGAGATTACATTACTTCATAGGAAGGAGAATATGTCTTTAGATGCTATATATTCTGCTTTGTATAATCATGAATTGAGAAAGAATGATCAAATGAAAAACAAAACAGCTAAAGCAGATGAAGCATTTGTAACAAGAGGTCGTCAGCAAAGCTAGTCAAAGGGGAGAAGAGGAAAATCTAAATCAAAAAGCCAAGTTGCCAAAGATGAGTTTGCTTTCTATTATAAGAAAGGACATTGGAAGAAAGATTGTCCAAAATTGAAGAAGAAAGGGAAGGCTCCACAAGATTCAAATGTTACAGAGTGTAAAAGTAACGCGGAATCAGATATCTCTTTGGTGGTTTCACCTTCAACATTACATCCAGACGAGTGGATTTTGGATTCAGGTTGCTCCTACCATAAGTCTCCATTCGGGAGTGGTTCTTTGATTTTGAAGAACTCAATGGCGGGGTTGTTTACATGGGCAATGATAATCCATGTAAAACAACTGAGATAGGCTCAATCAAGCTACGGAATCATGATAAATCCACAAGAATTTTGAGGGATGTGCGGTACGTGCCAAAGTTGAAGAAGAATCTCATCTCTTTTGGGGACTTTAGAATCAAAAGGCCTAGTAGTAATGATATGAGATGAAATTCTTAAAGTAACTTCAAGAGCGCTGGTAATATTGAAAGGCGTGAGGAAGGACAATCTGTATTATTACCAAAGTAGTACAGTGGTTGGGATGGTAGCAGCAGTAACTTCAAGTAGTAAGAAGGATGTAGAGGCAACAAAGCTCTGGCATATGCGGTTGGGACATGCTGGTGAGAAATCCTTGCAAATTCTTTCCAAGCAGGGATTCTTAAAAGGTACGAAGACTTGCAAATTAGAATTTTGTGAGCATTGTGTTCTGGGAAAACAACGAAGAGTGAAATTTGGCACTGCTATCCATAATACCAAGGGGATTCTAGATTATGTGCACTTAGATGTATGGGGACCTTCCAAGACTCCATCACTTGCAGGTAGGCATTATTTTGTCACTTTTGTTGATGATTTTTCCAGAAGAGTGTGGGTGTTTACTATGAAGAGTAAAGATGATATGCTTGGGGTTTTCCTTAAGTGAAAAGCTCAAGTTGAAAAGCAGACAGGAAGGAAGATCAAAGTTCTCCGAACAGACAACGGTAGAGAATACAAAAGTGATCTTTTTCTGAAAGTATGCCAAGAGTGTGGCATAGTTCGGCACTTCACAGTTAGAAAACACCACAACAGAATAGGGCGTCGGAGCATATGAACAAGACATTAGTGGAGAAAGTTCGTTACATGTTGTCTAATGCTGGGTTAAGTAGAAAATTTTGGGCTGAGGCTGTGACATACGCTCAACATCTCATCAATCGTTTGCCATCATCTGCTATAGGTGGCAAGACTCCTTTAGAGGTATGGTCTAGGAAACCTACAACAAATTATGATTCTTTGCGTATTTTTGGTTCTACCGCATATTATCATGTGAATGAATCAAAGTTGGATTCACGAGCAAAGAAGGCTCTATTTATGGGCTTCAATGCTGGAGTTAAGGGATATCGTTTGTGGTGTTTAGAGTCAAAGAACAATTATCAGTAGGGATATTACCTTTGATGAATCTGCTATGTTGAATAAGGTAACTTCAGAAGGGGCTGATGGTACTTCGCAGTAGGTAGAGAGCATGCCGAAGCAGGTGGAGTTTGAACAGACAATGGTGATCCTAGGAAAAAGCACTACTAGTGATTCTCCCATGACAGAAGAAGATTCAAAAGAGAAAGAGGTTCTGACCCAGGAACCTCCGCAACAATCAGAGTCAATTGCCGCTAGAAGGACGAAACGAGAAATTCATAAACCTACTCGTTTTACTAACATGGTAGCTTATGCACTTCCAGTTGTTGATGATGTTCCATCTACCTTCTCAGAAGCAATTCAAAGTTTAGAAAGTGGCAGATCGGCAGGTGCAATGAAAGAGGAAATGCAATCTTTTGAGAAGAACAAGACATGAAAGCTGACAGAATTACCGAAGGGAAAGAAGGAAATTGGATGCAAATGGGTATTTGCAAAGAAAGAAGGATTTTCTGACAAAGATGATATTCACTACAAGGCAAGGTTGGAGGCTAAAAGCTATGCTCAGAAGGAAGGAATTGATTATAATGAAGTATTTTCTCCATTTGTTAAGCATTCTTCCATTAGAATTTTGTTGGCCTTGGTAGTGCAGTTGAATTTGGAGCTAGCTCAACTTGATGTGAAGACTGCATTCTTACACGGTGACTTCAAGGAGGAAATCTATATGTCTCAGCCAGATGGATACAAGGTTGTTGGTAAAGAAAATTGGGTTTGCAAACTGAACAAATCGTTGTATGGACTGAAGCAATCTCCAAGGCAATGGTACAAACAATCTGACAAGTTTATGAAGGGTCAGAAATACACAAGAAGCAAATACGATCATTGTGTTTATTTACACAAACTTCAAGATGAATCCTACATCTACCTACTCTTATATGTTGATGATATGTTGATTGCGACAAAGAGCCAAAGTAAAGTGGAAATATTGAAGGTTCAGTTGAATAAAGAGTTCTAGATGAAGGATTTGGGGAAAGCCAAGAAGATTCTTGGCATAGAGATAAGCAGGGACAGAGAGAGAGGCAAGCTTTGGTTGTCACAGAAGCAGTATTTGAAAAAGTTATTACAATGTTTTGGTATATGAAGATTCAAAACCTGTTAGTACCCCACTTGCTCCTCATTTGAAACTAAGTAGCCAGTTATCTCCAAAGTCAGATGAAGAGCAAGAATACATGGCAAAAGTCCCATATGCTAATGCAGTTGGAAGCTTGATGTATACAATGGTGTGTACAAGACCAGATCTTTCACAGGCTGTTAGTGTTATAAGTAGGTACATGCATGATTCAGGCAAGATTCATTGGCAAGATGTGAAATGGATTCTTCGATATATCTAAGATACCGTAGATGTTGGTTTAGCATTTGAGTAGGGTGAATTACTTGGTCAAAGCGTAGTTGGATATTGTGATTCTGACTATACAGGTGACTTAGATAAGCGACTGTCTACAAATGACTATTTGTTTACTTTAGCGAAGGCGCCAGTTAGTTGGAAGTCTACTTTGCAGTCAACAGTGGCTTTGTCTACAACAGGGGTAGAATATATGGCTATTACAGAAGCTGTGAAAGAGGCAATTTGGCTTCATGGGTTGCTTAAAGACTTGGGAGTTGGTCAGAAAAAACTTGAGGTATATTCTAACAGTCAGAGTGCTATTCATTTAGCAAAGAATCAATCTTTCATGCAAGGACGAAGCACATTGATGTTCGCTATCACTTTGTGCGGGAAATTCTGGAAGAAAAGGAGATACTTATTCAAAAGATTTGGACTATAGAGAATCCTGTAAATATGCTAACCAAGGTGGTTACAAGAGCCAAGTTTAAACATTGATTAGACTTGGTTAATACCTTGCACATTTAAATTGGACTGCGAAGACTATTTTTTATTATTTGTTTGATTGAGAAGATTTATATTTAATGGGATAAGAAATTATGCCAAGGTAGAGATTTGTTACTATTTGACATATTTTCTATCCCACATCGTAAGTGTGTGGGATTGGGGGGAAGGTTGGTAGTTATAAAAGAAACTCCTCCCCCCATTGTAAACAATCTCAAAATTTGTATCTCTTCTCCCACATCTAAATAAAAGCGGGCAATTTGAGAGGTGCTTTGGAGACGTAGGCACATTTAGCTGATTTCCGGGTATGTTCTTTCCTTATCGCTTTTATTATTTTGCATTTATTTTCTTGTTTCTTTTCAAGTTGTAGTATAATATTCAATATTATTTTTCGGGTATATTTGTAGTGTTGTGTTCAATTTATTTGAGTGTATTTACTATTCATGTGTGTACATAGGTTAGGTTGTGATAAATATACCGTGCACGTAATTTCTATCTAGGAGATTGAGTTTTAAGTGGGCTCCTATGTCCTTTCCTGGAATTTTATGTGGAATGGTAACACTGTTTAGGAGGTCATTGTGATCTTTCCTGAATATTACCGAATCAGTTCACTTCACTAGTTGTTTATCTTAGAAGGAAAAATTACCCGATATTTTCAACACCCTTGACATTTGTACCTGTGCCAAAAAATTGCTGCAATAACAGCGTCAGCTATCATAAAAATGTCCAAGTGCTAGAGTTCCCACAGAATCATTAACCTGCTTGGTAAAAAACAAAGGCCTTGTTTGGTTGTTGGCTGATCAACCAATTTTTTAGCTGATTGACCAAAATCAACTGTTTGACTTCATCAAGAAGCTATTCTAGTTGTTTGGTTGTTGGCT
>JAOQMS010000178.1:18178681-18195251 GCA_027563885.1 Erythroxylum longipes
ATTGAGTTAGACATTTGATTAATTTATATATAATATTTATGTCACATATATTTTAACACTATATTTTTAAGTGAAATATAAAAAAGGGATCGTTTTAAAAAAAATTATTTGAGTTTTACTTCTTATTATTATATAACGGTTTTATAACAGTTCACTACCGGTTGAACCTCTAAACCTTAAACCTTTCTTTCGACCGGTTTGATATCCAGTCCGGATTTTAAAACATTGCAAAAAACCAGAATAGGAATAGCAACTTTTTAAGATTCTAGAAAATATTATCTGTCAAGTTTTGACACAAAAGATATTCCCAAATTCTAATACAGTAGTTAATGGATGTGCTCATCACTATTCATTTTAGTTTTAATTCCCAAAGTTCCCTCCTTGGTTTCCCTCACTCAATTCAGGCCTATCAGCTTATGCACAGTCCTCTACAAAACCATCTCGAAAGTGGTTGTCAACCAGCTAAAGCCTCATCTTGAGTCACTGGTTGCGCAGACACAGTGTAGTTTTGTTCCCGATAGACACATCACGAATAATATTATTATAGCCCAGGAGGCTATTCATTCGATGAGACGGAAAACAGGATGGACTGGTATACTGGCTATCAAAGTTGATCTAGAAAAAGCATATGATCGCCTCCGGTGGGATTTCATCCATGACACGTTAAAGGATATCGGAATTCCGATTACTCTAGTCACTCTCATCATGACTTGCATATCCACAGTTTCCATGCAAGTCTCCTGGAATGGGATCCTGTCTGAGCACTTTCAGCCGACTAGGCGGCTAAGACAAAGAGACCCATTATCGCCTTACCTATTCGTGCTATGTATGGAACGGCTCGGCCAACTGATTTCCAGCGAGGTTGCCAAAGGAAATTGGAAACCTTTTTACCTTAGCCGAAAGGGACCGCCCATCTCATACCTTTTCTTTGCTGATGATTTGCTCTTTTTTGCTAAAGCCTCGCCCACACAAATTCAAGTCATTTTACGAGTGTTGGACTCTTTCTGTAGTGCTTCAGGACAAAAAATCATCAATGCTAAGAGCCGAATCTTTTTCTCCAAAAATGTTACTAGGGATATGGCCTGTACCCTCAGAAATGCGCCCAATTCAATATCACTAACAATCTTGGCAAATATCTTAGTGTGCCATTGATTCACGAGCGCACCTCCAGGAGCACATATCAGTACATTTTGGACAGGGCCCAAAAGAGGCTCACAGGATGGAGTGCTTGAGAGCTCTCACTCGCCAGGCGAGTCACACTAATTCAATCAGTTCTCTTGTCCCTCCCGATTTATACCATGCAAATGGTGCGATTAACTAGGAACCTTTGTGATGACTTGGAAAAGATCATGCGAGATTTCCTCTGGGATAACCGTCTTGGAAGGAAGAAGATACATTTGATTCATTGGGAAGAGGTCTGCTGGCCTAAAACCGCTGGAGGTTTAGGTATCAAGCGACCACGTACCACAAACGATGCTCTCCTTATCGAGTTAGGCTGGTCAGTGCTCACCCGACCGTTTGAACTCTGGGTTTAAATTCTCAGCGCCAAATATAAAGTGGACAGTAGTTGTTTCCCTTTGTCAGTTGACAGACCAGGGGCGTCTATGGTCTAGAGAGGGATCGCAGCCACCTGGCCTTATATTTGTCGCGGCAGCTAGTGGCGTATCGGTAATGGTCAACTAGCCCAGTTCTGGTTAGATGGATGGGCCGGAGATTGGGGTCCCCTATTAATGGTGTCGACCTCCCCACCGCCAGATAGTATGATCCACGCTACAGTTAGGGACATGGTATACGAGGATGGCAACTGGAACTGGAACTGTTTCCAACAGTACCTTCCCGCGACAATCTGCATGACCATTGCAGCTATCCGCCACCCCCCCCCCCCAATGAAAGAGGGGAGGAGGATCGTATTGTGTGGGGACCAGGCAAAAGTAACACGTTTACAGTCAAGTCGGCTTATGAGCTAATAGCGGGATATCCTAAAGATGTACCCAGTCGGTTGTGGCATCTGATTCGGAAATGGCCAGGACCACAACGGATTTGTTCATTCCTGTGGCTATTGGCCAACAATAAACTGCTCATAAATAAGGAGCGAGTGATTAGGCATACCTCCACGGACTCCAAATGCCCCTTTTGTACCTAAGAAGAGTCCGTTTTGCATGCCATTAGAGATTGTAGGAGGGTTTCCTATTTCTGGAAACAATTTCCAGGAATGGGGGGATAACTCTTTTTTCCATTTGACACTCGAATCGTGGTTGCTCACTAACCTTGTCCAAATGCATCAAGGTCACCATTTTGAGTGGGCGATTATTTTTGGCACTGCATGCTGGTATGTCTGGCAGTGGCGAAACAAATGTATTTTCGAGGAGGAGTTTCACTGGCCCGTTCAAGGAGGTCGGATTGTATTGGAATATGTTGACTGGATCGAGAAGGCGAAGTGAGTGACAGGACGAGTCATTTCGACAGTGGGGGCTCTACTGGGAACCCTCATCGGTTGGGCTCGCCCATCGGAAGGCTGGGTCAAAATTAATTCCGATGGGGCTGTCCAGTCCAGATCCAGTATTGGTACAGCTAGGGGGCTTCTTCGCAATAGCAACGGACAATGGTGTGGTGGGTTTTTAGAACGCATTGGGCTATACTCACCACTTACGGCCGAACTTCGTGGGGCCATCACACGTCTACAACTGGCATGTGACTTGGGACACCGACAAGTGATTTTAGAGGTAGACTCATTGGAGGTTATTAATATCCTCTATTCTTCTAACCTCTCGTTATTTGATGTATCAAAGGAAATCTGGGGTTTCCACGAGTTGAAGCGGCAAGCTTGGGATATTCAGCTGTAGCATGTTTATAGGGAAGGCAATCGATGTACAGATCAGCTAGCTTTTTTAGCTTCGTTCACCACTTCGGGAACTCATATTCTCCGCGATCTACCTGAGCAATGCCTCCTGGTCTTTACACAGGACTTACAGGGCACCTCGTTTTGGCGCAGTTTGTGACTGTCAATTGTAGTTTTTAGTTCTCTTAGTCCTTCAATATCCAAAAAAAAAGATGCCAAAACAACACCCAACACAATATTATAAATATGGTACCGAATTTAGTATTAAATTTAGTTATGATACGATATAGTATCAATATCAGTTAATACTGGGTATTATTTAAATATTTTTTAAATTATTAAATAATTTTTAAATTTGATAAAATTGTAAAATAATTTATCACTATATATTATATTATACAATTTTTTTACTTTACTTAAATTATATATTAAGAAATTGTAATAATATAAATTTAACATAACAAATACTTGTTTATTTTTATTAATATTATTTTACATATTTTTATAAATTAAAATAAATTTAATTTCAAATATTATCTTTACATATAGGTATACTAAAAATATATATTATCAATATAAAATATATAAATTATAAAAAATATTTAATATGATTATATTAAAATAATATATTTAGTTATGTAATCTATAATCACTTTGTACAAGTCTTATGACACTAAAATTTTATCTAATACATTATAATTTGTATTTTTATTATTTATTAAATAACTTATGGACAAATTTATATTCTTTTTTATTTATAACTAATTATTATTTTATTTAGAAGAAATTTTAAGTTTTTCAACTTAGATCTAAATTTATAATTCTAACCGACTTTTGCTCGATATCGACCAGTACTAACTGAAAGAGCCCATACTAACTGGCTTCTTATTTGGTACAGGTTTATCACCGAGTATGGATCGAAATTCTAAACAATGATCCAATTTGATACACATTAACATTATAAATGCGAATAATTTTAAAACTAGCTAGAATGGGTAAAAAAATATTTAAAAATAAAGAAATTGAAAAGAGAAGGAATGATGTAAGGATGAAATTTGTATGTACTGTACGAAGGTCAAAACGACAAATACACCAAAATACGTCAATTTTTGGTTGGTTTGGATGAAACGACATAGAAAAATGTAACAAAAACGGGATGCGAGAAAGAATGAACAAGGTACAAGAATACGATCACAAAAGTTCAAAACACTACTCCAAAATAACGTAAGAGACGAACAAAGCTAGGGGACTGTTAAGATATAAATAGTTACAAATTAGTTATTTAATTTGTTAGTTTTTTTAATAGTTTTGCCAGTTGTCATAAGCACATTTACTTTTTGTGCCCTGTTTATGTATAAATACTATTATGTATCTTCTTGAATAAGATGAGAGTATTATCCATTCCTCCATAAACTTCTTCTATCTTCTTCTTCTTCTATAATTTTACATGGTATCAGAGAAAAGAGCAAGCTAATCATTCATGGTGATCCATTGTTAATTGATCTAATCTCGGTTCACTTGCTGGTTCTCTTTCTCTTCTTCATCCTTGATTCTTGATTCTTGATTTTCTCTGTATTTGCGATTCTTCTGCACTTCTGATCTGTTTTCAATGATGAATGATAAATCTAATCAAGCTTTGTCTTCTATGGCAACTGCTACGTCTGATAATCTGGGCACTTCTTTAGTGTTTGTTCTGTTGACTGGAACGAACTATTGCACATGGTGTAAATCTATGAAGCTTGCCCTAGCTGCTAAACGGAAGTTAGGGTTTATAACTAGAAAAATTCCTCAACCTGCTGAGGATTCTGATGGATTTGAGGACTGGTGTGGCAACAATGCTTTGGTGATTTCCTAGATTTTGAGTTCTCTTTCAAAGAATCTCTATGATTCCTTCGCTTATGTGACATAAGCCAAAGATCCATAGGATCGATTAGAAAGGAGATTTGGTGAATCCAATGGTCCTATGTGCTATCAGATCAAAAGAGAACTTAATGCTACTACTCAAGGAAATAGTTCTGTTTTCGTGTATTTCACAAAATTATCCAAACTTTGGGATGAGTTAAAGTGTTTTTTACCTTTACCACAATGTTCATGTGGCTGTAAATGTGGTGCCTTCAAGGAATTACAAGAGTTTCAAGAATCTGACATGATTCTTCATTTTTTTCTTGGATTAAATGATAATTATAGCAATATTGCTAACCAGATCATGCTTCTTGATCCTCTACCTAATCTTGACAAGGTTTACTCGATGATTTCTAATGTGGAGAAACAGTTACAGATTAATATGTCTATTAATGATCCTTTAGACAATAGTGCGTTGTATGCTTTTACTAAGAATGCGGGGGTTAATAAGTATCAACAATCCAAGAAGAAGGATAATCTGAAAAAAAGGGGATAGATATTGTTCACATTGCAAGACTGAAGGTTATATAAAGGAGTCATATTTTAAGCTGATTGCTTATCTTGAGTGGTACCAAGAACTAAGGCAGAAGCAGAAAGGCATTTGGCTTAAACCTGGAGCACACGAGGCTAATATGGCAGAAACTTAGTATGATGAAGATGTTGCTATAGGGTCCAATACAATTTTCACTCAGCAAGAAATGAAGGAATTGATTCAGCAAGAAATTTCTCGGTTGCTTAAAGGGAAACAAGTGGTTCACTCAGAAAGTATCAACTTTGCACAAGACTTTGTTGGTAAAATCTCTTTTGTCCTTTATGCTAAAATTGGTGAGAATGATTGTTGGATTATTGATACTGGTGCTACTAGCAACATTAGTGATTCCAAACATGTCTTTCATAACTGTTTTCCTACTTCCAAACTTAATTATGTTCTTTTACCTAATGGCTCTACTTAACCTGTTACTTCAGTTGGTGATGTGTTTCGTCCTTGTAAACTTTTACTTAAAAATACTTTGTTCATTCCATCCTTTAAACACAATTTACTTTCTGTTAGTAAAGTTACAAGATATAATTCCGTCATATTTATATTCTTTCCTACCTGTTGTGTCTTACAGGGCCAGAGGACTAATCACATTCTTGCTATTGGAAAAGTTAAAGACAATCTATACATACTTTTTTCTTCTATAACTATACAAAAATATCTTCCTTTAATTAAGTCTCATGTTGTTCTTCCATCTTCTTTCCTTGTAATGCCTTGTTCTATAAATAATGTGACATCTGTTTCTTAGTCACTGTGGCATCAAAGATTAGGCCATCCTTCCTTAAATGTAATGAAACATTTGTCTTCCATTAATAAAATTCCTTTTTCTTCTGATTCTTCTCATCCTTGTGATGTTTGCGCCAAATCTAAACAAACCAGATTACCTTTTCCTGTTGCTACTAGTCACAACACTATTCTTATTGAGTTTGTTCACTTAGATATATGGGGACCCTATAAGCAGCATTCTTTGATAGGAGCTAGATATTTTTTTAACTCTTATTGAAGATAGTACCCCCCGGAGTACATAGACCTTTTTTATGCAGTCCAAGTCTCAAGTACCTAAGTTACTAGATAGATTCATTAAGCAGAATGTGACTCAATTTGGGGCCAAGATTAAACTCATTCTAACAGACAATGGCAGTGAATTTGTGAGTCAGTATTGTCAAGATGTTCTGGATTCTCACGGTGTCTTTCACCAACGATCTTGTGTTTATAGTCCTCAACAAAATGGTATTGTGAAGAGAAAACATAGACATATTATGCAGGTGGCTCAAGCTTTGCTTTTTCAAGCTTCATTGCCTACTACTTTTTAGGGAGAAGCTATTTTACAGGCAAATTTCTTAATTAACCGAGTTCCTTCTGCTGTTACTGGTTAGAAAATACCATATGAGTTGTTGTTTGGAGTTTCACCTAATTATGAGGCATTAAAATTTTTGGTTGCTTATGTTATGCTACCAACATCAAGCCTTCCAACGATAAATTTGCTCCTAGAGCTTGTAAATCCATTTTTACAGGTTTTGTATATGGCAGAAAAGGGTTTAAGGTATTTGACTTGGATTCTCAGTCTTTGATGGTCTTTAGAGATGTTGTCTTTCATGAGGATTTTGAATTCACAATTCTCTACAATGTTTAGGGGATAAAATTGTTTCAGGAACAAGTAAATCATAATAATTTTTTCTCTATTTCCAGTTATACTTTGATATCTCTCAAGAAATTGGGTAAATTTGTTTTGAATAACATAGCTTTTTTCTCTGTCTCTTTCATTAATTTCTTGTTTGCTCTTATGAATCACTAAAATGCCTACCGTTTGATATATAATAACAAGTTGTAAATGGGTGTACAAATTGAAACTTAAGCCTAATTTATTGATAGACACAAGGCTCGTTTGGTAGCAAAGGTATTTACTCAGGTTGTTGGAGAGGATTATATAGAAAGTTTTTCACCAGTTGCTAAGGTGGTCACTGTCAGGTTATTTTTCACTATTACTGCTTCTAAAGGTTGGCCTTTGCAACAACTAGATGTTAACAATGCATTTTTTTCATGGTTTCTTGGATGAGGAAATTTATATGACACCACCTCCTGGTTATGCAAAAGTTACTCCTGTCTTGGTATGCAAACTCCAGCGGTCTGTTTATGGTCTTAAACAGGCATCTAGGTAATGGAATTGTGGGCTTACTGTTTTTTTAGTTGGTTATGGGTTCCAGCAGTCATCTTATGATCATTGCCTGTTTACTTTTGCCAAAGATGATATTTTCTTGATGTTATTGGTGTACGTTAATGATTTATTAATTAGTGGGAATTCTACAATTGCCATTGATCACTTTAAAAAATCTTTGGATGTTAAGTTTACAATAAAGGATTTAGGTTCTGCTCAGTATTTCCTTGGCTTAGAGATCCTTGCTTCTTATTTTGGTTTGTTTGTTAACCAAAGAAAATATGTACTAGATCTTCTTTCCGATGTTAGTCTCATTGGAGAAAAAACTAAGTCTACACCTTTTCCTTTTGGTGTGAAGCTAACCGCTAATACAGGGACTTTGTTTTCTAATCCTCAAGAGTATAGAAGGATTGTGGGTAGATTATTGTACTTAAGGTTCATAAGACTCGATATCACTTACTCAGTTCAACAACTGAGTCAATTTGTTCATCAACCAAGGGATTATCATCTTAAGCTAGTTTTTCATCTTCTTAAATACCTCAAAAGCACTCCTTCCTTGGGATTGCATTTTCCAACTGAAAATTCTCTTCAGTTCACTACTTATTGTGATGCAGATTGGGCTTTGTGTGTAGATACTAGAAGGAGCTTAACTGGGTACATCATTTATTTGGGTTCTTGTCCTATTTCTTGGAAAACTAAGAAGCAGGTGATAGTTTCCAAGTCTTCAGCTTAAGCAGAGTACAGGGCGATGGTAACTACAATTTGTAAGTTGCAATGATGCCTAAGCATATTCCTCTTTGGTGTGACAGTAAGGCTGCCATTCATTTTGCATCTAATCCTGTTTTTCATGAACGAACTAAAAACTTGGATATTGATTTTCACCTAGTTCGCAATCAACTCAAGGCAGGATTTATTTCTTTAGTTCATGTTTCTTCCCATGCTCAGATAGCATATGTGTTTACTAAAGCTCTGCCCCTTCCAGTTTTTAGTAAACTTCATTCCAAGTTGTCTCTTTGTGATTTTCACCAAGTTCCACCTTGAGGAGGAGATGTTAAGATATAAATAGTTACAAATTAGTTATTTAATTTGTTAGTTAGTTCTTTTTGTTTTTCCAGCTGTCATAAGCTCATTTACTTTTTGTGCTCTTTTTATGTATAAATACTATTTCGTATCTTCTTGAATAAGATGAGAGTAGTATTCATTCCTCCATAACCTTCTTCTATCTTCTTCTTCTTCTATAATTTTACAGGGACCAATCTTCAAAACAAAAATGGTATATTTAAGAAAGAACAACGTAACTTTTCATACTCCCCGCTCGGCAATAAAAAAAGATTGAACTTGACATTCTTCAGGTAAGATAATAAAAAGCATACACATATAATTAAACATGCTATACCATCATTAATCATTCCGGGATTGTCATACTAACCTGCAATCAATCAATAAGCTTTTAAAGAACGATAGACCAAAAAGTCTTGAAAAGATGCATGGATTACCTAGTAGGCAACCGGTCAACAAAAATGAGCAACATTTTAAGGTTGGACCTCTCGCTTCCGATGCCAATCTAGCGTGCATCTCCACAGCCATAGCATCGACAACATGCCTCAATCTCCTTACAGTGGAGGAGTCCTCTAACATTCAATATCCCCACAAATGTCTCCCATTTATTTATACTCTTCAATCTGCTTCCCACAACCATCGCTACCCCCACTGCCACTCCCACCGCCACCCTTTCCATTACACCACCTACAAACTCTTCCCCTCTCTCTATATAACAATTCATCACATACCAATCAATCCCACCAGAGTACCCGACGTTGTTTCCTGGTGAAGAAAAGCTCAAAGTTGGTAGGTTTTTTTGTAAATGAGCCCCAAAGTGGGAACTTTTTACCATTCAAGGTCACCGGCAGTTACTTGAACGACTAAATTGCCAGTCAAAGTGGTTGTTTATATATGAGCAGCTTTATTTTTCTTACGGCATCTCCAACCCATTCCATTTCTCGGTTCACTTTAACCAACAGCCGTATTATTTACACCAAAAAATTTTTCAACATATTCTTTTTTTACTTTTTATTTTTTATTATTAAAATTATTTTATAAAATTCAATTTAATATTTTTGTGTATATTCACAATATTATAATTACTTAAATAAATATATAATGAAAATTTTATAATATCGTTTAAATAACAAAATAATGAATGAACAAAAAAAAAGAAAAAAAACAAGAACTAAGTTGGGGAAAAAAAAAGAAAAGCATGATTTTGGAGGAGGATGGGAGTTGATATAAGGAGTGTTTCTCTCCCTGTCTAGTCTTTGATATATTATAGTGCATAGTTTTTTTTTGGAAAATTTGAATATGTTAAACCTTAATTCCAGTTCAAAATGTTCTCAAACTATACAACTTATGATACTCTAAGCTACTGACTATGACTACTGAGACATACAAAAATACAAACAAAAGTTTTAATCAATTACTAGACATCTACACATGTTAACAGTGTATAGTATTTAACTTTATTAGATGATTTAATCTAGTACTAGACATCTAGAATTCCAGTTTCACGTGTTTTTTATATAAATAATAATTATAATTAATATAAGAAATAGATCATTTAATTATCATAAAAATATAAAATTAAGAATAATACAAAGTACTTAAAATATTACAGTTGATTACATCAAAATCTTATGTAATAAGAATAATATAGGTGTATAAGTATAGCAATAAGAATTTGTACTGAGACACACAATAAAGTAGAAATAAAACCTGAAACAAAAAAATTACAGTTGCATATATAAAAATTAACATATACATCAAATATATGTGAAGTTAAAAGAAAAGAGAAAAAATGAAATGCCTAAAACTTTATTCAATGGCATATCTACTCAAATCATAATAACCTCAATTTTTATTTTGTACGAATTTCTCATCATTAAGAGGAGTCTATCATCATCATCATTAAAACTTATTGCATCAAATGACATTTAATACTTTTGTAATCAAGATTATCTTCCAAGTCACTCACAATTATAAAACTTGTCTCTTAAGAAACACAATCTACTGAAACTTTTTTTTAGAATGGACCAGCAACCACTATCTTTTGGATGCGTACTGGGTAAACCTCTGGATTAATGCAATAGCCTGCAAATCACACAACTAGGTACTCTGCACTAGGCAAGCCATGTACAATAGTCTTGATCAAGAGAGTGTAGGTAGGGGGATTTGAACACAGGCAGTGGCGGAGCCAGGAATGTTCTGGAGCCGGGGCTGATTGGACAGCGATGGACTGGCGGCGAGAACTTCCGGCAAATTCAACATTAATTCATAATATATACTCACAAAAGAGGTCGGAGTAAAAATAAAAGAGGAACCCCAAAGTCGTGATCGCGACTTTTCTCTTTTCTCTGACCTGTTTTGGTAAAAAGGGCATAACTTTCACTACAAATATTGGATTAAGGTCATTCAAAGACCGTTTTGAAGAGGACTTCTAGACCTAAAACTTCCATAGAGGCATAAAAAACAAATTTTACTTCTATAAGGGTTAAAATTCCCAATAAATTATTATTGTTATTATTATTATTATTATTAAATTCCTTATAATTTGTTATTTTATAAATTATTTTTAGAATTATTATTATTATTGCTAATTTTATATTCTTTGTCTCTCTTTTTGTCTTGTTAAAACACCCCATAAGCAACAAACTCGTATACCCTTTTCAGGGGTGTGTGTTAGTGTTGTATTGATTCTGTGTGTAGAGAGGGTTATGAGTAATATGGGTGGAAGTAGTGGACCGTGTGGTGCTTGCAAGTTTCTTCGAAGGAAGTGTGTGAGAGGTTGCATATTTGCACCTTATTTTGACTCCGATCAAGGGACGGCTCACTTTGCGGCGGTGCACAAGGTGTTTGGAGCTAGTAACGCTTCAAAGCTTCTCTTACGGATTCCTGCCGACAAGTGGCTTAATGCGGTGGTTACTCTTTTTTATGAGGGTTTGGCTAGGGTTAGAGACCCTGTTTATGGCTGTGTTGGTCACATCTTCACTCTACAACAACAGTCAACAGGTAACCGGCCCAAGAGGCAGAAGCCGGGGTTGGTGCGGGGGCTTGTCCCGCGCTAGCTCCGCCTCTGAACACAGGACTTTTTGGCCTCATACCCCCCACTCCACCAACTCAACCACTCCTAGGGGGCTTTACTAAAAAGATCACTCTAATCATGATAAAGTGGATCACTAGAACTTTTTGTTCTATCAAAACTCCTAGAAAACAAATAAAATTAAATTATTAAGAATTTATGAAAAATTATATTTAATTTAATAATGATAATAACATATATTTCTCGAGTCTTCAAGTTATATCAAACAAATATCAAATTATTTAATATTTTGTGTACTAATCTCTTTCATTTTTTAAATGAATGAATTCAAATGTGATTCAATTATTTTCATACCTAATTGTACTCACATATTGACTAACAAATCAAATTGCAATCTTTTGCGATTCTAGAACACTACTTTCAAATTGGTCTTATCAAGTAACTATAAGACAATAAAAGTAATCCTATGAACAAAATAAAATGATGATTACTTTTAAACAAGTAACATAAGTGAAGAAATATATACTTGAATTAAGTTTATCTCTTTGACTTATTGTAATGGACATCCAAAATCATTGCATGTATCCTTGTACACCTCCACTTATGAGCTAAAGAGATCTTACATCATCTTATGTAAAATAACTATTGTGATAATTATGCATTCCCTTATTAAATTCTTCTTTCTTTGTAAACCTAGTCTAAAATAGACACTAGAGTTCAAAAATGTCCTAGTAACAAAGAGTGAAGAGTAAAGTTGTCTTTTTCATTGTTCATTAATGAATGCAAGATAAAGTGTATACAAGAAAGACTTATTTTTTACATCAATTTTGATTACTTCCTTTGCATATTTATGGAATCATAAAATTAACTCATTGTTGCTTCCTTATTACTATAAATATAAGGAAGTACTCCCGCCAAAGGCTCATAATATCATATGATAAATTGATTAGAACTAAATTCATAATCTTTAAGTACAACTTTAGAAATCTCCATTCCAATATTAGATTTGACATGTTAACATACAACTCATTTTTTTACTTCTAAACATTCGTCTAATATCCTTCTTCATTTGAACAAAAAACTAAAGTGACAAGAAATTAGTTTAAAATCTTTGTTTTGAAAATTTTGAATATATTAATCCTTAAAGGTAGTTCAAAATGTTTCCAAACTGTACAACTTATGATGCTCCATGCTAGTGACTACTAAGACATACAAAAATACAAATAAAAATTTTAATCAAGTACTAGACATCTACACATTACAATAAGTGAGGAAGCATTGTTGATGCTGAATTTTTTGCTTTTGTTGGGTGATCAGTAGACGAATATTGTTGAGTGAGTTTTAATCTTATAAAACCCTCAATATTCTACAAGTGCACAGGTCATAATGTAGTTTATGAGGTATCGATCTCACAAGGAATTAGTGAATTAATCGAATCTTTATTTGTCCGAGGCTTAAAAGTGTAATTAGGATGAAAATAAAAATGAGCAGAAAATTAAGCAATTGAATATAGATAGATTGAAAGTGAAATTGTAAAATTAACACAAGAAATCAAAATTTGAGCGCAACCAATTAACAATTGAAAATTCACACAAGGAAGATTAACCAATTATAAGAGAAAAGGATTCATCCTATCATCTAATGCTAACTTAATCACTTTTGAGTTAATTCGGTATCAGTCCAAGAAGTTTAAAGGTTGATTACTCTCTTTTGAGTTATAATCATTTAACCCTAATTTATTAACCCTAATTGAATTGCGTCATGGAATTTGCAATCTCTCAATTAGCAAATAGCCCACATATCCAATTAGATCTTAAGCACTTTAATGGACAATTAGGTCCTCACATAAGATCTCTCTTCGTATAAATTACTGATTTGATTGTTTACATGATCTATTAGATTGTTTAACTCTCATTCCTAATCTAACCAGTTTACCATTAGTTCACTCTCTCGATTTATTATCAAAGCATACAAATACAATAAACAATCACGAAACCAAACTCATTAACATCAAAAATTTACACCAAGCTTGATCTAACTTATTAAGTTACCTTGGAACTCTCACATGCCATTGTCATGCGTGTGATCCAGCTAACTTTTCACCTAATGTCCATCTCAAGTCTTCTTTTGATCTCACATCTGAATCTTACATCTTATCAAATATTTCTGCCAATGTGCACCCATACATGCCAATTTGTGCAATTGCCCCTTTTCCTTGCCTACTCACAAGTCTTTGTCTTATTCCATCGTCCCATGTGTCAAACATTGTTCAAGGCTTGTCAATGCCCACATGATTATGCTATTATGACTTAGGGGTCTAACAAACCACCCCACTAAAACAACTCGACGCCTTCGTCGAAATAATCTGTGGACACTCCTATGAATGTAGTTTCCTTGAAGACTTCTTAGCCATTGGTACATCTGCCAGATACCATGTTCCCTCTCTGTCTAGTTTATCTTTACTTTTATTTGAACGCTCCTTCATAAGGTCCATTGCACCCATCATAGCATAACTATTGAGGTAAACTTCATTCGTCGGGTCATCCTCTTCCTTTTTGATCCTTCGTGACCATGGAATTAAGTTGCTTCTTACCTACCTTTCATTTTGGGCATTCAAAAGCAAAGTGCAACCCTTCACAAATGAAACAAACAATATCCTTTTTTATTTGTTTCTTGGATTTACATTGAGAAGATTCACATACCTTCTTCTTGCCTTTCTTCGAGCCATTCCGTGTCCCACCATTCTTCTTGCCCTCGTTGCTAGTTTGAATTGGTGGTGGCATTTGGAGATCGAACAAGGCATGTTCATCCATTGTCGCGTTTGGGAGGTCTTTTACATTCTGCCTCTGAAGCTCCATTTGTGCCCAACCTTGTCAACCACTTATAAACTTAATCAACTTGTTTTTCTCAGACATGTTTTGCACTTCCAACATCAAAGATGTAAATTTCCTCACATACTCCCGCACTGAGTCATCTTGCTTCAACTTCTTCAAAGCTTCCCTCGGGAGCCATAAAGTGTTGTTAGGGAGTAACTGATCTGTTAGCTCCTCTTTCATCTTCTCTTAAGTATCAATGAGAGGTTTATCCATATTCATGTCGTTGGAGTTTCTTATCGCAACTTTGCATCTTCTACTAAATAAATAGTCGTGATAGGCACCTTCTCAAAATTGGACACCTTTGCCACTGCAAAGTATTGCTCTATGTCCCACAAGAAATTTTTAAGCTCCTTGGCACTCTGCTTGCCATCGAAAACTTGTGACTCTCTCACTTTTACTAAAGTGCTTTCAACATGTCCAACATCCTGTCTTAGAATAGCACACCTTAGAATTGTGATCTCCAATCTAGAATCCTCTTGTGCCCTCATTAATTCCGCTATTTGATGCTGCAACTATTAGATTGATGCCTCCAACATCTTGAATCAAGTATTGTAAGATGTTACCTCTTCCTCCCCTTAAGGGATTGGCCCAATGAGTGCTACACTTTATTAACATGCTCCATCAAATTGCTGCCTCCCACCATATCGAAATGTGATTCTGATACTAGTTGTTACAAAGGTTTTCCTTAAAATAACCAACTTATCCGTAAGTTTCACTTAACACTTTATAAGACAATCTCATTTAGATATGTTAAAGCAAGATTCAGTCGTCCCTCATGATCATAGACCAACTAACTTGTTCTCGAATGCCTCATGACCCTCGCAGTGTTTAAATCTCACACTGTTGCAAGAATACTATAAAAGAACTAAATATTCATAGCAACAATAAGCATGAATGAAATACAAGTTAACCTTTTTTACTTCCTTTAAAGCATACAAAGGATGCTCTCTCAATCTTTATGTCTCACATTCTCTGACACTCACTCTGAGAAGCAAAGCTCAAATGAATTATATATAGGCACCTCTAGAAGACCAAGTTAGAATCCTAATAAGAACTCAACTAGCTAAGATTACATCTGATTCTATCTTATCCTTATCAAATTACATCTCACTAATCAATAAGATGACATCTCCATCCAATTAGGAATCTATTCAATAGGATCTAGCTACATCACAACTAATAAGATAGAAGATTATATCTATCTAAGAATGATCTATCCACGTCCACGAAGATCTCCACTATCTTCAGATGATCTTCCATATGGCCTTTATCCCTTAGAGCTAATGTTTATACTCTGTGATCTTATCCACTACATCATCCAAGATCTCCTCATTTCTATCTGTTGATGATTAGTCATCCAATCTCAAAGCCTATCTTAGTACACTGAATGCTTCCTCATGTCAAGTTCATTAACCATAGTCCGTTTATTTGAGCACATATTAAGTCCTTAATCTATCAATAATTTAGCCTTAGCTAAGCCAATTCGTGCAAGGTCCGAAACTCTACTAAAATTCCCACCAAACTTGACCTAATTAAGTCACCTTGAAACTCTCGCATGCCAACGTCATGCGTGTGATCCAACTAACCTCTACCTGATATCTATCTCATGTCTTCTTTTAGTCTCACAATCATCTTGTCAAAGATTTTTGTCAATATGCACCAATTCATGCCGACACCTGACATGTAACATCCCCTCACCTATGGGAAGGGTAAAATAGTAATTTGGAACGGGTTAGGAGTGTTTAAAATTGTTTTGCTATGTTCATGCATTCATATATGCACATGAATAGTGAATAGTGCATTTTTGCACATGTAAATGACTGTACATGCATTCATGACATTTCCCGGTATAATTGTGAATGAATGTGATTTATGAAAAATATGATTTGTGTGAATGGAAAATTGTGTTGGAGAGGGTTAATGTGGTTTTCTAATTTTTAAAGAATTTTAGAAAATTTTCGGAAATTTTTCGGGGTCGTTTTCAGACCAGAAAAACTGCCAAGTGGCAGAATAAAGGTTTACCGGTAGTGGAAATGACTGTCCAATGGCACTAGAAACTTAGACATATGAAATTAGGAATTTTTGAATTGAGCCATTGGAATTTTGGAGAAAAATTGGAATTGAATTGGGAAGAAAATGAAGAGAGTCAATGAGAGTGTGACATGTG
>JAOQMS010000178.1:18195666-18236157 GCA_027563885.1 Erythroxylum longipes
AGTGAAAGGCTTAATGCCTTATACTTATGTGATAATGTGATAATGTGACACTTCGGGTTATGTGATACTTCTGGTTATGTGAAAATTTTGAAATACCTGTGAAATGCTTAACGTGTGGATAATTGTACTATGTTCAATGTGTTGCATGAATTGAGTGAACCATCGATGATGGTTACTTCATTGAGTTCGCAAACTCACCCAAAATTGCAAAATATTTTTCAGGACCGAGAGTAGACTCCTAGCTCTAGAGGGACTTTTCTGGCCGTGTAGATCGTGTTGGCGAGAGAAGTCATGGCTCACAGGTCGGTCAGCTGAGATTTTTGGGATGACCTAGTTAGATTTGATGTATTCTTCCTTTTCATATAGCATCTTGTACTAGGTTTTATATGTATGTACAGACAGTACAGTATGAGATGATGTATAAATTTTTGATTTTGATCAATGAAAAGACGAAGAGTTTGATTTTAAAAAAAAATTGTGGTTTACAATTGATGCGTTATTATTCAAATTATTATGATGCCATGTGGACTGACTGTAGTGATCGCACGTAGCGCTCCTTTATTATAGGATATGTACCAGAATGACCTGCGGGCGTCCCGGTGCGTACCTTACGATAAGAAGGGTTACATGACATTGTCAATTTTCTTGCCTACTTACAAGTATTTGCCTTCTTTCGTCATCTCTAATGTCAAACAATGGTCAAAACTTGCTAATTTCTGCATGATTCCATTATTGAAACTTAGGGTCTACCACCTAGCCTTCAAACCTTTAAGTTGTAGCCGTCACCAACATCTCAATGATGGAACGGCCCACCAGCAAATGGTCAGCGATCACAACTTGGAGTCTCTGTCGACGTCCACAATCACCACTTGGAGTCTCTGCCCATGTCCACAATCACCAAATGTTGCTACAATCGAAACTAGCCCACGGCCCATATCAATTATAAGCCAACGGTCTGTAACATGCCACGTAAATATACTGTGATCCATCCACGTCATAACCATAATTACGGGATAAGAGAAATTTTCAGGTTCCCAGTGGCGTCTCGTTGAGAGAGGAAAATGGCGCGAGCTCTGTTTCAGTTGAACACTGCAAGTGTAATGGCTTGTGTTAAAGAGACCAAACATCACAATAATAGAGTTCAACTTCCAGACAAGACTCAGAACTCCAAAATTTTAGTACTTGGTGGTACGGGTCGGGTTGGTGGTTCCACGGCTACGGCACTCTCCAACCTCTGCCCTGACCTTCGAATTGTTATTGGCGGTCGAAACAGGTGAAATGAAGGGATACTCTGTTCTTTTTCTTTTTTTTTCCCTCTCCTTTTGCTTCTCACAAAGTGACGAGAAAAGGGCAGAGGAATAGAAAGGAAGATTAGTATTTATGGGGGAAAATTAGGGAGGTTAAGTTTGCATTTTGATCTTCTGTGTTGTTGAGGCTTAATTGGATAAAGTGTGTTAAGTCGCAGAGCAAAAGGTGCTGCAATGTTGAGTAGGCTGGGTAAGAATTCCAGGTATGCTGAAGTCGACATTGAAAATGAAGAGTCAATTGAAGCAGCTTTAAGTGGTACAGTAGTTCTTGGACTCTGCATTTTCTTATGGTTGGATGCTACGAAATTTTCATGTTTTCAATTGTTGCTGTTCTTGCTCTTTTGGCTTCCGCACTTTTTCGAACGTTGATAGTAACCTTGAATTAGATATCATTAGAGAGTTTCTTTTACATAAGCGTTTGAGGGTCAATCAAAGCTCGTGTCATGATTCTTCTTGGCTTATGACATCATATTCCTACAGCATGCCTTCCGTCCATCTGATTTCCTTTAACAGTACTTTTCTCTTCCTTTGCAGTCAACCATTTGATTATGGTTTTCTATTTTACCATGTCGTAATTTCTTCATCCTTATTTTGCTATTCATTTATAACTTATTCCGTGTCTTAATCAAGCTCTTCAGAAGGAGTTAGTAAGTTACTTTGATCAATGCAAACTGTCTGACACAACTCACCATAGGGGTAAAATCACAACCAAAAGGCATGATACAAGTAAAATCGTCTTGAAGGTATCTCGTAATTTTCAGGACTCAAATTTTGTGAATCAATCCGCAGATGTGGATCTTGTAGTTCATGCTGCTGGGCCATTTCAGCAAGCAGAGAAATGCTCTGTCCTTGAAGCTGCCATAAAGACCAAGGTGAGGAAAGGTAAATGATGAAATTATTTCTGTCTAGATGTTTTAGCTCATTATTAGAAGCCAACTTTTGAAACTCTCCTTATGCCTCCCAACAGACAGCCTACATTGATGTTTGTGATGATATGAGTTATGCACTTCGTGCAAAATCATTCAAGGAAAGAGCTTTAGTTGCAAATGTGCCTGCCATAACAACTGGTGGTATCTATCCAGGCGTAAGCAATGGTATGTTCACGTTCATTGTCACTATTCAATCAAGAATCACACTTAAATTTGTTGTAGAATAAGTACAAAATAGTATTAGGCTTTGTATGTGATACTAGTCTCTTCCAAATTTTAGCCAGCATACATTCCTGAGTCTCCGGATTCAATCCCCAAGTGATATTGCTGTCTTTTTTGCATTCTTGTTACATCATTAATAATTGCCTCTCGGATGTGAAAGTGGTCATGCTGGAAGCGTTGGGTTCCTTACTTGTCTATGTTGTGTTTTGATTACCTTTAAAGTGTTTCTCATTTGGCTCTGATGCAAGTATCACCAACAAAGTGATCCAAATCCTCTTTGATATCGAACTAGAAGTTTCATGAACAGCTGTGTCATATTGTACTTTCTAAATTTACTGATGACATCCTAACTGTAATCACCATAATGGCAGTGATGGCTGCAGAACTAGTTCGAGCTGCAACTGCGGAAACTAATAGAAAACCAGAGAGGCTAAGGTTCTGTTATTACACAGCAGGTACAGGTGGTGCTGGCCCAACTATCCTAGCCACTAGTTTCTTGCTGCTCGGCGAGGAGGTTGTTGCATACAATAAAGGTAGGCCTCAATTGTGTATCATATCTATTAATTCCTTTCTTTTGAATGCAAGAGTCTTAACTAGTGATAGTGTTTTCAGGAGAAAAAGTAAAGCTAAAGCCGTATAGTGGAATGCTCAACATTGACTTCGGGAAAGGGATTGGAAAGAGGGATGTTTATCTTCTGTAAGTTATGTATGAATGAAATTGCTCTCACAAAGCAGCATAAGTTTATAATACTAACTTATGGAGGAGCAATCAGATGTAACTGAAGCTTAACTCTGCTTCAGTTGTATCTTATGCAATTAATGCGTTACAATGTATTTGAATGTACCCTTGTTCAAATTTAGAACACTTTGTCTTGCTAATATATAATTGCTTAGGTTAATAAGTCATGACAACTGTCCTTTTGGTGACGTGGCCCTTTAACGTAATGCAACCCCACCTCCTGCCATTGTGAAGCGACGTGAACTTGAACACAAGAAGGCCCCACTAACCAGTTGGACCACCCCATAAAGGGTGTCATGACAAAAAATTTTGATTATTGGGTCTACGGTTCCCTGTTTAGGAAAAGATTTGCTGCAATGTCCATGATGGCTAAACACCTCTCTATCTGGAAATTGCTGCTCTTTCAATTTGTTTATGATAGAGTTTGTAGTATTAGAATGCTAATCTAAGTCTGGTTTGTTTGATAGGCACAGTTAGTTTTGGTCTATATGTACCTTTATGATATTCTATTAGCCTCTTAGCTTTTAATATTTCTTTACCAAATAGATCTTCATTTTCAGGAATTTGCCAGAGGTACAAAGTGCTTATGAAATCCTTGGAATACCAACTGTTAGTGCACGCTTTGGAACTGCACCATTTTTCTGGAATTGGGGAATGGCTGCTTTGACAAGTCTTCTTCCTCCTGTACGTTATATTTTTGATGCTGTCTTGCCCCTTTTATGGATTTTCAGGGCATTTGAAGTATTTGTAAAGTCATCCACACACAGGATCAATATCACTGCTCAACCTTTAATTCAGAGATAAGTTAATGGTTTGATGGTTCAGTTGTTTCTAATATGAGAATCAACTAACCACAAATTCTACAGAAGTGCATGTTGAGGTGGTAAAAACCGGTTTTCTCTTCCAATGAGTATCATCATACTGTGCGAATGAAACCCTTTCGTGCAACCTGACCATATTGAGATCTAGAAAGCAGATTTTATTGGTATCCAAAATTGAGATCAAGTATTAGGAAGGTCTAATGTTTGCTTAGTTCATACAGGAAGTTCTAAGGAACAGAAGCAAAATTCAACTTTTGGTTAAACTTGTTGATCCATTAGTCCGAGCAATTGATGGGATTGCAGGCGAGCGTGTTTCTATGAGGGTGAGACAATGGAACAACCTGAAGTGGGTTTGTTTAGAATTGTGCAGTTTCTTAAGAATGTTTTTTGAACTTCTGTAGACAGTCTATCAAATTGTGAAAGAGTCGGGACCATTATCAAGTAAACGTTCAGCTTACTCAATCAATAGCCTGTAAATACTAAGATTTGGCGGATGCAAAGATTGTGATAGGTTTACTGGTTGTAGTTGAAAGTGCCTCATACTTATCATATATATTATTATTTGACAGGTTGACCTCGAGTGTACAGGTGGGCATAACACAATTGGCTTATTCAGTCACAGGAGACTCTCAGTGTAAGATACAAGTTTCTCAACCTTTTTGTTTCTTTAAGCTCTGGAACCAAACTTCTAATGTGTACGTGCTTATGTGAGAGTGCTGATTGATGGAAAAGAATTCAAGAATAAATATTTCTGCCGACAGTAGTGCTTATGATTCTACCCTTTCAGCTCCGTGGGAACTGCAACAGCTGCTTTTGCTCTTGCAGTTCTGGAGGGGAACACACAACCAGGAGTGTGGTTTCCAGAAGAGGTATGCACAACAGCTGATTGATTTCCAGATACGGATTCAAAAATGTAAATGTCGCAAAACTGTGTTCATGTTTTTATCTAGCCCGAAGGGATTGCAGTTGATGCAAGGGAAGTTCTTCTAAAACGTGCTGCACGAGGAACACTCAACTTTGTGATGAACAAGTAATGAAACTTGCCAACAGATTGGACTTTATTCCTTTAGTTGACCATGCTATTGTGTACATTGGTGACTAACTTTGTTTTTCCTTTTCGCAGGCCACCCTGGATGGTAGAAACAGATCCTAAAGAGGTGGGATTAGGAATATATGTTTGACCAACCTCAAGAGGGTATAGAAGGATATTTCAATTTGTCATTCAGCTTCACCATTTACATCTGGGGCAGAAGTCTAAGAATCTGTTAAGCATTTGGGAGCTCTAAATGACTTGTAACTTCCAGGACTTGCCTCCAAAGATCAAAGGCCTGTTAGGACCAATCTGCTTGAGGACCGGCGCGAAACATACGGACATTTTACTTTCTTTCCAGTAAACTATGGAATATTAATGAAATTGTTTCCAACAATTGTTTCTATTAACCATACACTTGGAAGAATTGCATATAGTTATTCTCCTATCTTTAGAATTATTAGACTTTCCTTCAAATGGCACATTGTGTTTTTCTTTATTTATTTTATTCTTGACTAATATTTAATGCATAGGAAACTTCGAGGGGAAGCAGGAAAATTGACTGCGTGGTTATGTTTATACATACAATTGTTTTGAAGTTGACATTGAATTATGTCTAACTGTTAGTTCATCGAAAAAAGCAATTTCATTACCAACTTTCTTCATAAATTATATTTTTTAAAAAATTGAAACTAATTATTTTGTTTATGATAAAAGATATTAATCCCTTTTGTATTTTCATTAATTCTATTAAAATTCTGTGTCAAAAATTCATTAGAAGTCATCATGTTTATCTAAAATTAACCTTTTCTATTTTGAGTACCAAGTCATATGAAAATACCCAAAATACCCCAAAAACATAAAAAATCATGTTAAAAGTAAAGTCTATTTAGCATATATCACACTTCCCTATAGCATGCACCGACCATATACCAATTTTTTTCCTCCTTTTCTTATAGACATAAAATAACCCAATTAATTTGTTTTGGGTACCTAAATGAGCTTAGGTGCTTGATTTGTAGTTTCCTTCTTTTTAACTCACTTCTACGAGGGTTTACTCGTCAAACTTTGTTTCATAAAACAAAATTAGTCACAATGAAAAATTCCCATAACCATAAAAGTGTAACATATTATATAAGTAATATAGGTTGGTGCTATGATAATGAACATTGTGATTTTGGTTTATGAATGCATTCGTTATTCTTTTATAAATATATGAGTGACAGGGATCTCTCCTTTAGATAAAGGATTGAAATGGATTTATAGGTAGTGAAGAGAACCAACATAATTATATGTATGAGACATGCTTCTTTGATTGTATTGATGCTTATGAGGAGTGTCAACATGTGTCATGACATTCTGCTTAGGATAAGGCGTAACAGAATATGAGTAAGATTAAAGGTTCTTATGTGTTTTTTATAGAATGGTTGTTTTTTCTTTAATATTTTTTAATTATAGGCCTAGATTGTGAACCATACACAAAAACAAGAGATTGTTCTTAGGATGAGAGCTAGTAGATGTGGCCTGTGCATATGTTTTATATGTATACTTAAATATGGATGCCCTATGTTTGTTTATTATTTTAGGCAATATTTCTATATTGTACAAATGCTTTCATTTAAAAAGGGTAGTTTTGGTGATGGAAACACTCTCATAACTATATCTAATTTTATGCCTATTATTTGAACTCTTTTGATCTTCTAACATGTTTTCAAATTTCTCACTTCCCTTTGTAAACTTGGAAAATTAGTCCTTTAGGGGATAAACCTCCTTTTTCAATGTTTTGTTCTCATTCCATCTACACTATGATTATCAGTAATGGTCGCACTCTTAGATGCCTTGATGCTATAAAATTCACTTTATATCTTTTCACTTTCACTTATGCATGCATCTAGATTCTTTTGAGCCTCTTTAATTTTGGAAGATATTTTTTATTTTTTAAAATGTAATTTCAAGACTATCAATAAGTTCATCATATGTCAAATCAACATCACTATCTAATCACCTTTGAAGTCCTTTCTTTTTTACAAGTTCTTCTTGATCAAGAATATTTTGAACAATTTAGTGATTAAGGCAATGTCCCTTAAGCACTTTCATTATTTTATGTTAAGATGCCAAGAACTGATAGAAAGAACAATTACAAAGGCAAAATCAAGGAGAATAGTAAAGAACCCTAATGAATTTCATTAGGCCAGGATAATGCAAATCAATATGGGATAATGAGACCACCAACATAAACCAATACTTTTGAAATCAAACCAACACTGCTAAGTATGCTACAAATCAATGTTCAATTTTATGCACTAGCCAATGAGGATACTAATTCTCATCTAGCCAACTTTCTAGAGTTTGTGACACCTTAAGATACGATGGGTTATCGAAAGATGCGGCGAAGATGACACTCTTTCCTTTTACACTTGAAGACTGAGCCAAGTTATTATTGAACTCTTTTAACCCAGGGAATGTCAAAACATAGGAGCATTTGGTGCAAGCTTTTTGGCTAAATATTTCCCCTTAACAAATACCACTAGAATCATAAAGGAAATCACAAATTTTCAACAAAGTGAAGGGGAATTTTTATATGAAGCATGGGAGATATTCGAAGAATTACAAAGGAGCTATCCATATAAAAACTTGCCAAAGGAGTTCCTTTTGTAAACATTCTATAATAGAGTGAATCTACCTATATGAGACACCATAGATCCAGCAGTTGGTGGGCTTTTAACGAGGAAAATGATTGAGGTAGCACATGATCTGTTAGAAGAAATAACAAAAAAACAACTATTTGATAGTTGTAGGTTGCATAATACTTTAGTGGATAGTTTAGTATATGTTTAATTGTTAAATTGAACGATTAGTGCATGTTTAGGTTAGGATTTTGTTATTTAGTTAGATATTTGTGTTTTTGAGTGTTTATGGGTTAGAGCATGTTATTGAGCTTAAATTTTGTGTATTTAAGGTTCCTTGATGTTTTTGTCAGTATGTTAGATAAAATATCAAAGAACTAAGAGAATTCAGAGGAAACCTCCAAGCAAGTCCTAGGGCCACGATTGTGATAGAAGCCTAGTGGCCTACCATGATCATGGCCCCATATACCACGATCATAACATAGAGCAAAAATTGAGTTACATGAGTGTGGCCTGCGCGACAACAGATGCAAACTGACTTCTAAAATGCAACTTTTCAAGGAATATTTCAGACTTTTGGGCATGGTAAACCCTAATGTTTCCCTTAAATGGAAAAGATATATAAAGAAAAAATGAAGGCTAAAAGGGAGCTCTAATTTCTGCCACTTTGGGAAAATTGTAAGAAGAAAGAAGAAGAAGAGAGAGAAGAGAAGAGAGAAACGGGCTTCTGCTGCTGCTTTCCTAAGCCATCCTAATCCATCCAAGTGACATTTTCTTTTCATCTTTGTCATTTTTCTTCTTTGAATGTGTAAGATGGATATGATGGATTTGGGATTGATGATGATGCTCTAACTTTTCTTTAGGGATTTAAGATTAATTCCATGTTAATATAGTTTTTGTGTTAATTCACTTGGGTGTTGTGATTGTTTGTTGTAACTTCATACTTTGGTAATAAATCGAGAGAGTGAACCAAATGCAAAATGATTAGCTTGGTTAATGAGAGTTAAATGACCTAATAGACTATACAAATAATCAAATCGGTAATTATACGAAGAGAGATCTCATGTGAGACCCGATTGTTTATTGGAAGGCTTAAGAACTGATTAGGTTGTGGGCTGATTGTTAATCGATAGATGACATTTTTGGCACTTGACTTAATTAGGGTGACTTAATTAGGGCTTAGTGATTATAACTCGAGAAAGCAGGTTGCATTATATGTATTTATACATTTTTATTTTGAATGTGGATTTTGCATATTATATGTTAGTTTTGTTGAGGATTGCATGATGTGATTCATGTGAATATGTCAATAGCTAGGACTTAACGGAATTGATTTAGCTTTGAACATAGTCTTTTAGGTTGCTAAACTTTATTAGCTTGAGAAATTATTGTTCTAGGTTGCTTTGGTTTGTTATGCATGTTAATTTGGATACGATGTTAGTTCATTCACTCTAAGAATTTACTACATTTGTTTATAATTTTAGGCCAATCGAATAAGTACCATCATTAGTATATTTTCATGAGAATGAGGTAGGCAAGAAAAAAATGTGTTCTGTAAATCTTAAATAAATAACTATTCTGTTGGCCCTTTTTGAAATAAATTGGGTTATGAATAGAGCTAGTAGCCAGTTGAGAATGTGATGTAGCTTAGTAACTGGGGGACATTCATCACAAATGTTTGCTTTTGCGTCAAAAGGCTATAATGACATTCCAACCAAACCACTTAATAAAAACATGGCCTAGTTGAGTAACTGGAAGACATTCATAACAAATGTTTGACTTTGTGTCAAAAGGTTAGGTTCATGCTAATAAAATTAACAAAAATTATGTGTTGTTTAATAAATCCTACTGATCTTAGAATATCTTAATTTTTTATGAAAAGCCATTTAAGGATAGTTAGAATTTTGATTTGAACAAATAATTATTAATGTGTGTGTGTAAGTGATAGGAATGAATGAATGTGACATTAAGTCCTGTTAGTATGTATATTTAGTCTGAAGTACCTAGATACAGATTTTTCATGTTAATAAGTCAGAACAACTTGAAGGATCCTGTTTATAGTTAAATTTTTTTCGTGAAGTTAAACACCATTGTACCATTGTTGCATATATGTGTTTTATTGTTAGGTGTGTTTTGTGTTTTGCTTGAAGATAAGCAAAAGTTTAAGTGTGGGGATGTTGATAGTTGTAGGTTGCATACTTTAGTGAGTAGTTTAGTATGTATTTAGTTGTTAAATTGAATAATTAGTGCATGTTTAGGTTAAGATTATGTTATTTACTTAGATATTTGTGTTTTGCATGTTTTATGGGTTAGAGCATGCTATTGATCTTAAATTTTATGTATTTGAGGTGCCTTGATATGATTGTTAATGTTTCAGATTAAATATCGAAGAACGGAGAGAATTCGAAGGAAACACAGAGCAAGGTCCAGGGCCACGACAGTGACAAAAGCTTAGTATTCCGTCGCAATCATGACCCCATATGCCAAGATCGTGACAAGGCCGCGATTGTGGCCTGTGTGATAACATACATAGATCAGCTTCTAAAACTCGACTTTTCGAGGGATATTTCAGACTTTTGAGCCTGGGTATACCCTAATGTTTGCCTTAAATGGAAAAGAAATATAAAGAAAAGAATGAAGACCTAAAAGGGAGATCCAATTTCTTCACTTTGGAAAAACTCCAAGAAGAAAGAAAAAGAAGAGAGAGAAGAGGAGAGAGGAGCGGGTTTTTGCTGCTCTTGCTTTCTCCAGCCATCCCAATCCCATCCAAGTGACATTTTCTTTTCATCTTTGTTGTTTTTCTTATTTGAATGTGTAAGATGGATATGATGATGTTGATGGATTTGGGATTGATGATGGTGTTCTAACTTTTCTTTAGGGATTTAAATTTGATTCAATGTTAATCTACTTGTTTTCGTGTTAATTCATTTGGATGTTGTGATTATTTTTTGTAACTTCATGCTTTGGTAATAAATCGAGAAAGTGAACCGAACGTAAAATAATTGGGTTGGTTAATGAGAGTTAAATGACCCAACAGACCCCACAAATAATCAAATAAGTAATTATACGGAGAGAGATCTTGTGTGAGACCCAGTTGTTTATTAAAAGGCTTAGAAACTGATTAGGTTGTGGCCACCGTTCCATAGTCTAGAACCGACACTACATTAACACAAAAGTGATTAGGTTAACATTGATAATGGGATAAATCCCTTTCTCATAATTTGGTAATTTTTCTTGTGTGATTCCCTATAGTGAATTTGGTGGTGCTCAATATTCGATTTCTTTTGTGATAATTTTACAAATTAACTTTTTGTCAATTCTTTCATGTGTTTACTTTTCTATGCAGTTTTTATTTTCATTTTGATAATTCTTTAGGCTTTAGATAACTTAGAACTAGATTAGTTCGACAACTCCTCGAGGGATCGATATCTCACATACTACACCCACAACCTATGCGCTTGCAGTACATTGAGCGTTTTAAATAGATTAAAATTTGCCTCAACAAAATAGACAATGAAAAGAAGTAAACAACAACCAACCTTTAGAGATCAAAAGGGAGTGCTTGTTGTGGATTTAGTGAAAGTTTTGCAAGCTCAAATGTCAGCCTTAACCAAACGATTGAACAACCTAAAAGCCACATCCTCTATCCCACTCAAGGCAATTCAACATAAATGTGAACTATGTGGACAAGAAAGCTATATCTTAGCTTATTGCTTCCTATTGGGAAATAACAACATGGAGTAGCTCAACTTTTTGGGAGTATAGTATGGTCGGAGAGGTAATAATTCCTACTCTAATACTTATAATCTTGGGTGTAAGAACTACTGAATTTTTCTTGGTCTAACAATGTAAGAAACCCAATGAGAGCATAAGGACCACTATAATTTCAGTAAGAAAGACTTGGTTCATTGGAATCAAAGATGGGAAAATTGAAGGATGTTTTCAATTCAAAATTTGTGAGCCAAGATGAGAACCAAAGAGGATAGAAGCTAAATTTGACCATATTGGGAAGAATAATGGTTCTTCTGTCTATAATTTGGAGTTTCAAGTGGGCCAACTAGCTAATGCATTATCTAAATGAAATGTGGTGAGTCTACTAAGTAACATGGAATCAAATTCAAGGAAGCAACTGAAATTCATCATACTTAGGAGTGGGAAGGAGTTAGGAGAACCAACCGAAAAGGAAGTTGAATCCCACGAAAGAGAAAATAAGAGAGAAAGGATAGGAAATAAGATAAGAAAGAGGAAACTCCTTATTTTACTTCTCCTCTATATATACCAAAATTTTCATTCCCACAGTGGCTACAAAAGAATCAAATGGATATGCAAATTTCCTTGCCCTTTATTGAAGCTTTAGGGAGCACACTTAAGTACGCAAAGTTTCTCAAATACATATTATTGAATAAGCAGAACTAAAAGGACAATCAAATGGTCTCCATGATGGAAAGTTATAGCTCCATAATTACCAACAATATGCCCTTAAAGTTGAAAGATCCAGGGAGTTTTACTATACCCTGTGTAGTTGGTAATTTAGAATTCTCTTCATGTTTATATGAATTAGGTGCAAGTATTAATCTTATGCCTTTGTCAATTTTAAGAAATTGGGGCTTTTCTGTTGACATAATCTTAACTTTGAGAATTGTAAAACTTTAACTTTTCTTTATCATCCTGAGTTGTGCATGAATTGCTCCTTATCAAAGAAACAAACTCATTAATAGGACCTATATTTTTTATCATCAAAAAATTAATTGAAACCTCCTTTGATTTAATAAGTTGGATATTTAAAAGCAGATCCATTGTTTTTCTCAATAAAATACATAATTGGATGGTTTTCTACATTAAAAAAATAGCAGTATCAATTCTTAATAGTTCATATTCAATATTAAAATTTTTTAAAAATTTATGCAAAGCTAATAAAGGAGCAAAACATAACGTTTCTTTAATTAAATTAAAACTATGCTCTTGTTCATCCCCTTACTTAAATCCACCAAACTTTTTGACAAATATCAAAATCATTCACTAACTTCCTATAAATACTATATAAACTATGAAAAATTCTCACATATTTTGTAGATTTAGGTGAAGGTCAACTTGAAATGGCCTAACCTTCTTCCATATACCTCTATTAACTATTTATTTATTTTACTCAATCTTACTCAACTAGTTAGGGATAAGGCTGTGTACTTATGAACCTCCTTAAGGCTTGCATTTTAATAAGACTTATGCTAAAATGTTGTTGTTATTATTTTTATAATTATATCCAATCTTACAAGTAAACTTTATTTCTTACAATTCTTACACTTATTTGAGCATGTTTTGTTAATTTTATTCAAACTCATTTTTAGTGAAAAAAAGGACCTTCTCTTTGTCAGTTGACACATTAAGACAACTTGTTTAATTAATAATTAATATCCATTTGATCGCATTTTTAATTTTCTCTCTTGTTTAATAAATCATTATATTTTTACATTAAGTTAATTTGAGGATAATTATATTTGTTGTTCAATTAAAAATTTTATCCAACAAATGAACTTATTTATAATGGTTTTTATTTGTTATTTGCAAGTATATTTCTATAGGGTTAGTTAACTTATCAATTATAACTCGAATTTTAAAAAGTAACAATAAAATGTCCAAACTTGCATTTTTTTAAATCTGGCCCGAATTTTAAAAAGTAACACAACAAATGAAAATTAATAAAATGAAGTCATTTAGTCACATAATTAAAATGATATCATTGTTTAAAAATAACCTAAATCATATTATGTATCCTCGATAGCCTTACACTTTGATTTCAATTTTTCCATTCATTTTCAGTTTGATCTCTCGATACCCTCACCCTTTGATTTTCAGATTATGCAGCCTCAACACTCTCACACTAAGGGCATCAGGAGAACGAGCTAAAAACGAAAAGCTTACTGGTGTAGTAAGTTGTAATGCGAGAGTCGTTTGGGGTGTCAGAAGAACAAACAGAAAACAAAGGGCTGTCAGACTAGAATTGAAGAAAATTGAAAGTTTGAGAATTTTATTGCCATTTTTAAAGTTTAATTTTATTGCTATTTTTTTAAAGTTCAAGCTATAATTAAAAAATGGACAAAATCTTTTAGTTTTTTGGTAATTAACCCATTTTTATATTATAGTATTTTTTATTATTCTTCAAGTTTTATGTCTTGTATTTAACTTAATATGTAATAGTAGTACTTCTCTCTTAGTTATTTAGCCTAAGCATTTACTTATTTAGCCCAAATATTTTCTTGTAATGGTTTGTTTGATTTATTTATTTACTTGTCGTCTTTCTTGTGTGTATATTTATTTACTTATTTTATCTTTTCTTTATTCTTTACCTTGTTTTATTTTTATTGTATTCTTTATTTTATTACTTATTTTTATATTTTATTTATACGTATTTTTATTTATTTATTATTATTATCATCTTTTTTCATCATATGTATCAATAAAAAATAACCTCTTGATTAGTTAAGAATAAGATTGCGTACTATTGAAACAACACTTCACAATTTGTTTGGTTAAGTATTGTAGCCCTTATTTGTTTTTAAAAGTAAGAAAATCACAACTACTTTACATGAAAACATAAAAATCACATTTTTGTGTATTTTTAAAACAAGTTTTTTTTAATATAATGGAAAAACAGAATTAATCTAAGTCTAGCAAAACACGGCGGTACTCAATTCCCTGCCTGTCCCGTCTGATGAGATCCTGGACAGTCAAAGGGGGCTCTCGAAGTATATGGATTCCTGGACAGTTCCTGACTGCAACTGCTGCCAATTGATTCGCGCACTGGTTTCCCTCCCGATGTATGTGTTGGATGCGCACCTCCCAATCACGTTGGAGCAATCCTCGTATACCTGCCAATAAAAAGTGATGACTATCAGTCTCAGAAATGGGAGATAAAAGCAAGTTAATGACTTCTAGGGCGTCTGCTTCTAAGATGACCCGACGGTAACCAAAATTCCAAGCGAGTGTGAGGCCCGAGTGGATGCCCCAGAGTTCGGCCATAATAGAAGAGCCGCTACCAATTTGCTGAAAAAAGCCTCCGCACCACTGCCCACGATTGTCATGAATAAGACCCCCAGCGGTAGCTATGTCCGAGCCCTAATTAAAAGAGCCATCCGTGTTGAGTTTGACCCAGTTCTCTGGTGGCAAGGCCCAGCCTACTCGGCGACCCAATGGGAGGCCCAAATTTGGAACGATGCATCTTTCCATTTATTGCACTCGTACTATCCACTTAACGTAAGCCATAACAGCTTTCGTTCCGTCTACCGGCCAAACAAAATCCTCATCGAAAAGACTTTTGTTCTGCCACGTCCAAATCATCCAGCAGGCAACCCCAAATATCATTGCCCATTCTCCTTGCAGCTCCTGGGAGTGCTTGAGTAGATTGGTTCTCACCCAAAGTTCCTCAGCTTGCTGGAAAAAATCGAAGTCAATCACCTCCGAGGAAAATTTTCTCCAAAAGTCATGTACTCTCGGACAATCCCGAAGGACATGTAAAGTGGATTCCTCCTGACTGCAAGAATGGCAGCTATTATAGGATGCAATGTGCTGCAACACCCTTTGTTGGTTCGTGAGGAGTTTGTTCTATGTCATGAGCCAAAGGAACGCCCGGATTCGTTGAGGACCTGGCCATTTCCAAATTAATTTCTAGGGATAAGTAGAGTTATTCGAGGTGCGCCCTTCAATAATCTCGTAAGCTGATGCAATCGTGAATCGCCCATTGCTAGTGTGTCTCCATCGGACGATATCTTCTGCTGCAATATTAGGAGTGGGGTTTATAGTCACTATATCCATGCATACTAAGGCCGGAAGGTACTGCTGGAATGAGTTCCACTTCTAGCTGTCATCCCTATTTCTCAAATCTGCTACTTTAGCATACAGGTCGCCCTCTGGTATGGGATCAGTCGCCACATAGAGTAAAGGTCCCCGATCTTTCACCCAATTATCCAGCCAGAAACATATTCGGCTCCCATTACCTAGGGTCCAGGTTAATCCTTGGTGGACATACGACAAAATGGTTGCAATTCCTTTCCAGAAAACCGAAGCTCCTACTCGGGTAATCGTGCGAGGATATGTTCAGTGTCTAACCGGTATTTAGTCCGTAGGACTCAGGCCCATAAGGTCATTGGATGCTTAATCAGCACCCACCCCATTTTGGTTAACAAGGCATCATTGGTCGTCCGAATGCGCTTAATGCCTAGACCCCCAGAAGCATTGGGTTGACAAACAGTCTCCCAATTAACGAGGGGTAATTTCCTCTATTCTCCCGTAGATCCCCAAAGAAAGTTCCTCATAATTTTTTTCCAGTTCATCACATACTCTTCGTGGAATGCACACAGTTTGCATAGTGAAGACTGGGAGTGCTGAGATCACCGATTGGGTTAAGGTGACTCGACCGGCGAGGGACAGCTGTCGAGCAGCCATCCGGAAAGTTTCTTTTGAGCATTATCCAGAAGGTGCTGATAGGTGTTCTGTCGGGTTCACTCATGAAGCAAGGGAATGCCTACGTTATTTGTGGGCTTGAGATGGAGAGCTTGACTGATCCGACGCACAGTTTCCGACTTAACGTTCTTGGAAAAGAAAATCTTAGTTTTGTCAGTGTTGACCTTTTGTCCTGACGCCGTACAAAACTCCTCCAACATCTGAGCGATCACTTGAGCCTAGGAATCCGTAGCTTTGGAAAATAGGAGGAGATCATCCGCAAAGAACAGGTGGGACAACGGAGTCCCTGTAGGGATCGATTGTATCGGTTTCCATTTTCCATGACCCACTTCTCTACATATAATATGTCCTAGACGTTAAATGCAAAGGACAAATAGATATGGTGAGAGAGGGTCGCCTTGTCGTATCCCGCGGGAGGGGTTAATAGTATCTGAGAGCAAGCCCTGCCAAACCACTTGTGTAGTCACTGTCGTAACACACTGCATGATGACCCCGATTAATGAAGCCGGAAGGCCAATATCTTCAAAAGTGTTGTGGATAAATTCCCAACGAAGGCGGTTGTATGCTTTTTCTAAATCCACTTTGATCACCAAAAAGCCCTTCCGCCCTGTCTTACGTCTCATCGAATGTATAACTTCCTGGGCAATAATGATGTTATTAGTGATTTGCCGGCCCGGAATAAAACTACATTGATTCTCCCTCACAATACGGTCTAAGTAGGGTTTAAGCCTGTTCACGAGGACTTTAAAGAGAATTTTGTAGAGGACATTGCAGAGGCTTATCGGGCGAAATTGATCAATATGCGTTGGGGAAGGAATTTTGGGGATGAGGATAAGGAGTGTTTGGTTTAAGTCCCTGTCCCAACGTTCTTGTCCGAACAACGACTTGATGTAGTCCGTCACTTTAGGACCAACCCTCTCCCATTGCTTCTGATAGAAAAGAGCATTGAACCCATCCACCCCTGGTGTTTTATTCAGATTCATATCAAAAACCGTGCGTTTGATCTCATTGTCCTAAATGGGAGAGGCTAAATCCCGCAGAGTGCATTCTGGAAGTGACGGGAAGGCTCCTGTAGTCCTGCTCAGGGCTGGATTGACTTCCTTGCTCGTAAACAGAGTGGCAAAGTAGTCGTGGGCTAACTGATGCAGTTGCCCAGGATCGAAAACTATATCCCCCTGAGAGTCCTTGAGACTCTCAACCTTCATTTTCTTATGTTTAGCCATGTTGAGGGTATGATAATATTTAGTGTTCCGATCCTCCTTTGAAATCCATTCGCACCGAGCTTTCTGATGCCAAAAGAGTTCCTCCTCACTCAAAACTTGGATTAGTTCCTCACATAACTGATCCTCCAAGGCTATCAAAGAATCAAGATTGTCGTCGTTTATCGCTTTCTGGATGCCCTGAAGTCTGGCAAGCAACCTTTTCTTACGATAGAAAATATTGCCAAACTCTGACCGATTACATTGAGTGAGACGTTAAGAAAATTTAGCTAACGATTGACTTATCTTTTCTTCTGCCGGAAGCCAATGTTTAGCTACTAGCTCGTCAAAGCCCGGGTGAGAGATCCAGGCATTCTGAAACCGAAATCTCGAGAGCCCCGAGTGACTGGAAGCCGAATGAAGAAAATTGATCCACATGGGCCAATGGTCAGAACCTAGGAAGGACAGATGCTGATTGACTGCTTGGGGAAAGGAATGCATCCAGGATGAAGATGCAAATACCCGATCCAATCGAGCTTGAACCATGCCGCGCCGCCACGTAAACTTTGAGCCAGCATATCCCAGGTCATGAAGACTACAAGCATGCACCCAATCCTAAAAATTCTTGTTCATAACCCTCGCGGTGGTAGCTCCCCCTCGCTTGTCTGCTAATTCCAGTTTAGCATTAAAATCCCTGCCTACAAGCCAGGGTCTATTTTAAGAATGACCTATCCATTCCAGAGATGGCCAGAGATGATTTTGAGAGGAGGGCTGAGGGCTAGCATAAACCGCGGTAAAATCAAACGAGTAATCCTCGTAGTTTACCGTGGTATGGATAAATTGCCTATGGGCTAAAACTATGGATAGGTGAAATTTTCCCTTCCAAAGTATCCAAATCCCACCTGCAAATCCTACAGCTTCTACTCGGAAAGAAAAATCAAAACCTAAATTCCTAATCACGTCTTGCGCCCGAGTCCCATTAATTCTAGTTTCCAGTAAAACTAGAATACCGATATTATAGTGGCTAATGTAATTCCGCAGGATGGACCGGAATCTAGTCCCTCCTGCTCCTTGGCAATTCCAAATTAAAATCGACATTTAAAAAGGTTAACTAGATTCGGTACCTCCCATGGGAGCGTCCTGACATTCAGTCTGCATTTGCTGCAGAACGAGCGCTTCTTGATTCCCATTCGGGGGAAGGACTGCAGGAAGATCATTCGTGCCTTATATATCGAGGGGTTCAGTAGATAGTGGGTCGGTAGACTCCCTTAGGTGGGGAAGAGCCTCCGGTGTCTTAACCCCGTCCATCTGCTGTATTGGCTCTTCCGCCTTCACCTCCCGATCCCCTAGCACCTGTTGATCATAGATCACTCCCGTATGGGAGGGGATAATAATAGCTATGTTCTTGACCGAAGAGGTAGGTTGAATTTGGATTTGGGTTTCGCTTCTGGGGCTTGTGGTTGGGAGAGGACTTCCTCTAGAGCTTTCACCCTTGTGAAGAAACTTAAGGCTTCCTCGCGGACCTTTGGTCTCTTTCCGGGTAGGTGGGCTAGGCCCTTGGGCGTTAAAAATGTGTCCATCATTAAAGGGCTTGTTGGGCCCAATAATTATTTTAAGAGGGACACAGAGGCCTGCTCCAATTAATGTGTTTGTGGGAGCTGCTTCAGCAGATAATTGCTCCCTTGTTTCCATCAATCCATTCTCAGACAAAGCAGTAAATCTGGAGCTGGTCCTTGGATGTGATTCTGTGCTTTTTCCCAAGAGTGGCTGAGGTGATTTGGAGGGCAGAGGGCCTTGCTATATCCGTTGTGGTGGGGGATGTTGCTTCCTTTGAACATACATCCACGGCCCATAGCTGGAGCTTGCCGGAGACTGGATATCGGCGTTAAGAGTTCCCAGATTTCCTCCTGCAGTCACGGAAACTGACGACGCCCCATGTGCTATTGCAGTCTTCTCCGCAGATGTGTTGCCTTCGGTCGGGACTGGGGTGTGGGAAGGAGCTTGGTGACATCTCGGACAACCGGCTGTCGAATGGCCAATCGTCCCGTAAGAGTAACAGAGTTGCGGGAGGCCCTCATACATAACGGGGATTAATTCTCCGTCTAGCTCTACCATGGTTTTCAAAGGTTGGGTAAGATCTATATCCACGACTATTCTGGCATACCGGCCTCTGTGGGCTTGAAGTGTAACCTCGTTAATCTTAACCGTCTGGCCTACTAGATTCCCTAATGCCGTGAGGATACCAGGATGATAGCGAGCTATCGGTAAGTCCGGGAGGTGGATCCAGGTGACGGCTCGCGTGATCCTCCCCTGCTTTGGACGAAAGGAAGGCATCCAACTTTGGACTGCCAACGCTTGGATGTAGATTAGCCAAGGTCCATCAGTTAAGGCATGGAAGTAGTCGACTTCTTCTAAGAAACGTACCAGGTAAAACTCTTGCTCTAAATCAACGATTGTGATGGGTCCTATAGGTTTCCACAGAGCCCTCAGGTGAGTGCTCAACGCTTGGTACCCTATCTTCCGACCCAGGAGCTGCACCACCTTCATCCACTGATGGTCGAGTTTTTCCTTAAACGACTGAGATAGTTTGATGTTGGTTCCCTATTCGCCCATGAGGTTCACTGTATCTCCCTCCTCTATCGCTATCGGGTAGTTTATTGGCCAGCGCATGTCGACCCCCCATCGTGCTCGACGTTCTGCCCTATTACTGCGGCTTTATATGACAGTTGTGGGAGAATTTGTGTCAACGTTGGGGGAGCCTGCACACGTTCGTCTCGTTTTCTCGTTCGGCTTCGTTTCGGCTATGTGCCCTCGGGGTAGAGAACTTCACATCCCAATTTCTCTACTGCCATTAGCATCTTTAGTGTCTCCTACATCTTCAGCGTCTTCAACGTCTTCTGTGCTTTGATTTCTCCATTTAAGGCATACCCTTTTCTTGTTTCAGATGCTTCTTTGTTTGTTCCCACATTTGTTGCTTCATTTGCTGCTATTGCTTTTGGGTTCTTCCTATTTCTTGCCTTCAAAAATTTCTCCGTAACTAGAAGTCAATGCAAAAAATTACCACCTTCACCACCTTCTCTTCTAATACTTGGTCATCTTCATCTCTTAAAACAACCAGTTCATCGAAGCTTTCAAAGAATCTCACAAAAATTGTAGTTACTATAGCATAATTGGAAATAAATATGTCGTTAGTATAGTATAATGACATTCTTAAGGCCCTCGACTGCTCCTCTGCATCTGCTCCTAGCCACCAGGTGCTCAGTTGTTTCTAACTTATTATTGTAATAATACCTGAAATTCTCCGATTAACTTCTCATTGTGAGTTACATACGGTGTAGATGATATAGGCTACCAAATGTTCTCATATGGGCTGAACATTTCAATGTCTCTATTTCGAATGTTTCAAGTGAAGTGGATGTCAATTGAGTTGGAGCCAAACTTGACTACGAATCTTCTTTCATAGTGGTTAGCTCCAGGAGGAGAGTCGTCTGGAGATTCATGTATGGTGGGAATTATGGCTCATGATCTGGACGGTAAAGATTTGATTGAGTTGACAATTGGGGATGTTCATGAATTTGGTTTCCAAGTAGTGGTTGAGTTTAATAGTCCTTGTTGCTTAGGCGGGGATTACTTTGACATAGATCTTTCATGGGAAGTATGGAAGTCTAGGCCTTTGGTAAAAGATTTTAGAAACGGCTCTTACTCAATTTTGCTTTAAGTCCATCCTGATTTTACTAGTGATTATGATCTTACTGTTATTTTGTTTTTTAGTCACTTTAAAGGTCTTAAATTCTGTCCTGGTAGATTTGCTTTTTAGTCACTTTAAAGGTCTTAAATTCTGTCCTGGAAGATTTGCTTTTTAGTCATTAGAGAGCTATGGTTGGGTTTAATCTAGTCATTGTTCTTTTAGGCTATTTTTTGCCGACTCTGCTAGGAGTTGTTTCCAGGTTCAATGCATTTTATTTTGTAACACAATTAAAAATATGCTCAATTTTGTGTTGGATTTATCGAAGCTCCAAGGAGGAACTTTACAAACCCAAAAGATTCATCACAATCAGTTTGAATCAGCAGCGTTTTCAGTGTCCATTGGAATGAGACACAGAACTACCTAGGGTTAAATTCTTGGGATGAAGTGTTCAAGAATTTGTTGAAACCATGAATTCTGGTTAACATGATGGTATATTTTGGTCCAATTTAAGATCTTTTGCAAAGGGAACTGACTATGCTGCCTCATTTTAGAAACAAGTCGTGGAGTCAATGAGGCGGATGGGGTTAACTGTCCTATAAATTTTGTATCGAACTACAATTGCTGCAGGTGCATTTGCATTTAATCCAAATAAGATGGAGACATTTAATCGAGTAGTGATAGAAAAATTTAGGCAAGCTGGTGTGATCGATAACTTTGATGTGACTTTCTCTTTTAACATTTTGACAACCTGTGCGATGACGGATAGATAGAGCTCTATTGAAGATGAAATGGAGGGACAGTGAAATTGGACACTAGTAGTTTGTAGACCTTATATTAGGTCATGTGTTGCTCCATGTTTTGTACAGAAGATAGCAAATGAATCACTTACATTAAATCAAAGATACAAAAGAATGACTTGGATAGATATAATAAAGCCATATTTAGATACTGTACAATAGAGTTGGAAGGAGATAAAGACACTGGTTATGATCCTTGTAATATAACTTTTATTCTTTATTGTTTATAATGATAGATGTAGTTTGATGCTTGTGGAGATACTTAAATTTAAGGATTTTGCTTAGTTTAGTTTTTCTTTTTATTTTTTCCCTCTAAAAATGATATTATGATCATTATAAACATTTAGTGGTTATATATTCCGTGGAGTTGCAAACTTTAGGAACCAACAACAATGAAGGAATGGGGTGGATAGGTTATATGCTCTTCATTCTAAGATGAAGCACCAGGGATTTACTTGGTTAAGGTGGGGTTGCTAACTTTAAGATAAAGCAACCCACATTACCCTTGAAAACTCTTAATTTACAAAAATCCCTAGATTTTATCTTAACTTAGAGTGTTGTGAAGACTTGTTTTTAAATATGGTTCTATATTATTAAAAATGAATTAATCTTCATTTATTAAATTAAATTAAATTAAATCATAGTAAATAACATGAGGAGGAAAAGTCCATCCAAATATTAAAATGTTACAAAAGAAATACTCTTTTTAACGTTAAAGAAATACTAATGATTTGAATAAAAGTTAATTAATTTTAAAATATAATATATTATATTAAAATCATTAACATAAAAAAGAGTATAATTAAATAAATAGAAAGGGAATAATAAAATCAAAATACGTAAATGCTATCTTCTTTTTTTTTTTTTTCTGGAAAAAATTAAGTGAAGCGAAAGAAAGAAGAATTTCAGGGAGAGTGCAGTGCGATGCATTGCATTGCAGGGTAAACTTTAGTAATAGAATAAAGGAAATTGTTAATATAAATAAATAAAATTTTTTACTAAATGTTATTGTTCACGTCGTCGTCGAAAAGCAAGTCTGTCGTTCGTTTCTCTTGTTTTACTTTGCTTCCCCAACCCTTGAAACCAGAGGCTTTTTTAGAGAATAACATCATTATGGCCAACGTCGACGCTGAGGCAGTGGACTTCGAGCCCGAGGATGACGATTTGATGGACGACGACATCGATGCCTCCCCTCGCGCCACCCATCTTCCCAAGCTCAAGTCCGCCATCACCGGCGGAGCATCCGCTCCTAAGAAGACTAAAGGCCGTGGCTTTCGCGAGGAAACCGACGCCGACCGCCAGACCCGCCTTGCGGCTCGTGATTTCGATTCTCTCGGCTCCGATGGTGGCCCCGGCCCTCAACGATGTTAGTGTCTGTTTACTTTACCATTATCCTTTTCGATCAATTTGGCGGTTTTGATTACTTAGTTTACCCTTTAGTGATGTAGGGTTATAAAAACCCTAGATAGAAGCTGATACATTTATTCGGGTTATTTTTGCATGTTTTTGGTTTTCAATGGGATTTACCACATTTTTTATCTCAAGAGTCAATGAATCACAAACACTTTGAAGTTTATAATGGGAATGTCAAGGAATTTCCTAACACATTCATGTGTATACGGATATAATAATTAAAGTTTGCCGATAAATGAACAAGTGATTTAGTGTAGTTGTATCTTTGGTGAAAACTTGGTATTTTTGTTTGCGTTGCCTATCGAAAGTTTTATTCACATTTAGGAGTCGTAAAACTACATCCATGTTGGGTTTTACAGGTTGAGGGAAGTTTCTGAATAAGTTCAAGGAGACTCGATATAGACTTGGCTTTGCCCAAGTCTTACTTAACTAGTTTAACGTTATGATTCAATCAACTCATGATTATGTCAATCTGTCATCTACCAGTTCTGCTTTGAATCCTGAACCTTAACGGGATACTTGTGATGTTTTGATGGAAAATGGGAATTTTGTCGTTGTTGACCTTTATTTGTTAACGAGACAGAGTTTCTAACATTTACCTTCGAACAAGTGATAGCTGTGTAATTCAGTAAAGGGCCTTTCCTTTTCTAGATTTTGTCCTTCTAGTTAATCTTGTTGTTACTTATTACCAACATCGTGCAGCCATTGAGGGATGGATAATTTTGGTGACTGGAGTGCATGAGGAGGCACAAGAGGATGATTTGCAGAATGCTTTTGGTGAGTTTGGAGAGATAAAAAATTTGCATCTAAATCTTGATCGGCGCACCGGTTTTGTTAAGGTAACAGTTTGTTCTCATACAGGAAGAGTTGGACTTTCTGCAGGGTTAGGCTTCGAGTTGTGTTATTGGGTAATATGTTGCAAGTGTTTTTTCTTTTAAAAATTTTAATCATGTCTTCTTAATGAACTTAAAGTTGGAAGTGGAAAACTCTGGAGAGTCTGGTAATGTATTTGGTATTTCAATCTCACTGAATCTCTATTAACCATTGCTATAGCAATATAAAATTTGACACTGAAAGCAGCTGTATACTCGTACCCCAATTACTTTCCTTATATATCGCCGTTGCTGCTCTATAGTTTAGTGAATTACATGTTAGCATTGCTGTTCTAGAAACAGTAAATTACTGTCTTGGAAGATTTGTATTTTTTGTTTTATTGATAAGGCATGCATATCTGTTTTTGCTACCCTTTATGCTTCATTGAAAAGTTTTGAGACGGTGCTTGCTCGGTTGATGAAAATGAACCATTGAATTTCTAGGGGTATGCGTTAATAGAGTACGAGAAGTTCGAGGAAGCACAAAATGCGATTGCTGCAATGAGTGAATCTGAACTTCTCACACAGATTATCAATGTCGATTGGGCCTTCAGCAATGGTCCCAGCACTGGACCATTCAAAAGAAAGAATATAAGGTTTGTTCTATGGACGATATATTTTGTTGCTGACTTACTTTTGGATTATCAGGTGTTGTTCTAGATGGTAGGTTTGTTAATGACATAGCAAAGAAGTCTCAAGCTGCCGGGGTTTGTAATCCTATCTAATCTTTAAGTTTCAATAGTAAGACGTTAGTTAATCTTCCGTTTTCTCTTGAATATTTTCAGATCAGGACGAACACATCGCTCAAGGAGTCCCAGGAGGCGATACTAATTATTTATGCTGCTTTCTATGATGAGCCTGTGGATTTTTATCGAGGGATGTAACTGCAGTTTGTTGAGTCCTATACTCTCCGAAAATGTTGTGGGAATGAAATTCTTTTCCGAGTAGTGTTATTGACTACTGGCTCCAAAGCAAAGATCCTTGTAAGACCATAGTTTTATTGGATCCGGCGTGGAGTGTTAAGTTGAAGTTACAAGTAGCCATATTCTGTAGTTTGGGCAACTCAATCATACCATTCCAGTCCCCGGTTTTTATTCTAAAAATCTCTGCGAGTTGGGATTGCGTTATCATAATTTGTGATAAATTTTGAAGTTGTCTATGAATTAACGTCACGTTTCCCCCCATCTTCTCCATTTTGTCTTTTTAAATTCCATTGATGTTAGGCTAAATTATGGGAATTAGGAGGTAGTAATTTCCAAAATGTAAAAGCATAGTAAAAGGTACATTTTGAATCTTAACAGTTCTTAATCTTTCGAAACATTTAAATTGAATTTCAACCATTTCAAGAGTAGATGAAAAATTGTACAGGATTGATTTGTCATTAATTAAATGTTATATTAATATTGATGTCATATTATTTTTTATTTTTAAATTAAAAAGGCTCTAATATCATAGAATTTTTGTCTATTTAAGATTTATTTTAAAAATTTTAGGATTAAATTTGAACGTTTTATTAAAGTTAGTTATATTTTATTGTAAATATTAAGATTTAAAATATACTTTTAACTGCAAAGGTATTGACAAGATCAAATCTGGTGTTTTTCTATTTTTATTTTAAAAAAATTTTCTCAGATAATAAAATCAAATTTTCAATTATTTTCTTGAACATTATTAATTGTATTGACAATTAATTGGGCATCCATCTTCAATATAAGAGAGGAAATCAAGCATTGTAAAAAGACTTACCAAGTATGATTATAAAAAGATTTGTCACGATTTGACACTGATCATTCTTGATAATAACATTAATATCCATTCTGAAATCAATATAAAAAATTGTAGTGTTTGCATTGCATTTCAAAACATTACAGTGCTCATTGAAAAGATATAAGCATTGTTTGAACCATAGATTTAAGAAGCACTTCTTTCCCTGTATCAGAAACGAATCTGGTTCTCTAAGATGCTACTTCTTGGTTCCACGCACTCTCTTTCAAACAAACCTTTTGCCTCTCCCAATCAAACAAGAAATGTCTAGATATTTTCCATCTTAAAGGTTCTTAAATACACCAAGGATGGATAACATATAATCCGTAAAACAAGATGAAACATTACAGATAAAAAGAATGTGTCACTTCCGAAAATTAATGATGTGACCAGATTTATCCTCATATTGCTTCAAGATGGACTTCTAGTGATAAGCTTCTTCATTCATTCCATTAAAGAAAAAAAAGAAGAAGAAGAAGTTATCATCTACAAAAAGCATATCTAAAATTGGAGGCGTAATTCTTCAAATATTAAACCTATTAATCTTTCCTTCCTTAAATCCTTCTATTAATATATTATATTAGTGATTATATAATATATAATTAATACCTTTATTTTTTTAATTTAAAAGTTCTTAACTTTTCATATTTTCAACAGCATGTATGTTTTACTTCAAAAAATTTTTATTAACTCTTTTATTAGTGTCTTTATTGAAATATTATAAAGAACTGAATCAATATCAATTATCTTTTGACAATATGTAATTAATAAAATATATAATTACCAATAATCATTTGATAATAGTATGATAGAAAAGTACAATAGTAAATATAAATATTTGACTCCACATAACATAAAAAATTCATGTTTCTTTAGTTATATAGTATTTATAAATGAAAGGAAAGAAATATAAGAATTACTTAAAAATTACATATCTAATTTTCAACAGTATTAGAATGCACTTATAGCTATACAAAGATAATCATTTTAGCAACAAAATCCTCATGGATTGGAATGTCCTTTGAACTGATTTGTTGTCATTCTGAGCTAAATTGATACTTTGTTTGTTCTATGCCTTGTATAGTCTTGCCTAAGAGTGTTTCATTTGGTTTAACTTTGTTGGCTTTTGTGCCAATTTGTATTTTCATTTATTTCATTCAATGAATTATCTTTCATAAAAAAAAAAACTTCTTGGCATGGGAATTAGTAAGGAAGGACAAGACTGGATAGTCAAGATTGTTGAAAACATGTTTAAAAAGTGGTAGGTGATTAATAAGGACATGGCCATAATTGGAAGATAGTTGGAGATTAAGTAGTTATGGGAAAACTATTTGAGGTGGATGAAGTTGGGAGGCGTGTATAAGTACACTAGTAGGAAAAGAACAGGAAAGACACACAACTCAAACTAAAAAAAAGATCATTGTCTCAAGTTTTCTTAGCACTTTATACCCACCCTTTACTTAAATAAAAATATCTTTTTGACTAAACTTTTACATTCTAACACCCCTTAACAATTTGCTAACTTAGAATTATATTCTCTAATTTTTCCGAAACCCACTTATATTTTTGATTAGAAGTTATATGCAATTTTAGGAGAATTCCTCCTTAACATGCCTAAATTCTAGGTCGATTATAAAAGTGATCAAAAATTTGGCACACTTGGTAAGATTATGATGCCATGTATAAGAATTGGAAAAAAAGTTGTTAAGCCTCCAACATGAAGGAAGAAGTCTTTATTGTATTAGGGAATGAAGGCTTTGTATCCCAAATTGTTAAAAATCTAGAGAAGACAACATTGCCTTCGACTAACTCTCCCATAAGCAAGAATTTGAATCACTGCAGCTATCAATAAGAAATGATATTGTTTATACAAATTATATTTTTGAGTTGAAGTCCAATTTGGCCTCTGCAGCTAAAGCAATCAAAATGTTCTTGGAGAAGATGGAAAATTTTCTACTAATTTGGTACAGATCATTGGGAAGAATTTTCTCTCTCTAGAAAGATAAATTTTTGAAGGGCTTGGGGAGGGGGTGGGTAGCTTGCATTAAACGTAATGGGAGTTAGTGAATTTAGTTATGCTCTATATTCTTCCTTTGTGGAAGAGACATATGTTCCTCCTCGTAAAAGAGAGGATATTTTTGTTGCACCTTTACACGTTAATCCTAGAAATGGCCAATACATTGCTAGACCTTAAGTTATTAGGAGACAAGGATTTGCTTGTGAATTCAAAACTAACCGACCAAATTATAGCTTAGGGGCTAACATTATGGTTGTAAACTATAATCCTTTTCATGTTATTTTTCTGAAATAAATAAGTTTCAAGTTGATAAGGAAGCAGCTAAAGAATCTGTTCAAGAACTATACGGGCATGGTTGAAGAAAGATTGTCCACTCAATATCCTATAAGCTTGATCTAATGAATATTGACCACAAGAATCATTTTCCCAGTGTCTATAAAATTCTTGAGTTTACTTTTTTCTCTGGTGAAGATGGCTAGTTGATTATCAAACACTTTACTAGATTCACTATTCTGTGTGGTGAATTGGCTAATTACAAAAATTTCAAGCTTAAGTTGTTTTCAATTTCATTAATAGGTTCAACTTTTTCCTGATATACTTTGTTGCTTAGGAATTATGTCCTTTCATAGACAGAAATAGAAAGACTATTTCATACTTTTTACTAAGCTAAAAGTTAGTATAGTCGAATTGTCTAAATTTATTTACAAAAGTGGCAAGAATGTAGACACATTCATTGCTCGATTAAGGAGAGCAAGGAGTTAATGTTAAATTATACTATTTAGAGATCGAGTATATGAAGCTAACTTAAACTTCGAAAAAAATTCCAAGGTATGAAATTTCATGATTTTTATTAATTAGTAACAAACGTGTCTAAATATGATAAACTTCTTAAGGAAGAAGTATATCAGAAAAGGAGTTTAGTAGGTACTTATTTTATGGAAAAAAAGTTCATATGATTTAATAATGGCTGAGGTTAACGTACTAGGAACTTGTGTTTCCCCTGCTCTAGAACGAAAATCATTTAAAGCTAAAAGGAAAATACAATCACTAACTAATCAAATTTAATAAACTTTAATACCTCTAAAACAAAGGAAATGTTTGATTTTATATTGCAGTAAAGGTTTAATAGTTTGCTGTCAAAACATAGGATTCCCATAAAGGAAGAGATTTTAAGGAGGAACTAATATAAGTACCACAATACATGTAGTCACCCTATAAAATCATACTATGGATTAAAAAATGTTATTCAAGATTAGATCAACAAGGAAATTCTTTTATTTGCTGAATTTAGTCAAAACATATTGATAGATGAATATCCATTTCCATCAATTGCAATTATTAATGTTATGGAATTTGATTTATGGCTTTTCCTAAATGTTTAGAGGAATTTGAAGATCGTGAAGGATCATTTTGCCTCATTTACAAATTTGGGTACTAATGTTTTCATTCTTAACCATTGTTTGAATGCTTTTGCTAAAAATGAGAATCAGCAAATTCCTAGAATCCAACAAAAAGTAGAAATTACAAATCGAAGCACAAGATATAATTCACTCATTTTCAAGTAAAAGGTCTATTTTTTGAATTTTAACCTTTCAACGTAGGCAAACTCAATTTGTAATACCACCTCAGGTGTCTCCATCCTATCAGTGGAATTGAGTGAGGTATTATAAGAAACCAATTTCATTAACCTGAACTCAAAAGAGAAGACTTCAATAGCAAAGTTGCCACCATGTTCAAAGGAAGCAAACCATCACCTTTTAAGAATCTCATCTCAAGGAAGTCCACAAGACCTATTCCTTTTGAGAAAAGTAATTAAAAGCTAAAGAATAGGAAAGAATGTGCTAAAGTTACTAGTAAAGGGCAGAACAAAATGAAGGAAAGGTGTAATCATAATTTTTTTAAGAAGTAGCCTAAGTTTAAAAGTTAAGATGAAAGTTTTAGTGAAATCATCATAGTAGGGGAAATTCCTATTTAGTTGATATTTTGTCATTTATTTTGTGAGGCTTCTTGCCTCTTATAGCAAAACTTCTTGGAAGAAAGTAAAACCTTTTTCCTGATAAAAGAGAATGCAAAGTATTTATGTTGGTTATAGGTCTAGGAATTCCAGAGAAGGTAGTGCTAGAGAAATTGGTTGATAACATGGTTCAACAGATAAGACCCTTGTATATTAAAGCCTACATTAATGGCCAACCAATCTCGAGAGTTTTGTTTGATAACAGGTCAATTGTAAATATTATGCCAACTAAAATGTTGGAAGTTTTAGGCGAAGATGATATAGATTTGGCTTCTACTAAGTTATAGGGAATTCTCCTTACAAATTTCATAGTAGATGGGAAGTCTTCATGGTAGTTTTCTTCGTCATCAAAACATATGCATGTTATCAAGTTCTATTGGTGAGAGATTGAACTCATTCCAATTTATGTATTCCTTCATTGCTTCATCATCTTTTTCTCTTATAGAAAGGCAACGAGGTGGAAATTCTTTTGGATGATTCTCAACCATTCTCTAATGATCAAGTAAGGCCAATTCATATTCAAAATTTGTCTCATAGGGAGTGTTCAGAAAATAAAGGTGAATAAAAGATAAGGTCAGAGTCGAAAATGTTAGTGAAGACAACTAGCACCATACTTGACATAGGTTAATGAAGGTTCCAATCATAGAAGAACTTAATGAATAGACTTTCACAAAAAGAAGTTATGGTAGCTGTAATCGCAAAATTCAAATCCTGAATGTAGCATATCATAGAGAATTTTGAAGAGATAAAAGGGTATAAGAATATCGAGTTGGTTTTTTAAGAGGAAGAATTTTCAATAGAGGATGAGGATCAATTTAAAGATTTCAAATTTACTCTTGTAAAAATTGATGACTATGGGAGTCAAAATTAGGAATAGCTTAAGGATATAAATTTAAGTAGTTAAGGAGAAATTTGGAATATGTTTGTTAGTAAAAGTCTTGATCCAAAGATAAGGGTTAGACTAATCAAACTTTTGAAAGAATTTAAAGATTTTTTTTCCTAAGATTATACCAAAATGTTAAGATCAAGTAGAAAGCTGGTACAAAATAGACTTCCTATAAATCCATAATTTTATCCTTACTACTAACCTCTTAGACTTGGTCGAAAGAAGTTGAGTTAAAACTTAAAGAAGAGATCGAAAAGTTATTTAATGCTATTTTTATTAGTTCGGTCAAATATACTGAGTGGCTAAACAAATTTGTACTTATAGTAAAGAAAAATGGCAAGTTAAGAGTATGTGTTGACTTTAAGGACTTGAATGTTGCCACTCCTAAAGATGTGTATATGATGTCAATTGTTGATTCTTTAATTAATGCAATGGATAGACATTTCTCGTTTCGTTTATGGATTACTTTTCTAGTCACAATAAGTTTTTATAGCTATAGATGATATGTATAAAAAACCTTAAGATGTCCTAAATCAATGGGAATATTTGAATGGATTATGATTCCTTTTTAGCTTAAAAAATGTGGGACCACCTATAAGATGGCCATAAATGCTATCTTTCGCGATTTAATAGGCCATATTTTAGAAGTTTATATAGATAATATTATTGATAAGTACAAAAGAGTATGGACTATGTCCAAATTTTAAGGGGAAGTTTCCAAAGAATCATAACGCATAAGTTGAACTTAAATCCTTTGAAGTGCCTTTTTGGGGTAAAAGTAGGAAACATTATAGGTTTTTTGGTCCATCAAAAAGGGATTGAATTAGACAAAAATAAACAAAGGCAATTCTTGAAGCAAAACCACCTTAAAATAAGACAAAACTTTAAAAATTTAGGCCAAGAAAAATATGTTAGAAGATTTATCGCTAATTTGTCCAGTAAAATAGAAAATTTCTTGGATCTTTTGAAGTTGAAATTTTTTTAAGAATCCCATTGGGAAGAAAGGCATCATGAAACTTAGATAAGATTAAGGAATACCTGAACAATCCATCAATGCTAATGCCACTATAGAAAGGAATGCCTTTGAAGTTATACATTTCTTCCATAGAAGTATCTATTAGGTGCTTGTTAGCTCAAAATAATGAGATAGGTCATGAATAATCTATATATCACTTAAGTAGAGCTTTAATGCCAATAGAAAGGAAATATGTACCTATTGTGAAGTTATGCTTGCTATTATATTTTTTCTGCTCAAAATTAAGATGTTATTTGCTTCAAAATTGGGTTTATGTGGTTATACAAACTAATCTGACGAAATATATGTTGAATAAACTAGTCATTTCATGGAATATTGGAAAGTGGTCTATGAAAATTGTAGATTTTAATCTAGTTTATTTTCCTCTAAAGTCAGTAAAAGTTTAGGCATTGGCTAACTTCTTAACAAGCCACCCAATGATAGAAGTCCAAGATAATATGGAGCATTTAATGTTTACTTGTGAAAGGAAGCTTTGGGAGGCTAAAGTTAATAGTTCTAGCACAAGGAAATTAATTATTATTGGAATAGTCATTACTTCACCAAATGTGACAAAAACTCTTCTTTCTTTTAAGATGGATTTTTCATATACTAATAACTAAGCTGAATATGAGGGTTTAGTAACTAGGTTGGGAACTTATGGTAGAATGCAAGGCTAAAGAAGTCCCCATTATAAGAGATTCTCAAGTGGTATTGTAGCAGGTAGTAGGAGAGTTTAGTTGCATAAGTTTAACTTTATTGCCCTATTATCTTTCTACCATTCAATAATTGGAATTCTTTGATGAGCTTGAATTCCAACATATTCCTCGAGAAGAAAATTAGGAGGTGAATAAACTTTCTCAAATTTCCTTTGGGTTAAGGATGATTGAGGAGCTCATAAATATGTTATTATACAATGAAAGTCTCATTCTTTTATTTATAAAAAAGGGGATTTCCTTATAGGATTTTAATATTGATAAAGAAAATTTTTAATATTAAAGGGAAAAAATCAAAAATTGTTTTGAAGAACCTTGGTAAAAAGGTAGCTTATAAAATTCTTAACTTTGAATTGATTAAGGAAGTCTTGTTTTGAGGCAATGATGGACTTCTTTTAAGATGTCTTAAGATGCCTGAGGTGTTAACAATAATAAGTAGGTTCATGAGGGAGTATATGGGGCCTATAAGTCTGGAATTAAGATGAGGTGGCTTATTAAGCATCATGGTTACTATTGGCCTTTAATATTAAAAGATTGTATATCCTACACAAAAGGGTGCCAACAATTCCAAAAATATGGAAGAATATAGGGAATTCTTACCTATTAGTTGACCTTTGGCATAGGATATACAATCCTTTAATATTCTTCCATTGAAAAAGGATGGCCTTATTGAAAAAATATATCCACCTTCCTTTAAAGGTCAAATTTTTATTTTTTGGGCAATGGATTATTTTACAAAAATGGGTGGTGGCTTCATCCATGGAATAATTTAAACAAATTAATCAAGTGAAGTTTGTTAAGGAGCAAATTATTCATAAATTTTAAATTCCACAATCAATAACGAGTGACTAGGGGACTATGCTTACTAGTTTGCAAGTTAAAGATTTTGCCATAGATTATGACATGTAATTACTAAATTTGACTCCTTATTACATTCAAGCTAATAAACAAGTCAAAGCATCAAATAAGGTAGTCATTGAAATCTTCTCATAAACAAGTCAAAGCATCAAATAAGGTAGTCATTGAAATCTTGGAGAAGATGTTAGAGGAGAATCCTAGAGATTTGCATAGAAACGTTTTTGAGATTTTATGGGCATATTGAACTTTTAGACACATTGCTACAGAGGTCAGTCCTTTTACTATGACCTATAGCCATGATGTACTTTGTATGAGACTTTATGGACATATCAAACTTTTAAATGCACTACTTCAGGGTTTAGTCCTTTTATTTTAACCTATGGCCATGACGCTACTCTCCTTATAAATGTAGTAATCCCATCTTCAAAAGTGGCTAAATATAATTCTTTATAGATATTTGAGTACTCTAATATGATGATGATGGAATTAGAGGATCTAGATAAAGTTCGTCTCCAGGCTTTAAACAACATGATTATAAGAAAAAGAAAAGGTGGCAAAGTGTTACAATAAAAGAGTTTGTAAACGAGAATTCTAAGAAGGTGATTTGGTATGGAAGGTGATCTTAACACCAGGAATGAAAAATAGAGAGTGGAGAAAATGGTCCCCTTATTAGGAAGGGCTATTCAAAATTCATAAGATTTTGGGAAGTAATGTTTATTGGCTATCTAACTTGGAAGGTGAACCTTGTAAACTTTTTATTAATAGGGAAATATTTAAAACCCTATAAACCTACCATATGGGAGAGATTAGGTATAATAGAAAAAAAATTCTCTAAAAACAAAAAAATCATAATTGTTCAAGCAATGATTGTTCAAAAGGAAATAAAATTCAATAGGCCAACATGTGACTAGTAAATTATTTATAAAGTGTGTAGAGAATTTGAAGATGATCCAAGTTAAAGGATCAGATCTCACCCTATTTTTTAATGCAGAAAATTGATCTTCTTTAACTTCTTATACTTGTTGTTTCTAAAGGTTGACTTCTTCCTTTTGTAGCATCAGTGACTATTTTGAGCTCTTTAGTCATTTGCTTGACTTTGTTGAATTCTTGATTAAGTTTCATATCGTCTTGTTTTAGAGCCTCTTGCTTATATTGTAATAGCCAGTTTCCAAAACTTACTGAGGGTTAGAATGTTTGACTTTTGAGTCATATCATTTTATAATTAATGAGGTGCATTTCATTCACATGCATAACTTGAGCATATATATACACATGAATGTTGATTTGGAAAACATTACAAATATTGTATGTGCACTCAATTGACATATTCCGAGGGTATGAAAGGTTTAAAATGGTTATGATATGATTATGTATTGTTTGTGTCTTGAATTTTGTTTTCATGGATTATAATTAGTAATTTGGAGTTAATTATTACAATTGGAAAATTGATGAATTAAAATGTACATTTATTCTAGGAAAAATGTCAAATGGCAAGACAAGTTGATACATGAAAAATTAGGATGATTAAGCGTATAAAATGAGTGACATTAAAAATGGCAGTAGTGATTGAGTGACAAATGGCCTAAGATTTTGATGATATTTGGCAGCTTATATAGAGGACAAGTGGATTGCATGTATAGGTGACAAATGTCATTGTAAAATAGTGATACCTAGCACCTAATGAATTAAGCTAATGCAAAAATTATTTCTGCTGACTTCTTTCTTCTTTTTCCCTCCCACCACCGAAACATACACACACCCTCATAGCTTTAAAATTTTGCTTCAATTCTGTCTATTACCACCTCAAAACCTTGGTCAAGTTCTTTATAGAGATAGATAGATTATGTTGTTGTCTTTTTGTTACCGTCGAAATCATTCTACTCCCATCTTGTTATTTGAATTGTGTTTGTATGCATGGAAGGCTAGGTTAGCTTGATAATTGAGGAGGTGTTTGAGCTGATCAAGAAGGTATAACACTAATCTCTTGTGATATAAAATAATAGAACTTGATGATGACTAAATTGGGGTTTGATTGATTGAAGTATTGGCATTAAATGTATGATAGGAAAATGATGCATGAATGGTAGTTTTTGTTCTGTTTAGCATGCATAAAAAGCAATAGTTTATAAGCTATTAAATGAATGATTTTGAGCTGGAAATTAAAATGAAATTGATGGGAAATTGAGGTACAATTAAGATATAATTGAGGTATAATTAATGGACTGTTATGAAGGTGTTTTGAATTTGATATGAAAGAGTTTTTTTTTAAATGTGGAAAAAAATTGGGGATGTTAGTGTATGTGTAAGAATGATTGTTAGTGACATAAATGGATAGAATTTAGAAAACTTTAATGTAACCAAGATAGAATCTATATTAACCTAAATTAAAGTAGCTTTTAAGAGTATGAATTTTGGAAATTTTGAAGTGTTAATGATGATCTTAAGTAGATGAAATTCGTGGAGAATTAAGGGAAATTGGATAGTGCACATTGGGACACTCATCCCACAATAGTGGGAAAGTCCCCCACGATCGTGGCCAAAACTTTTAAAAGATAATTTTAGTTTTGTGAATTTGTTGAACCAAATGAGGATAAGTCACTCTACATTGGTATATTTAGACTTGATTAAGGCTTGAAATGAACCTAGATTGTTGCTTGATTAATTAGTTAAGGGTTTGATAAGTTTAGGTTATTAATTGATGTCATTACTTAAGGAATGGATTGTCTTAATATCAATGTATTTACGTATGGAAATTTTGAGTTGTTAAAGGAATAAAGGTGTTCTTATGAATGTAAATATGATCCACAGGATATGAGTAAGGTGTATTCGGTATGCATGAATGAGAATTGGGAAATTGTGTGAATGTATATTACTAGAAAAGGTTGATGAACGTATAATTGATGAATTTAGAGTAATCAAACTTACTCAAGGTATAAACCTGAATGCAAAGTGGTAATATACAAGCTATAATAATTGAACGGTCAAGATTTGTGATTAAGAATACATACTCGGAAAGGTCAATTGAGCATGCATTGAACATGACACATATACATGTGCATGATTGTATATTCATATGATTGGATAAATTAATGATTGTGAACTATGTGTGTATTGCTTGACTATAGACGCACAAGTTAATCGTCAGCATCCAGACATTACCAGATCATCAAGGCAATAACTTTTCTAAGAGTACTGTGAGTTAACCAAGATGTGTAAATTCAACTATACATGCCGTTTGAATTGTTTGTGTATTATGGAATGTGTGAATAACTGAATGATGAATTCCGGGCTTAGATCTAAAAAATTTGATATATGACATGATGAGCACATTGAATGAAAAGTACTAAAATCATAATATGTTAATTGATGCATCTCATTACATTAAAATGCATGATTAGATAAAGGAGTTGTGACTGAAATAGCCAATGTGTGAAAAAGAGCTTTAAGCTCAGGATCATGTACAAAGAGCCACATGTTAGATAACGATGAGCCCGATATCTACAACGAATACGTGACAGTAAATTAGGTTGATAGGCGCTCAGTCACAACAAAGCAAAATAAAAAAAGAAATCACATGTGCATTTGCATATACAATTATACATGTATCATATGAATGATTGTGATGAAATTGTTGAATTGTTCTGAAATTGTGATATGCAATGTTGGTATATAGTACTTGTTGAAATATGACAAAATATGATATGGTATTCAATACTAGATTTTGTAATATACTTACTGAATTAAGTTATTTAATTTATTTTGGTGTTCTGACTTAAGTGAGCACATCAATGATGGTTCACTCACTGAGTTTGCAAAATTATCAAAATTGCAACGTTGATTTTCAGGTTCAAGGGATATCTAACTTTTAAAGCGATCTAATAGAATTCTAGTATTGTTATTTTGGGGACAAGAATGACTCAAAGGTTTGGTCAGCTAATACTTGTAAAGTCTAGATAGATGTCTTTTGTATTAGCATTCCATGTTATGATACACATTGTCTTTACTGTGTAATTTTTGTATAGTATGATGTACTGGGATTGAGTTCAAAACTGTTGTGTATGGTCTACTTGAATTTGGAATGCTAATGACATATATGACTTATTATGATTATGAAGGGATTAAGTATTTGGAATGCTTAAGTTATATTAATGCCTCAGACTATAGTAATGTGATTGTTCTAACGTATCATTTCCGTAGAGTATATTCTCGACTATATGTGGATATGTTCTGGCATATGCGCTATGGGTATAGTATGTTACAAGTTTCTAGTTAGTTTAATGGCTTTTTCATATTTATCAACTTGATCCTCTGAAGAGTGGAATTCTTTCTGTAGCTTTTGAATTCGTACGTGGAAATTCTCACCTTTAGTTTCTTCCACTTCATAATCCTTTTAGTGCCTTTGCTAAAGGCTTAGTTTCTTAAAGTAACCAACTTATTCATAGTAGGATTTCTTGAAAGAGGAGATTACTTTTTAAATGTTACTCAGGAATCCTCCAATGCTAGACAACAGAGTCACAAAACCAATATAAGATATCATACTTAAAAAGAAGTTGCATTTAATTTCATATAAGAATTGAAGTTCTTGCTGCATCATGAGTTTTAGGTACTCCTTAACTCTTATCAACTCCACAAAATTAATTGATGGCATAGCAGTGGAAGGGGTGTTAGGTGAAACATCTGAGAAGTTTAGATGAAAGGCTTCTTTAAAAGTTGTTGTTTTTGTCCGAACATCTCCTACCTATGAGATATAAAACAGCTTGTCAAAAGCTTGAAGAATTTATATAATTGTGAAGGAAGTCTTGTTTTACCTATAGTGAAGTAACTTTTGTGTTCTTTAGTTTGGGGGAACTTATAACTTTCCTAGATTCTAGTTTATGGGAGAGGGCAGGTGGTGGTAAGTGTGATGTTTGGTCATTAATGGAAGAAAATTGAAGGTATTAATTTTTGTTAAGAATAAAATAAAAGAAGTTAGAAAAGAGTCAGGTACCATTACCAATGTCTTAGAAAAGAGTCAGGTACCATTACCAATGTCTTCTGCAAACTTCTTAGGGGTGAAACAAGTCTCATCTATGGGGGTTGTTTTTTCAATAAAGATATTAGTGACTTTAATTTAATTAATCATTTTAATTGTATAACATGTTTATTTTTTAACATATTTCTTCAAGACTGACGTCTTTACTTTCTAAGAGCTTAAAGTAGATGGAGACTTGTCTTTAAGTTTCCTATTAATGGAAGGGTTTGCAACTAGTTTTACATATTTTTGGGAAGTAGTCTTTTCCTCTTCTTTGCCTGAAAAATCTACAATTTGAAATATAAATCAATAGAAGTAAGTGATAGAGATTGAAATTAAATAACTTATAAAAGACTAGAGTAAGAAAAAGTATCTTTGAGGATTGAAAAATTTGAGTGAGTAACCAATTGCTGGTAGCTCTTTTGCCACAAAAAATTGTAGGCTTTTATATCGGCGATATTTACCATAAAAATCTTACACTTTAAGATATGATAATGCTCAAAATTTTCATATAGGAATTTATCATTATTGGCACCAACCTCAAAGGGAACTCCCATTGGGTAGTCTAGAAGATGGATGATAGGAGGAATTCCTAAGGATAAACCAAGTTGGCAGCTCTAGAGATGAGGCATATTATTTCAAAGTCTAAGGTTGTAATAAAAGGGCTAGGTTTCAAAACCTTATCATAACCCACTACAATAAAAGGAGTTGGAATTTTTGAAAATTTTCAACCAATAAGGTCTTTCAAAGAAGCTCTCAAAGGGGTTAAGTGGGTCTATTGACCTAGAATTTAAAGAAAATAAAGCCCTGAAAATTTTCTTCATGAATTTACTATATAGGCTTGTTAAAATATAGAGACCAAAAGGATTTGGGAATCTATAATTTGTAAAAAGAAGGCCTTTTTGGTCCCTGAGCTTTAGAAAATAGGTGAGTGTCCAAATTTGGATGAACCATACACTTAAATTGAGCCTTTGGATAGGAAGATTGGATAAAAACCTTCCTAGATTTATCTAAAAGAACCATAAAAAAATAAAACCTAAAGAAAAAAATCTACTAGAGGCTAATACTCTAAAGAAAGGAAGTAATTCTTGACTTAGTTTATTGTTTAATAGGTAAAAGACAAACTGACCTATCAAAACCTAGATAACAAGGGAAATTCTAATGGGAATTTTGATTTACTTACCTCTCCTAGATATATAAGAGACGGTTGAGGAGATCCAACAAATGAAAGGACTCTAATAGTCGAAGGTAATCCCTCCTCATAATCACTATTTGGAATTCTCCCTTGAATGTAAAATCCCGTTACCCATCTTAAGGCTAAAATTGTAAATGTGAAAGATTACGAAGAAATTAGGAAACACATTTCATGCTCATGCATTTCATGATATGCACATATATGTGAATAGTGGATTCTGCACACATCAAAATGGTTGTACATGCATTCATTGACATTTCCGGGTATAATTGTTCGAAAATGTGATTTTATTAGAAATCGTGGTTTGACTGTATTGAAAATCTGATTTGGAGATTAGAATTTTTGATTTAGAATTTTTTGGAGATTTTGGGGAAATTTTCTGAAAAGAATTGGAACAATTTTTGGACTAGGAAAATTGCCAAGCGGCAGAACAAATGATAAATGGTATTAGAAATTAGTGTCAAATGGCAAAGGAAATTTTGATATGTGACATTGGGATTTAATGACAAGTGTCATTAAAAATTAGGAGAAAAATTGGGTTGAAAATTAGAGAAAAATGGACTAGCTCTTCAAAAGAGCCAATTTGAGACCAATAAAAAGGTGACAAGTGGTACCCACTTACAAATTTCTCCTAAACTAAAAACCATTTCATGGTCTTTCAAGAGCCCATTCACGACATATGCTCTCTCCTTCATCTTTCTTCATTCTTTTTCTCCACCATCTACGATACTCTCTTCACCCTTTCAACGTGATCTTTGCTTTAACCCTTCTTTTTCTACTCCAAAATTATGTTCTCTTCTTCATTTATCACAAAAGACCTAACCTACTCCACCTCTGCTATGATGATCGTGTATGTTGGAGAGGTAGGGTTCATGGTGATCTTGAAGATGTTTGAAGAGTTGGAAGGTAAAACAAGT
>JAOQMS010000178.1:18246067-18265808 GCA_027563885.1 Erythroxylum longipes
CTTTTAAACTCACTAAACACTTTGATATGAAAGAAGACACAAAAGAGTCGTGAAACACTCCAACAAAAAGATGATTATAATAATGAATAACATAAAGTGATCATGTAGGCAAGTGACATGTGTCACTTGCTACATGTCACAATCTCACTAATTCACTTAATTTCTTCTCAATTCAATTCCAATTTTTTCTCCAAAATTCCAATGGCTCAATTCAGTAATTCCTAATTTCATGTGTCTAAGTTTCCAGTGCCATTGGACAGTCATTTCCTCTACCAGTAAACTCCTATTCTGCCACTTGGCAGTTTTTCTGGTCCGAAAACGACCCCGAAAAATTTCCTAAAAATTTCTATAATTCTCTAAAAATCAGAAAATCACTATGACACTCTCCAACACAATTTTTACACACACAAAGCCTATTTTTCAAAATTCACATTTATTCACAATAATACCGGGAAAATGTCATGAATGCATGTACAGTCATTTACATGTGCAAAATTCACTATTCACTATTCATGTGCATATATGAATGCATGAACATAGCAAAACAATTTTAAGCATTTCTAACCCGTTCCAAATTACTATTTTACCCTTCCCATAGGTGAGGGGATGTTACATTAACGTTACATGCAATCACATCTGATTAAGTGTTGGTCCTTATAAGTTTAGTGAAATCCTTTTTATAAATCTTCTCCCTATTGCTTTCCATTGTTTTCTATATATTTTTAGTGTTGGATTCCATTAATAGGAGACCCAAACAAAGACTTCAAGTAGAATATCATCTTCCCTTGTTTTAATAATAGGAATGGTAGCAAAACAAATCATCCGCCATCTCAACACATATATAATCTGGCATACCCTATTATTTTTCTTAATACCATTGTTTCATCCATACATATGGGTTTACTAACGAAACTAACTAAAAGACTTAATCATTTTATTGAACCAATACTATAGAGAAAAAAATATGGATGTTAATCTATATGGAGACATTATCTTACTTAAGCTTTTCCTAAGTTTCTATTGCTATGAATGGGGGAGTTTTGGGGTGCTAAGGACCTACTTCCAAAACATTCTTTACACCATAATTAGAAGAGAACTTAAAAAGAATGAGGTTTTCCTTTGAAAGCAAAATTTTGCTCAAGTCCCTCCCTTTCCATTACTTAAGAGCCCCACTATTGATAATTGGTAAAGGGGACATTTATAAAGGAATAAACCAACTAATATTGTCATATATCTCTTGGTAGTGCATCGTAATACTACACAAAATAACTAAACTTAAAACTATAACTAGTGATAAGCCTAGCTCAATCCCACAGATAGTATATATAAAGCTTTCATAATGAAAAGAATTCGTGTTTAAGTTAGGGGGGTTGTTTGATTTCAAATTAAAAAATAAAGTGAAATTAAACTAATGAATGTAAATTAAAGAAAACAATCAAAAAGTGATAAAAGTGATGAATGGATTTAGAATTCGGTAGTCAGTTCAATCTCGACCTACGCATGAATAAGCATACTTTATTGTCTTGTTATTCTCATTCTCCTCCTAGCAACTATTAATCGTAGGTTAACAACAAGCTCTGTTAACCTCGATTTTCTCTTAGGTCGTGTTTAGTTTAAAAAAGCTCTTTAAGTAAACCTAGCTATCGAATAACCTATAACAAACTCTTTAGATTTAATAAGATAGTCGCATTATGAGTTAGGAAAATAGATTAATCCAGCTAGTAACCACATAAGCTCAGTTTATCTAACCAATGTTATGTTATCCCTAATGATTCGATACCATTAGTTGCTACAAATGAATTCACACATAGCTATTACGTACTATATTCAAGATTCTAGCAATGTTTTTTCATTAAAACAATATAATATAGCATTAAGATCATTCTTACACAACACCCAATTGAATAAACATAGGATAACGTAAATAATCTCTAAAAGAGAAAGAAAATAATATATATTGGAGAGATGCCCAAAATGTGTCTTGGGCTTTGATTTCACCTCGGAACTAGAATGGGAAAGCCTTGCCGTCTATAAGTCTCCAAAGAGTGCATGCTCTAGCCTTATTTTCTCTTAAAACCTATCCATCATGTTTAAACACTCAAATGTTGTTTTATATTAAAAGTTAGGGTTTTGGGGAGATACATAGTTGTGCATCAAATAGTATAAATTGAGAAAAAGGTGAAACTTGTTAAGATACATGATTTGATAGACAACCATGTATCCAACCGTGTAAGTCCAAAAATGTCTTCCGAATGTTTACACAACCTTGTAAGTATATGCATGGCCGTGTATCTTGTAGTTCTTGCTGAAATGTTGTGCTTCTTGTAATTTCTTGTTCAATCCTTACCCCAATCTATCTCCTTCTTGTTTCTCAAGGGAAATTTATTTTGAACATCAAAATGTTGGGTTAAGGAAGGTGCTTTTAACTCATTTTATCTTTTATGCTTCCAAATTGTACCTAAAACTAAATATGAACTAAAATAAGTATCTTAAGCATTTCACAACAATAATCACTAAGTGCTAAAAAGTGAATGTATAAACAATTAAGCACAAATTATCTCTTTACTCCCTCCTTCAACACCTCAAGTCCAAGTGCAACAATGGTGCAACCATCCAAGTTTGAAGGTAGGCTATATTATAGGGATGCAAGAGCGTTCACCAATTACGCTTTTCTAGTTAAGACAACGGCTGGTAAAAGGAGTTATGGTAGGTATGGTGTTTTGGGAAGTATGGATACTGAAAAACGTTTAGTGAACTATGTTTTTATTCCCATATTAAGTGTAATTTTCTTTTTATTTGAGAGTTTTATATTATTTTTGGTACTTATTTTGTTTCTAGTGTATATTTAGGTCTTAATTACTTTTATGGATCAAAAGAAGAAGAATTCAGGTGAAACTGGGGCAGAAAACAGAAGAATTGGAGCTATTTTGAAAATACATGCCCATGTGAGTGACATACTTGCTCGTATAAGTGACTGTGAATGTGTAAAGTTTTGAAAATATTGTTTTTACCCATGTGAAGATATACACCAATGTAAGTCACATATATGGCCATATTCCATACCCTTGTAACTCAACAGACATGCGAAGATATTTTTGAAATGTGTAGTCACTCACATGACTATATGATTGACCATGTATATTCTAGAAACCTTAATCTTGTACTATATAAGCCAATTTTTAAGAAGAGATGAAAGGAAAGCAATTAGAGTTGGAATTAGAGAGAAAATTTAGAGTTGGAAACTCAATTCTCAATTTAGGATGACAAAAACATGAAGATATCTTCTTAAATCTGATAGAGAGCAACCTTTCATTAAAGTTTCAAGGGGATTACATTAGAGAAAATGTGATATATATCTTATCGATTCTTTTCTTTTTTATTGTTCTAAACTTTTGTTGTTTGTTTTGTTGTCTATGTTAATTAACTAAGTTTGTTTAGTGCCTAAGTGTGATGAACCCTAAGTTGGGATGGATATTATGCTTTGATCTTTTTTCTAATTTATTCATATAATTGAGATTGAGAAATCCTTTTATATCAATAGATCTACCATAATTGGAAAGAGCTACATGCAAATCTAGAGATAAGTCGACATAAATCTTTTGGATTAGGTTTAAACCTAATAATGAAATTCACAAATTAACACAATCTTAGGGATTTTTGTATGACTAAAATGATAGGGATGTACATACATGACTATCTCTTATAAACATTTTCATATATACAATTTTTTTTACTTACTCAAAAAAAGTCTTAGGGATTTTAACTAGAAAGAGATTTCAGTTAATCAACCGATGTTTAGTTATTATTAGTCTTGTGAAAGATATTAACAGAAGATAGGAATTTTTATGGTCTAACGATCAATAATTAAATTTTATAAGGGTTAATACTTAAGAAATCTTATGGAGATTTATTGCTTAGGTACTAGTTATTTGATATTGATTAATTATTGTGTTATCTGTGTTTTGATTCATTACTGTGTTAAATTTTTGTTTAGTTTGGTTTTAAATTATCATCTTATTTGTATGTTAGATAATAGAAACGAAGCTAGTACTTGTAGTCTTTATAGAATTGACCTGTACTTGTTAGTGCTAAATACAGCTGCATGATGCACTTACTGTTTAAAGCATAAATTTACTTATTAGATGCCATTCTAGTAAAAGCTAGGAGTATTAGTGGGGTCAGAAGAAGAAGAAGACTAAAAGTAAAGGGATCAACATGTTGGGGGAGGAATAAGAAAGAAAGGGTGGAAAGGTAAAAGCATCTAACAACTTCTGACCATCATTCAATGAATTGGAACCCATAAGTTTAGAAGGGGAAAAAAAAAGGAGCAATAAAAAAAGTCTGAAAAGTTGTCATCAAGAGCAGTAACACACATAGAGGTAGGAAGGAAAGTTTAAGGAAAAGATCGAATACCCCTTTAAACTAAGGAGCATCCCAAGCCTAGGTGGAAAGGATGAGAAGCTAAAGAAACACAATTATAATACAACAAAGAAGAAGGGGGCGATATTAGAAATCAATCATGTTTTGGTAAAAAACATCAAAATCATATTCGTTTAGAAAGAAAAAACAAGATTAAAATGTAAATAGTAGCATAGCAAAAATAAAGAACTTGAAGAGATCATAACAAAATACTTACCCCATCTTAGTGAGAAAGAAAAGCACCCCATCACCAAGTCCTTTTGCACATCACTATAAGCGCATGATTCTCTTCTTTATTGCGTAACAATATGTAGATTGGGCACTCATTTCTTGTTGCATTAACCTTTTATTTCTTTTAAAAGATTTGAGTTATTTTCAAAGTTAGCTACTATATCACTTGCATCTTTTCTCAATTAAAAGTTAGTTCATTAATTGATGAGATAAATTGTATTTTATATATAACTTTTAATAGCAAAATTAATGTAATAGTATATTATTACTATAACTCGCAAACCTCATATTTTTATCATGTAATACATGAAGTATTTATTATGTCGTACATAAAGGCCATTTTTGTGCTCGAACGCTGTCTTTTGAGGCTTAGTACAATTAGGAGTGGGAAAAATACGGTAATAAGTCATATCAAGATAAAAAAGAGTTCGAAATTACCACTTCCTGTTTCACTCGTTCTCATCCATACATTACATTACATTAATTTATCATAAAATGAGAGGATGAGAACGTGTAGAAGAGAGTTGGCAGAGGAATGGAGCAAAAAATCCTCTCTTTTTTTTGATATACATTAGATATCCTAGCTTCGTCGGATTAATCCTAAGTTTCTAAGACCCCACCTCCAGAGTCCTAGAAGAGGTAAATCTGAAAACCCAAGGTTCCTCAGATTTCTACGTAGCCTGTACACTTTTGCATACAAGGAGTCGTCACATACTAATTGGTCGGCTGCTGATTGATCACTGCTTCCCCAGTTAGTATCAAGTTCCTATCAGCCCCAGATTTCTAGTAATTTCACATTTCCACATCGCCGCTGAAAGCGAGACGTACGCAATCGATCCAACCAAAGAACATTCCAGGAGACTAAACGATCATCAATAGGAAAAATTCCCCCCTCTTTCCTTCCTTTTGGTAACTCGAACTTAAGACCTCCTACAAAAGAGAGACTTAAGTGAGGAGTTGAAACCATTGACACAAAACATAGCACTTCCTTACAAGGACCGTTAGGCTCCGCATACTCTTCAGTGGAGATTGTACTAACAAAAAGCAGCCTAAGTTCAAATAAACAGAATTACGTTATAACCACATCAAAAATCAAAACAGAAACAGAAAAAGCGACTTAGAATACATTCAACTCAACTAAATAGAACTAAAAAATCAAAAGTCAAAACGGAAACAGAAAAAGCGACCTAGAATACATTCAACTCAACTAAATAGAACTATGTTTAGTTCTGACAACATTAATTACAGTAAGTGAATCCTAAAATCTTACAAGAATTTCCTAATAATTTCCTACACAATGCTTGACGTAGCTCTGACTATCTGCAAGCGATGTGCCCGAACTTTGTACATCTTGACAGTTATTGGCCTTGGGAAAGAGACGGGGTCCAATCTTCATTGGTTACATCATGCGACCAAACGACTGCTAAATGAAAGTTCCTGAGTTGAGCTAAACCTTGATACTTCGTCAACAAGAAACAACAGAAGCATCATCTAACTTGGACTACACTAACGATGTCATTGAATATTTACGGACTGCAGAGGTTTCTTAGATCATCCTCCTTGGAATACCAGCTTGGTATAATCCTCGAAACATATGGATAAAGGTCCTTATACGAATTCCTGATGGTTCCTTCTGCCACTCCTGTAGCCAATGATATATCTGTACCAAAAGGGCATCACTACAGCCACATTAAGAAAAAGAAATTGAGATTATATTGTTTTACCTTTGAGGAGTTTTTTATCATCAGAGAGCTGAGCAATGATGTAAATTACTGCTGCTGCCACAGATATTGGGCTTCGCCTGTAAAGAATAAACAAATAGAAGGTATTAAACTTTCACTGCAAAGATTAATAGTGAGATGCTTCATTACACAGAAACTTGCACACAGGACAAATATAAAACTCGTAGAAGCTCAAGTATACACAGAGTCGCATAATCACACTGCTTACAATTCTCTATTGCTTCTTTCACATTCTCTAAGCATGAGAAATTCATCTGGGCAAAAGTTAGACCAGAAATTACATGTACAATAATGGTAGAAAACAGAAAAGTAAAGACCAGATCTGAACTAAGACCTGTGAGTTCAAATGAAGTGAAAGAAAAAAGACTCAACCCCAAACATGATGCTACTGGGTCAAGCTCCTCAAATTAAGAGCCTTTACGCCCCAATTTTCTTTTTGGATGATCCATCAACAGAAAAGAGCCAAGCAAATCAGACATTAATCAGAAGATAATTGGACCACTGGTAGCCAGTTTCATTCAATTTTAGGCATCAATTTAGAAAAGCAGCATCATTACATGCAACAAAGAAAAACATAATCTCTACCTAATATCAAGCTCTTCAGACTTCTGTACAGCTTCTTGAGCAGCTTTAACTGCTTGATTGCCCATCCTCAGATGAGAACAAAAACGTCTCTGAAATTTACGGTAGTGCCAGTGAAAATGGTTAAAATTATAATTGATAAAAAAAAAGGGACATCGAAGATATAAATAATAGAAAGGTTGGAACTTCACATATGTAGAAAAAGCATCAGAGACTAACCAAAAAGTCTCCAGCATGTATGGTGCCCATTTCCATGGATTGACCCAGCTCTACCTCTAGCTGCTTCACAATGTATTCTTTTGCACGGCCTATCTCCTTCTTAGTTGCTCCATTGGCAACAGAACATATTTCTAAATGGGGTTTACAATTTTTGATATTCTCATCCATGGACCAAAAGTAACTTTAAGGCATCAAAGTTTAGTCGAAGTTAGGCCACACCTTTTACAGTGCGAGGTTTGTCTTCTTGACGACAAGCAATATAAAGGCATGCAGCCAAGATTGCGTACTGATTTCTTCCTCTAAGTGATTTTTGATCTTCTACTTTCTTATATATTTCATTTGCTCGATCCTTCATTGCAAATAAAAAACAGCTGAGAACCCATATCCTCTGCTTTTCAGATGAGATTATGCAATAATAGCTAAGCTTCAAAACCCAGTAAAGAAGGCAATGTAACCATAAACAAGTGCCATTCTATGCTTATATCGTTTCCCTTTCTTTCTTTGTTTGTTTTATAAATTCTATTTGTCGTCCGATGGGTGCTATTCAACCTGCCTAATCTTCAATAATACCAGAAAACTCACAATTGAAGTTTCAGCCTGTTCGTTAGACCTTGCACTTAAAGAGTAAATACTCGTTTTCAGGTAGTAAATTCAAAAAGGAGAGGACTCTCACAATGAAATTCAGGATTTTAAACAATTACTCTACATCAACAGCCAGTGCACCATCCTCCTTTCCATGATTTTAGATGATTACAGATGGCTAATTTTACCCACTGTAAACGATCTGAAAGTCCATTCCTAGCCCAAAATTTGCAGCAATGCGAAGAATAGAGCCAGTAACAACCGTAGAAACACATTATTCAATACCGTTTCCGCCAACAACAAGACCAATGAAGAATTTAACAAAGCAGACTGAAACATATATAGATATCAACATACCTTTATAGTTGCAACAAGTCCTAACCTGTAAATGTTTTATGTTGCATCAGTTACATTTTCAGTATCACGTTAAAAATACAAAGACACAAACTTTTAACAACATAACAGTACAAAGTTCTAAACATAAAACGACCTCACTTCGGAAATATTCAAAAGAAAAGGAACAAAAGGATATTGTTCAGTGAAATAGCAATAAAATTTATTAAAGAAACAAAGATTGGTAGAATAAAGAGCTTAACTTCTAGCAAAGCTTCAAACTTTACCAGGGAATAAGCAGAGTCTAACATCAGAGGGAAAAAAAAAAGGAATGAGAACAGAAATGGCAACAGGAGACAGAAATAACAAACCTGTCAGACATGGTGGCAATGGTCTTGAAGGCCTGAATAAGAGAGCGGTCAGGGTTAGACCCACGATTCTGCCATCGACCAAGTGAAGAGGTAAGAAAGTCGGAAGAGCCGCCTTTGGGATTGGAGATAACGGTGGAGAGGCCACCATCAGCGAGGAGAGGATTGGAGGGGCCACCGACACGAACAGGGTCGTTGTCGGCTGACTCGTTGGCAAAGGTGCGCCACTCGGAAGTCTCGTCAATGGAGTGAGCTTCCAAAACAAGACCACACTCGGAGCATACGGTGTCTCCAGCGGAGTGGTCGAAGACCACCTCCGTCGAGCGCTTACAGTCCGGACAGTAGGAGTCAGCCATGGCTCATCTTAAGCGGTGGTGGGACAATGAAATAATATCTGTTTCTCTGCAATCCTCGAGAGTGACCGTGAGAGAGAGTCTCGTTCCTTTTCTTGTTTGGATAAGGTGAAATAAAGTTTTGGGCCCATGTCAGTGAAAAACATTCTGATACTAGAAAGAAGGAAGCTAGATTCGGAATAAATAAGGCTGCGTTTGGATCTGTGGTGCAGTACAGCGAAGATAAGTGCTTATTCATCGCAGTTTTTAAATGCAGTCATACGTTTGGATCTACGGTCAAACAACTGCAGGTTGGAGGAAACTGCGGTGGTACTGCAGAAATAAATAAGTAAAAAAAGAGCTGCAGTAGGAAACTGCTTATGCGGTAGGAATTTTAGTTTCTAATAATAACCTTATAATAATTAATATTTTACAGTACACCTTTCCTTAATTAATAGAAGGAAGTTTAACTCCTGTGTCTCCCTGACTCCTTCCCATCTAGGTAAATTCCTCCCTGACTAATAATATATCTTTATAAAATATTTTATTTACTAAATTTATTTTAGTTATATTTTTCTTCTTTTAATTTAATATTTTAATGTTTATAATTTAAATCTATATGACTGATAATATATTTTTATGAAATATTTTATTTACTAAATTTATTTTATTTATATTTTCTTATTTTAATTTAATATTTTCTTATTTATAAGTTTAAATTTATGTGACTAATAATATATTTGTAATTATTTATACAAAAATTAATAGTTTATTAAATTAATGAGCTTTTTAGTAATTTTATCTCTTTTCAGCAACCGCAATTGCACTTCTCAAACACTTATTTTCACGTTTCAGCAAGTTACCAAAACAGCAATTTCAAACACATAAGTACTTATTGAGAATAAGTACTTCTCATTTCAGCAGGTTATCAACCGCCACTACTCCCCCAGACCAAGCCAAAAATCACAGAGACTAGATTTAACACAAAATCACCACCTTCTTTTTCCGCACATGGGAATTTGATACAGGTAAAAATAGATAATGTGGGATGGAATTTGATCATGTAAGAATGGATAATGTGGTATTTTATAGTATTCCACTAAACTAGGGTTAGGCGAATGAGGAAGTACTCTCCAGCGAATATCATAATAATAATAATAATAATAATAATAATAATTTGATTGTAAATCATCTTTACATCCTAATTTGAATTTTAAATTATTTAGATAATTATAATTTTAGTTAAATTGACTAAATTAATAACTTAAAAGAATATTTTAATTAAACTATAGAATTAAATTACAATAAATAAAAATTTAAAACCGTGTAGTTCTAATTCTATTTTTATCATTCAAATGAACAACTAAATAAATAAATAAATTTAAAAATTTTTATTTAAAAATTAATATTTAATATTTTTACTTAATAAATATGTTTGCAGTTTTGAGATTTATGTATTGCAAGATATTTCAAATTTAAAATATATTTATTATCTAATTTAAAATATTAGAATATATCAATCAAAATTAAGTAATTAAATATTATTTATTTATTTAATAATAAAATTATTATTAAACCAGTCGTTATAGTTTTTATAAGTTACGGAATAAAAATACACAATCGTAAATTCTGGATTCACAAACGAAAGCAAAAATAGGAAGCAGAATACAGTTGACTACTTACTGGAAGGAATCTTCAGTCAGGCAGAGAGCAACCCCGAGGACGCAAAACAAAATATACCCCACTGACCAAAACCACATAGGAATTCCCCTCTCCTGGAACGTATTATATAAAGCTGAGATGGTGAGAGAATGGCGTGAGCAGAATTGTGAATGGAAGATGAAAATGGCAATAAGAGGAACCTCAAACATGCAACGCGTAAGGCGGATAGAATACCAGTGCATACTAATGGGTAGATAACCAGTGGTGGGGGCCTTAATTAAAGCATGTTATGTTTGGCTCCGAGCAATAATTCTCACAAAATCTTTAAAATCACTAGCTAATAACGAATTATTAACACAATATATTTATTAACTAGAAAACCCTCATATATAGAGGTCAAAATCACAAGACAACCTAATAATAAAATCTACTAAATTAAATAAAAAGATACAAACAACAAAGATTTTGAGCTTTGTCACTCAAGACAACTACAACTAATTTAACTCTTTTAACTTTCTCTAAAGCTCTCCCAAATGACTTTTGTTAATAACCTTTAGAATTATATGTATATATATATCTCACAAAAAAAAATAACTCTCTTTCTCTAAAGCTCTTAAGCTAATAACGTGTACAATTGGGTGCAAATTGATATATATACACTAATACTATTTCTAATCAAATTTTAATAAAATTATAGTTGATGAAAGTTATATAGACTCTAAAATTCTTCTATGTGTTTCTATCATATACAACTTCTGCCTCTTAAACGTATCTTTAAATCTTAAAAAGATAAGATTTTATACTTGACACGGTCACTCACAAGTTTATTCCTTTTGATCTATAAAGACAACTGACACTTTCGGAGAGTAGATTTAATTGAATTAAACAAATAAATGTCCATCGAATGGAACTCTCCAACCTATTTGGAAGGAGAAATTAACCACTTCATCAATCATTTGAAAGTCATCTCGGTGAGTTTACTAAAAAGCTCAAGCTTACTCCTAAAAGGTACTTTTGTTAATATGTCGGCACCATTATGTCTGTGTGAGTCTTCTTTAACTTTATTAATTTCTCCTCAAATATAGACCGCAACCAATGATGCCTCACATTAATGTAATTAGCGTGGGAATGATGCATGAAATTTTTGTTTAAATCTATAGCACTTTGACTATCACAAAAAACCATGTACTCATCTTATTTTACGTCCAATTATTAGAGAAATCGTTTCAACCAAAGCATCTTCTTTCCAGCTTCCACATCTACATCATATTCCGCCTTCTTAGTAGACAAAGCTATACACTTTTACAACTTAGATTGCCAAGAAATAGGTCCCACCACAATGGTTGACTTTCTATTATCAAGATCACCATCCATATCAGCATCTATGTTTTCTTCTAGAATTAGCTTAACACCTTAAAAACTCAAATACAACCTATAAGTGCCCTACAAGCACCTGAAAATCCATTTCACTAATTCCCAATGTACTTTTCCTATATTGGACTCACCAATTCAATAGTGTGTGCAATGTTTGGTTTGGTGCACATTATGACAAACATTAATGAACCATTGGCAGAGGAGTATGAAATATAGGATATACACCCCTTCTCCTTTTTGGTGATAGGATAAGCTCTTTTGCTCAACTTAAATTGAGTAGCTAAAGGTGTACTCACTAGATTGGCATTCATCATATTGAACTTATCAAGAACATGTTTAACGTATTTCTCTTGTGACAACCACATCTTTCTGGCCTTCCTATCACAAGTATTCTCCATACCAAAAATTTGTTTTTGTAGAACCTAAATCTTTTATGTCAAAGGACTAGGATAAATCCTCCTTTAACCTGTAAAACATACTAGTATCTTATCCAATTATCAACATACCATCCACACACAAGAGAACGATGATAAAGTTACCACTAGGTAATTTTATAAAATATACACAATGATCAACTAACGTTTGCTTGTTTCCACTACTCATCATAAACAAACCACTACCTTGGTGCCTATTTGAGCTTATAAAGACTCTTCTTCAACTTGTATACAAAGTCCTCTTTCCCTTTTACTTTAAACCTTTCTAGTTGCATCATGTAAATCTTCTAATCCAAAACGCCATACAAGAAAGTAATCTTCACATCAAACTGCTCAAGTTCAAGATCTAAACTAGCAACTAAGACTAATATAATACATATCGACATCATCTTGACCACTGCTGAAAAAATATTGTTGAAATCAATACCCTTCTTTTGATTATAACCCTTTACCGTTAAACTAGCCTTATAAGTCACTAACTTGTTACCATCTTTTTTAATCTTGCACACTTATCTATTCTTCAAAGATTTCTTACTTTTAGGAAGCTTTACGAATTCACAAGTCTCATTTTTCTTCAATAAATCTATCTCCTCTTGGATTGCTTTGAGCTAAGAATCTTTATCTTTAAGCAACTAAACTTCTTGGAAGCTCTCTAGCTCCCCCTTCACAATGACTAAAAGATATTTTGAACTAGGATATCTTCTCAAAGGTTCCTTGTATCTTGTTGACCTTTGAAGTTAGACATCTCTTAATACATGAGTAGGTTGGTTCCCCTACTTTTGATGCTCATTGACCCTTTTTCATCATCCATAGGAAGTGTTTCATGTGAATCACCACTATTAGGTTGCCTTTAATTATTATTACCCTATGCTACCTCATGTTTACCTACTCCACTCATAAGCTGATCAACAGAAGTAGGAATAGAGGTAGAATCTTCATTACTAAAAGATGAACTGCTAGGTGTAATCTTATATTTATTGATGAGATATGGACCTATCTCATGCTCATAGAAAACTAAGTCCCTGCTTCTAAAAAAACTTCCATTTTTTTGGGTCTTAGAGGCTATATCTAAACTCCTTATCACCATATCCAACTAACAAACAAAGAGTAGTCTTCTAATCCAGTTTCAATCTTTACTCTTTTGGCATGTGTTTAAAAGCCTTGCATCTAAAAACCCTTATATGCAAATAGGTTGGATCATTCCCTTTCTACACTCTCTTGGGAAGAACAAGCTCTAAAGGGACTAAAGGAGTTCTATTAATCACGTATATAATGCTTTTAATTGGTTCACCATAAAAGGACTTCGATAATTATGACATTCAGAGGATACGGCAAACCTTCTCCACAATGGTTTTATTCATCCTCTCAGCAACATCATTATACTTTGGGATACTAGGTTCTGTCTTCTTATGTCTTATGCCATGTCTTTAGCACCTCGCTTTTTGCAGCATAAAGGTCTTAATTACCCTCTCTTGAGATCTATTCAAATAATCCCAATTGAAATAAATAAAATTTGAGTTGCAATCTCTTGATTTCTCAAAACTACTCCTAATTACTCAATTGGATTTCAAGCAATCATAAAGATAATTAACTCACAATTAAGAAATCTCTCCAATTGCTTATTAACCTGATATTTGTAAATCTATTAAGGTACTAACTCTTGTTGTGTAACTTACCAAAAATAACTTGATTTAATCCCTTGATTCAAATCAAGTATGAGCACAAAAAATATCACATAATAGTAATATATTAAATTCAACAAGTTAAAAGTTATACAAAACAATTCAAGAATAACACCAAAATATAAATTTAGCAATCCATAATCAAGTTCAAAGCAAAACTACTTAAATTTGGCATACAAGGTAATGTGTTGTATGCAATTTATATTGATTTTGCTTGCATTCATATCTTGATTTTGGTTACAAATTCTTATGTTTTTAATCTAAATTTGAATGAATTGAGTGAAAATGGTCGTGAATGTTGCATAAAGGTTGAAGGAAATGTTTTGTGAATTTTGCATGAAAAATGAAAAGTCAAGTAAATTTTGCATTAAAAAAAGGTGGTGATTAAGTGTCACCACGATTACAAGCTTAGTCACGGTGGTGACTAGCACTCACGGGGGTGACAAACATAGTTACCCCCATGACTACTCCTTTGCACTCAATTTGAGTCTGACATGTGCAGGTCTTTGAAGGCGCAATGAAATGAACTCTAAACCTAGACTTAACCTCTAAATAGAAAGGGGAAAGTCGATTAAAAAGGAGGCTGGACTGAGAGGCTAGAACAAAAAGAACAGAGAGAAGGTATGGAGGTAGAGAAATAGAGAGGTTAGAACATAAAGAGTAGAGAAAGGAAGTAGAGGTGAAAGCCAGTGTAAGCATTCGATCGTCTGGGTGAGAACCAAGTGAAGGAAGAAGACGAGAGCTGACGCAGAGAGCTTGAGACTTATAGGAGACCAACCACTGACTCTCTCATTTGAACACCCTTTGTTTACTTATTCTTTTTTATATATGTTGCTTTATTTCTCTGTTACATTATGGAACTTGTCTATTGAACTTGTGTTCTTTGTTAAAGTCTGATAGTCCATTTCGGTTTTCACTCTGTTTATTGCTTTAATACTTCTCTGATACTGAAAAAGATTGTATTCAAGTATATGAAGATGATGAACCTTGTTTATTCCATGATGGGCTGATTTCTTTTTATTGAGAATTAATATAACTAATTTAGTGGATTGTGTATAATGAAGGGAGTGTTTTATTTTCTTATTATTTGCTATAGTTTCTGAGCTTATTGGATACAATAGTATGGCCAAACTTTACATCATTTTGATATTAAATAAAGGATTGAGAGAAGTTTAATATAGAAAGAGAAACTATAGATGCTTAACTTATGAATTAGAAACATATTAACTTAAGTAGGAATTATTGGTTGGGTTTAATAATTAATTTGGATGATAAACTTATCGAATATGAAAGTTAGATTAGTTTGTTATTTGAATTTATTTTAAAATCTAGCTATTAATTTTAGTAAGACAATTATCCAATCATTGCCCCTTAGTCATACATAGGAGATTAAATTAGTGAAATTAATTCTCAAAAGTTTCCACACCGATTAATCATTTCGTTTTTGCTTCCAATTAAATCAGTTAACTTCTTAGTCTAATTGCGTAATTTTCTTTAAAGCCTTTACTTAACAAATTGGGATATAACGTTTAGGATTTCATTTTTTATTTTTATTTAAGATTAATTTGAGTGGACCAATTTCACCTTCGTGGAAGACGACTAATAGTTGTGCATCAGTGTGTGTTTTTCTAAGTATTTGACAAGTGTTTGTTGCATAATAGGTTATTATTGTTGCGTTTTAGGACTTATTTTGTATGTTTTTGTTTAGTTTGATCTTTATGGTTGTTCTTTTATGTTTGATATTAATTTAGGGTAAGAATTGATCATTTTGATGTAGGAATGGAGTATGGCCACCTTTGTGATTAAGCTAAGGACTAAGAGAGGAGAAGAGAAGTGGAGGAATTGTAAGACAAGAACCCACGATCATGGGATTCATGCTAACTCCCACGATAATGGGATCCCTAACCCAAAGAGACACGTGAGTTTCACTTATTCTCAGTTTCTTGTGACTATATAAGGGTAAAAATCCCTAAGGCTAAAGAGTGTCGTAAGAACTTGCCTCCTTGACTAAAAAACAGATTTAGATCCTAGAGAGAGGTAAGAATCAAGATTTCCATTCCAAATTGGGCAAAGAGCACTCCAACTCCATATTTTCCAGATTTGGGCAAAGAAGAGGAGGATTTTGCTTCATCTCGTTCTTATTTTGTTTTTTCTCTTCTATCATCTTTATTATATATTTTCTGGTTATTGGGGATGTTAATGATATTATGAGTGGCTGAGTTATTTGTAGAGATTATTTTGAACTACTTATTGAACTCCTACTTTGTTGATTTGAATGAATGATGCTTATGATGAATGTTGAGCTTATACCTTATAATATATTGAGAAATTGAGTTGGGTAAATTGTGTAGAGTTGTACAATGAGAATTGGCACTCTATAAACCTACATTCATCAAGTTAATTGATTAGTGAGAGAGAGATCTTGGCTAATTAGTTGATTACCTATAGGATAACTTTATAACTAGTTGAATTGGTGGATCGATTCTGTAGATTGAAAGATTGCTTAATCATTTCCATTTAATTTGGCTAGGGATAATTAATTACACCATAAGAGAGGGACCCTAGGTAATCAACTACAATTACCTCGTATACTTGAGAGTAGGATAGCCTAGGTATTTATAGAACTTATTTTGGCATAACATAATGAAATAGAAAAAGAGAAGAGAACGAAATCAGTTTGAAGCCTTAATTTGGAAAATATGCAAAGCTGAAGTTGATCTTGATATTTCCACTTTTGATCTTCTTATTTATGATGTGTAACCTTTTTTTTAATGTTTTTCTTCCTTCTTTTGCTGTCTCTACCAACTTTGGAATCTGCCTCTCTTATTATAGCCTTCATAACATCCTTTTATAGCAAAAACTAGGTTTTCTGGAACATAGACGATCACTTACACAGATGTTTAGGTGATTATATATCTCAAAACCCTCTCAAATCATAACTTTACATGGTTTTAGAAGCTTACACAGGCATATACATGATAATGTATGTCAAAATACACAGGCTTATGTCATCACATAGGCAAAAATAGCGCCTTCGAAGCTCCACACATTTACAGTGACTTACATGGTTCCTATACACTACAGTATATCTCTAAAGTTACTTTAATTCTTCAATTTTATGCCTCAATTTCACTAGAATTCTTCTTCTTTTGGTCTATGAAGGTAATTATCACCTAAAAACACCCTTTAAGTAGAATAAGTACCACAAAGACCATAAAATTCTCAAATATCAAGCAAAACACACTAAATATGGGTATATAAATATAGTCAATTAATTGTTTAGCAAACATCCCTATACTTGAATCTTTGATTGTCCCCAAGAAAAACTAAACCATAAAATAAACAAAACACACAACCACATAATCATGTAACATTATAATAATGGTTCTAACGCATTAACTTAACTTAACCTTAAACATCAACTACCCAAAAAGTTCTATCGCACTAACTTATTTCATTAATGTTCAAGTGCTTTGATTTGAGTACACATATCAATCAAAGTATTTACACCTTATTCATGCACCTACGACACTCGTAAGCATGCACTCGTTATCATCTCAACAATTCATCATAGGTTACACTAATTTCATATAGTCTTTTTAGAAGAATAATTCAATCATATTATCAAATGTACATAAATGTGGGATACCTCAATATCATCATAATCTAGAAATGATTTCACAATCATATATGTACAAATGCATATGCATATGAGACTGCACTTCGTTATTATTTTGTTGTGAACAAGCTCATTTCATTGTCTCATATCCCTTATGGATATCAGGCTTTTTTTAGATATTGTCCCATACCCATTGTGGATACCAGGCTCATTAATCACAGAGCTAATGGCTCTACATGCATAATACTGAGCTTTAAGTTCTTTCATACTGGCTACTCAGGTCCTTATCCATCAACTATTTGCCATGATTATTTATTAGTCATTCTTAGTACCTTAAGAAGATCAATTTCACTATTCAAAATAACTCAATAGGATCAATTTCTGCCGTAGCTTACATGATCAGAACACCCTTTAATATAAGGCTCAGTAAGGCACTAGACAATTTCATTTACTCTAATACCTTGGTATATATCGCCAAAATAATTACATCTTATTTAGAGATGTATTTATGCCAATTTACCAATCTGTAGCTTATGCTAAGGATACTTTTATCCCATTCAATTCTAGATAACTCTTCTCTGTTGGTGCTAATCCTCAATCGTGGGGATTATTTCATAATCGTATCCTTCTTCTTTTTTTTCTCAAATTAACAATCTCAATTCCTTCCCAATTGATCACTACAAGCACTATCACGCCTTATTCTAACTCATCTCAGACTTTAGACTATAAGAACTATGATTAGCACTTATTCAATAAGTCACTGATTGCTTCCTATATCATCTCTACACATATTATACACATATGCTTAATATTTTCACTTGTCATGGTGATCCAACTATCAGATGTGCACTCCCAATGGCAAATCAACTTACCCTTAGCAACTTTTTCATATATTGTTGTTATCCTCTCAACTTCCAATGACCATATATTATTATGCATACATATGTTCGCAATCAATCCAGAATCATAGATGCATACTCATCCAAAAATTCTAATATCGATTTCACAAACATATTCTTATACTTAATCATAACTCTTGTCACACTTTTTTTTTGAATTCAAGTCCAATTTCAACCTCTCAAGGTCACTTTCAACTTGGCTTGTACTCTTTATTGTCACCATTTCTACTTATATCTTTATTCTTCCTAAAAAATCCATAACAGTGCATCGACATTTATATCACATTCGAGGACATATCATCAGAACGAAATATCAATTTCATAGTCAATAATACAACCACCTATACAAATGCACTGAATCTTTATCTGGTATATCCAACCATATACTATTCATTATACTGAATTACAACCTCTCATCACAATACTTACATAACCATTTCGGTTCCAAATCTATCCTTTTATGATCATAACAATTCTATGATTTCATTTAATTCTGCATGTATGCTTTAATCACATTGTTTCTGCTTATCTCCCTCTTTTCCTCACACAATCCTGACAATATGTTCTCTTCTCTATCACATTCGAAGGTATACCATTACAGTATAATATCGATATTATTTTTCCATAATACATATATCACTATAAATGTAGTGGATCTTTATCTACTTTATCGAACCATATACATTTTTCTCCTTTCAAAAAAAGTCCATAAACCTTTATTTTCTTACATTATGTCAGTTCATCATTTTCTTAATGCCTTTAACAGCTTAGACTCTTTAGGAATGCTCATACATGTGACTCATACTAGGGATCAGTTGCCGCTGTCTGCTATGACATGATAAAAATGCACGTGACTCAACACATATTTCAGATTGCCCATATAAGATAGTATTTCTAAGCTCTGATACCACACATGTAGCATTTCACTTCCGCAAGACCCGAACCCGACATTGATGGGTAATCTCCGAGCTCGTGCCTCGTGAGGATGGCATGCTAGAGCATTCAATCATTCAGAAATCGGTATAAAAACTTTTCTTTGTTTTCTTTGAAAACCACAATCACACATATTATACGAAAGTTAAGCATCACATAGGGCTCACTCTCACTCATAAACACTTTTAATCATAGTAATAAAATCAAAAATAATTTCAATAGCCATTTGGGCCCTTTTCACAAATACAAAACACTTTAGTTGTTTCGGAAAACAATTTTATACAAAAAGTTGTGGAATAAACAATTCAATACAAATTAAGGAAATGAAAT
>JAOQMS010000178.1:18275123-18291118 GCA_027563885.1 Erythroxylum longipes
AATTTATACTTAAGTTTATGACTCAGTAATACCACTGCAATCACAAGTCATAACCTCTTACTCACTTTTAGATTTTTTCTATAACACATCATTTCGGGTTAACTTTACGTTCTCTTCTTGACCCCGACACTGAAGACATTTTGTAACAATTTCCTCTAGAAACATACTCCCCTATGTCTTATGTCTCCATTGACACTAAAATCATTCAATTTGGTTCTATCCTCAGTCATATTGAGCCTTTTTCTATTGGGGCAACTAGCATAACTTTCGCTGTAGGTATCGGATCAAGATCTTTGTTGGCTGGTTTGAAATAGGACTTATAGGTATATAACTTTCTTGAAGACCTTAGGAACAAATTCTATAGTCTGAAGAGTCAAAGATGGACCAGACGATACAAAATGAACAGTATACAGAAGAAGAAGTTTCGATCACTTAGACGGAAAGCAAACGAATGCAATAAGCAGAAGAAGCAATGAGAAGACGAATGCAATAAACAGAAGAAGCAATAAGCAGACGAATGCAAAAGCAGACGAATGCAATAAACAGAAGAAGCAATAAGCAAACGAATGCAATAAACAGAAGAAGCAATAAGCAGACGAATGCAAAAGCAGATGAATGCAATAAACAGAAGAAGCAATAAGCAGACGAATGCAATAAACAAAAGAAGCAATAAGCAGACGAATGCCAGAAGCAGACAAATGCAAAAGCAGACGAATGCAATAAGCAGAAGAAAAAAAAGTAGACGAAGTTTCGGTCATATAGACAAAAAGATAGACGAAACAAAACATAGACGAAGCTGAAGTCATCACAGACGAAGCTGATGTCATCACAGACAAAGTGAAAAAGCAAACGAATGCAGAAGCGGATGAATGCAAAAGCAGATGAATGCAATAAGCAGAAGAAACAAAAGTAGACGAAGTTTCGATCATATAGACAAAAAGACAGACGAAACAAAACATAGACGAAGCTGACGTTATCACAAACGAAGCTGACGTCATCATAGACGATTCGTCTTTACAGACAATACATTTTTATACTCCTAAGCATCTCCCCCCTTATTAAGACCATAACTTTCTACTCTACCATCTATAACTCCCATACTAAATATTCTCAGTAAACTTCCTCAACACATATTTCTTCACTAAGTCCAACATTTAGATTTTATTTTAGTCTTCCTACTCTATTTCATTTTAATCATTCGCTATAATCACAATTCTCAATCTATCCTATTACTATTCACTATACCCGAAATGTTAATGAGTGCATGTACAATTATTTTCATGTGTACAAAGACTCAAATTCACATGCATGTATGCTGACATTCCGCTGAACATGAAATGCAAATTTTTTCCTCTAACTCTCTCATTGCCATTCTCCCCATTATTGAAATCGAGGTTATAACCCTTAGTATGGGGACAGGATGCTACACTTATACCGACAGAGATTTCAGGGGTAAACAACACGAATGAAGGAGAAGGCTACCAGCCTGGAGCTGAGGGACCTGATGGAAGAACTTACATCATAATTTTCGATAATTTGTAAGTGAAAATACATGAAACACTATATGTTTATAATTAAGTTATATGTTTAAATTTTAAAAATGGTATAAAATTATTTTTTTAATATTAGGTTGATTTCGTCTGGACCATTCTCAAGAAACATGATATCCAAATTCAAGGGGAAGATTGATCTTGAGGGTTATGTATGGAAGAATATCTCTCAGGCCACAAAGGAATTTTACTATCAGGAGTTTAAAGTACCAAAAAAATTATTATTTTCTTTTTTAATTAATTGTTTACATTAATTAGATAAATATTATTACATTATAAGTATTTCCTGAATGTTTTTCCTTTTGTTTCAGAAAGAATTTTTGGGATTCTAAATTTGACGTAGTTATTTATAAAGTATGGGAGAGACGAGCACGTACAATTATTGGGACTTTGTTGGTACGATACACAAGGCCAGTGTACAACCGCCTTATATTTCTGAACAAATATAGAGTTGTTGGCAATAGTATTGAACATCACCTGACGCAATGTCCATTTCATAGCGTTATTCAACTAACAGACGTGGAGGATCGGAAGGAGATAGTCTTCCTGTACATACAGAAGGATCTATTACCTACCACGAGCATACAGAGAGACTTGTAAGTATCTACACTTTCCATTTATATTCTGATTTCTTTACTTTGCTGTATTTCAATTGAATTTGATGTGTGAATTTTGGAATGAAAATATGTGTATTATGGAGAATGATAATGTTATAAATGTCTAGTGCTGTATATGACTTTGTTGTTGAGTTATTTGCTTTATTCAAATGATGATGTCATAAATGTCCTGGTGCCATATATGACTGTGTTGTTAAGTTATTTTCTTTATTCAATAGGGGGTAAATATCATAAAATAGAGGAAACTTTGCCAAAATTTTTTATACATTTTAGGTCACTTATAAAAGTCTACAGGCATTAGGCTTACACCTCGTTAGCTTGTTTTGTACACTCACACTAAGAAGTATGACGATGTGACATTTGTCAACACCCGATGTAGAGAACTAAATGTATGTGGAATTTATGGTTTAATATTAATACTTAATAATTATCACTTACTAATATAAACATTGCCTTCTGATAGGAACAAATATAAGAAAACATTCAACGAGAGTCTCAGCAGTCTAAAGATGTTAATGAGACTCAAACCTATCTTCATGCAGTGGGTGGTAGGGACCGTCGTGGGGGGATATTCAGCTTAGGTTCATTTGCCAACACATGTTATTCATAATCCTCCACGTCCAGTACAGTAGCATCTAGTAGGCGGTCCACAACTAATGAAGTCCAAGAGCTTCGGAGCACAGTGCAAACATTAGCAACTCAGTTGCAACAGTCGATGGAATACGTAGCTTAGCTTCATAATGAGATTGATGAGTTGAAGGGGACGGGTAGCACCTCATCGTACTAATCAGAGCATCCACAGTTACCAAATCAATAGTGTGCTTGTATTCATTTCATTTGAATTACAAATACTTATTATATACAATTTAATGTTTTTATTATCAATTAAGATAATTTTAACTTTATATCATCAATCAACTTTCTGTTTAAATAAATTAAATGTATAAACAAATCAAATTATTATGCACAGATAATTCATAAATGTTTAAATTATGCATCACTATAAGATCAACAAATAAAATTTATTAATGGTATATTTTTCAAAAAAAATTTCTGGTCAATTTACCGATGGAACAACAAATGTCCTTCAGTAAAACCAATTCTATTTACCGATAGAAAACAACAAACCATCAGTAATCACAGACGGAATAACCAATTTTGTTGCCAAAATTTACTAAAACGATTTGTTGCAGAATAACTGTCGGTATACTCATCGACGAAACAAGCATAACTGTCGATAATATTGTAATAAACTTACAGACAGAATGAAAAATACTATCTGTAAATCTACTGACAGAAAAATACTAACCGTCTGTAATTTACCGACTGTTGACCATACAAACAACCGTCGATATATTTACCAACAGTACATTAATTTTCTGTTTGTAAATTTACAGAAGAAAATTCTATTATTCATCAGAAATTATTACCTACGGCCGTTTCTATGACGCCTTTGTCCATCTGTAAATTTCATCACTAACCTGACTTATCAACGGAATGTAATGTCCGTCGCTAAACGACATTTTTCTTGTAATGACCCTTCACATGAATGTGCATAATCAATCGTTATATGTTCTTGTACCACTATTTGAAACTATTAATCATAGATTAATAATAAGCTCTATTAATCCCAATTTATTCATAGGTTATATCTAACTAAAACAAGCTCTTAATTAGTTTTAGCTATCAAATAACCTAGAATAAGCTATCTAGATTTAGTATGAAAACTGCATTACGGAATAGGAAAATAGGTTAATCCAAGCAATAATCATATAAGCTTGGTTACTATGTTATCCCTAATGATGCATAATTATTATTTTACCATATGTGAACTAGATTTAGAACGGTTTCATATTACAATCTAGGTTACAACAATGAATCCAGATATGAATAATCTAGTAGGCCTATCTAAATCATTCATATATAAATCAAAAACCTTATACATAGAATAATATAATCAATTTTAAAAGAAAGTTAAGAAGAACATCATTAAGATTGATCAATTCCCAAACATGTTTGTCAGCCTCTATATCTTCTTTGAATTAGAATGATTAAGTTTAGCTCCTCAAAGCTCTCAGAAGGGAAGGGAATCTGCCTCCTTTTAAGTCTCTAATCTCTTTATACTCATTTTGGCCTCTTAACTGTGCTTTTATTGTGCAAAATTAGGGTTACATTGTTATACATAATCAACTACACAGGCATGTAAGTGACTGTATGTGTTAATTTGATAGAAATTATGGAGTTACACAGTCCTAGAGAGATACATGGTTGTGTAATTCTTTATAAGTGCATTTAGGTTTTAGGGTTGTTTCAAACAATTTCTTCGAGTTTGTACATGTTTCTAGAGACTTACATGTTCCCGTACATGCTTGTGTAACAATAACTCCAATTCTTCCATTCTTTATCTCTTCTTTTCCCTATTTTATCTCCTTGGTACACGAAAGTAAGCAAGATCGAACATTGATAAAATGACATCAAGGATGTGACTTTAGCTCATTTTGCGTATTCCATTGTCCCTAAAGCAAAATATGAATCAAAATAAGTATCTTAAGTGCAACATAACATTAATCACTAAGCATAAGGGAAAAAATATATCAATAATCAAACTTATCAAGAGGATAACTGATTACCATAATGTGCCTTACTACCAACAAAATGGACAACCAGGTTAAATTCATGAAGGCTCGGTCCAACTTCTTCCTCATTTTCTAAGGGGCCTATTTTCTATTGCTCTAAGTGAAGAAGGCCCCATCTTGTTTGATTTTATATCACCTCCACTCTATTCACACATTCTCTAAATTGCCTCTATATACGGGTTGTTATTTTTATATTCTCCTTCCACTTCATTCATATATATTATGCTATTGAAGTCACCAATAGGTGACTAGTGGTGATTATTCCTTTATTTAAGTCCTCAATTTCCTATCATAGTTCAAATATTTGGAAGGCCATGTTAAAAGTATACAAAAGCTCACACATATTAAACCTGGAGAATTTTCAGTTGAAAGATGATCAAGTGCAGTGTTTGACAAGATGTTTTGGAGTCTATTAATTTGATTTTTGTTGGATTTAATGCTTTTTCTATCCTTCCATTTTCATGATTTTGATGATTGGATAGTATGCTTCACTTCAAAATCCAAGTGCATTGCTCTAGGTTAGAGCTTTTTATTATGGTTTCCAATAACCCTGTTAGCCAAGGTTTCCTTGCCTTCAGAAAATCTAGGACTACTTGTTGTTTTGTAAGGGTGTTCATTCCCCTCACATTCTAGGCTATGATAGACAAGTGACTCAGTTTAGAAGCCCCTTGGGGCCTTCCTTCAATATCTTCTTCTCATGTTCCTAATAGTACTATGGGATAAATCAGTCACATACGTTACCATTTTGGTGTTTTATGAGCTTTCCATTGTATCTCTATCTTTCCCATCATTTTCAAAGGGCTTATCCAACACCTTTTTTTGTTTGATGTACCCCTTGATGGTTCATCCCACTATCTATTCCCTTATGCATCCTTGGATTACCTATTTCACATTCAACCTTTTCTTCACTTCTTCCTCCCTCATTATCTCTAATTTATATTGTGTCTGATCCCTCTAGGTCAATAGTAAGAATGTTAAGACCTACCTCTTCCTTTTTTTTTCTCCATTTTCTCCCCTAAGATTTATCTCCTACTTAGAAGGTTACTTCTCTTGTACTGGTTCTTCCTCAAAAAGTTTTTTAAAATTTCTTGTTTCAAATAAATTCCCAATAAGCCTCCATTCTTATTATCCTTTCCTAATCTCAAACTTCCATAAATAAGTCACTTTCGCCTTTTGTTTTATCAAAGTTTCATCCTTAGTGACTCTTGATACTTTAATTTCCTGGGGTAATTCCCTATCCAGACATAACTTATTAGCATAGCCTGTTCTACTCACTATTGTATGTTATGGTCAAGGCTGACTAGTTGACCTAAAACGTTGGCCATATAACTTAACACTAGAGCAATCCAATGTTTTAGTGGAATATTATGGAATTGCACTCATATTGGAAGGCTCTTAAAGCTATTCTTGTCTATTTTGAGCTATAGTCTCCAAAAATGAAACATCAATGGATTGTTTCCTAGGTGCCATGAACCAAGTTCTATGATTTTTTCTAGATTAAAAGCCTTTGATATTTTGAATATGAAGAAGTACTCATATATGAGTACTACCTCCAATATAAAGCCTCTCCATTTTTTTTCCACCCAAGCTTTCATTACTGGGTAGAAAGGTCTCTTATCTGCAAACTAACCTACCAAGGAGTTGTTCCATCTCTCCACACCTACCTATAAAACCTCCATAATGGGTTACTAGTTTCTATCCATCCTTCAAGTGTTATGGAAAATAAGCTACCTTTATATTTCGTAATCCCTGGGGGGGGGGGGCTCAAGTTTTGTTTCTAGTTTGTGATTTCGCTTTTGTTCAAGAGTTGAAGTAGAAGTAGAGAAAGGCCTATCTATGTTTGGAATAGGAAAAGGTGAAGGGGAAGGGGATTTCTTCTTTTGTGCACTATGATGGAGCGTAGGAGATATAGTAGAGAAAGGTCTATCTAGGGTTGGGCCATGTTTGAGGTGATCTACCCTTTTTTCCACGGTGATTGGAAAAGGGAGCAAAATGAGGAGGGAGCCAAGCAAGAAAATTCTCACGTAGCTTTTGTATTAGAAAAGGGAACCGTTCGTGCTGTTTCAGGTTTCTAAAAGTAGAAGACCTCCTAAAATAGAAAAAAACTGAAAAGAGTTAGAGGCATGCTAAGGCTTGATCTTCCATATACCCTTATTTGGATTGTACATTTATAGTTTGTTATGTTCTTTAGTAGTCTTGCGTAATCTGTTTGATATTGAGTTTATATGCCGTTAGCGTTGATTAGCATTACGCTTTAATAAATCAAAAAGCAATTATGTGAAGAGGAGAAGAGAAAATTGATTGGTTCCACAGCTGAAACCATATATTTCTCTGGCCATCAGTTTCTACGTGATTGTGAATGATAGGAGCTAGACGTGAGTGATGAAACTGAAAGAAAAGGATAGAATTGGAACCTAAGCTCAATTTATATCCTTATCTTGGCCATGGTATGAATTTAGGAATTAAGCGTAAGATGGGATTAGACAAAGACAATATGCCTAAAATTTTGAGCGTGTCATTGAGAATTTGTCAATCCTTTTTGCCTTCTCTTTTGCGTATGTGATGTCAATCATCTCAAAGTTTTATAAATGAGAGTAACAGGTTATATAACTGAATTTAATTATGCTAAGGAGTGTGGCGATATAAAACGGTGTTTGTGGCTAAACTGCAATTACAAATCCGGGAATCAATAGTCATAAGGATTTGGTTTTGGAAATATGAGTCTCTGTCAACTATAATGGATATGAATAGGTGGCGGAGATGTGGATTATTTACGTGCTGAATATGTTGGCTTTCTTCAATCGTGATGCCCTCGAATTCTTCATGCAGACAAAGGCTTCCACAATCAATCTTTACAAAATAAAATTAACATCTATTAAAGATAAATTATTAAGTGCTGTTTAGATGCATCTTTTTTAATAAAAAATGTCCAAATTATTGAATGAATCAAAAAGAAAAATATTTAAGGTTCAGAGGATCCAAAGAAAAAGAGAAGTATAACTCTCATAAGCAGATCTTTGGAGCATGAATTTAAAATTTTTAGGTTTTCTGCTTAACGGATAACAATTTCTTATCTTTATAAGCTTACTGGGAGAGTAAATAGCCTTACATTTTTGTATTAATAGATGTTTTTTTTTATATATTCATAAAATTACAAATTGTGATCGTCTAATTAAAAAAATGAGCCTTTGTATAATTGGAACTATTAAAACAAGAACAAGAACAATCAATTATTTGAATAACAATCTTTGATTTAAAAAATCAATGTTTACATTTTCAAATCAGTGTCGCAGCAAATTAAAGGCCTTCTTTTGAGAAAATTTTCAAGATAAGTGTGAATAGTGATCAGAACTTTATAGCATTTTATAGATTCACATTGGATCTAGCAATATTAGTGATATTAATAAAAAGAAATGCCAATTTACCTTGAACTCAACGGAAAATTTTTTTAGATAATCCATTCAGGCAACGACTTCATCCTTCGCACACGATCTGATCTTGATGTTTGTCACATTTGTCTCAACCTCGTACTCCACATCACAACATTCAATCACCCCAACCTGAAAGATGTGAGGATAAATCATTGACAGTACTATAGAAACAATAAACTTCAGAATTGATATGAAACATGCATGACAAACATATATGGTTGTTACATCATTAACACTACAGAAACCATAAACTTCAAAATTAATATGAAACATGACTAATAAGTACATATGTTGTTCAATAACAAGAAGAAGTCACGAACTTTTAAATCTGAACATTGAAAATTACAACGTTTAGCAGCTGGGAATGAAATTTTTTACCGTCTTATGTCTACCCGCCGGAGAAAACACTTGAATTATGAAGATAGGATCAGCAGAATGATTCCCGGTAGCTGAACAAGGTGGCAGGTTACGAGGTGATGATCGAACATATGTGGTGAGGACATGGTTGTCCGGGGTATACTCAACAGACTCGAAGAAAAAGATATGAGGAGATTCACATGAATTGTTTGTGAGCCATCTAGTGTTGAACATGTAGTGTGGAGGTCTAGAGATCCCAGCCCAAGGCCTAAATGTCTCCAGAGGTTTTCGAAGAATGCTTCGTGGGATTATGCTTTCATATATATGAGTAGAATAACCCCATGAGACAGAAAAAGACCAGTTGGTTTCTCTTTGGTAGCAGATGGTTTGCTGCAACATGCGAGATTGGTCAAATTTTGCTGCTTTCATAAGGTGTTGTATCGATTCATAGCGATCTTTGGAAGGAAAGAGTGGGTCTATGACATCAAAATGGTGGAGACTAAGGAGAGGAGACTGAGGGTGTGATGATAAAAGCCCTGATATGTCACTGTGTAGATCAATCTGCAATATTTTAGCGAAGAACATGAGGGTTTTAAGAAAAGAACAAAAAAATCTTTCATCACGGCACAAATGTTGTTAAACTGTGCTCCTCGTGACTGTAATTGCATTCGCAGACTACAGGTCCAGTGCCTCCTGCTATCCTTCCAATTCCGTTCTTTATCTTTAACATCCAGAAAAAAAGTTTAGCAGCAGAAACAAAAGTTTATGTACCTGATGAATTCCCTTTTCAAGGTTGAGAGAAACTCCAATATCAGCCAAGCAAGATTGTGCCATATGATCACTGACATACAAGTAATGATATCTCTCAATGCAATCGTCCAACTTCTTTGACAATGCTTCCGCTAATGGATAGCTCAAGGCATAGCCAGCTCCACCAAATCCCATGTCATATGAAAAACGGGCATTCGATTTAATGCTCTCTGAATTGCCACCAACATAAATGTATTTGGTATAATCGTACTTCTGCAGAACCTCAACTAGATTATCAACGAAGAAAAGGGTATCATCATCACACATGATGAACCATCTCAAACCCTTATCTCCTACCCTGTACATGTCTAAGATTGAATGCACCATTCGAACTTGAACAGGACTAACAATTTTTGGATACGCACGTAATTTGGTGATGTCATAGTTGATTTGATACGGTGGAGATGTTGAAGGCCAAGGCAGGAAATCTTGAGTAGGTTCTTTATCCAGAAAGACATATCCTCTAGTTACATTAGGTCGCCACCATGACTCAGTGTATGCTCTCCTGTGCTTCCAGGTTTTCAATGAACCAATTACAATGAATCCAATGTGACTAAGATCCGTAGGAGAACTGGCGGAGCTATCGTCGCAGCCTGAATATTTGATGAATGGTAAGGATAAGTCCAAAGGCCCGTTATCAGAATGGAAAAAGAACTCATAGAAGACGAAGAGTATTAGGCCATTAATTGCTATGGATTTGAATAAACTTCGAGTAGGTAACTCCTGAAACTTCTGCCGGATAATATTTGGGATGGTACTTTTAGAAGACATTGTGGAGGAGGTATTAGTAGTTGAATAGAATAACTCTGTTGGATATGGTCTACTATATTTACGAAAGGAATGAAGATTGTATACAAGGATCTAGGGGTGCATGCTACTATAAATATGTTCTACAGAGACATGTTTAATCTCTTTGCTGAAGTTTCCATACAATGATGGGAGGTGTTTTTCTTTCATTTCTTAAATGTTTAACAAATTGGCCATTATAAGACACGATCAAGCATAAATGTTTATAAAGAAAATAAAAATTGACGGGTCATTGCTTGACAGCTCTTAATAATAACTTGTGTAAAATATGATTATCTAATTTAAGCTTTCAGTGGATTCCCCTTTAATAATTTAAGAAAACATAATTAATTATTTAAACCATTGCAGGGAATATTATAAGATGACCGTGTCTTATAAGCTGCTACTTCATTGTGTATATTCCGTTGAGTTAATCCAGCTTGCAGGCTCCAAATATAAACTTCTCTTAATCTGTCAACTTCAATGCACTACTATTAATTTGTTGCTTTATGTCTTATGATTAACTAGTAACCATTTTAGTTTATGCATATTTAGATGCAAATGACAAAGTCTGTATGATAAATATACATTACAAATAAAATTATGATGAAATCATAATTACGAAATTTATATTATATTTATATATACATAAATTATTCCTAGTTATTATTCAGGTGAGATTGAACGTTAATAGAATATAAAAAGACTAACATATGTTCTGTTTCTTCTCTATAAATGAAATAACTGATGCTAAAACATAGAGATATTTAAACAAATGTGTGGATGGTTATTAAAGAACAGGTTCACTGAACTGACCCCATATGAAAATTCAATTTAAAACGTGAATTACATATGTGTAGAAATTCTAATTATGATTATTGTATAAGTTGTATTTTTTAACTTGAGATTCCCAAAATATCTCATATAGAGATTGTTATATTTTGATACTATTATAATCTATACTAATCAAGGATAACTCAATTGATAGTCACTGAATACAACAAGAGTTAAATAGGGTACGTAGTTGAGTGATCAATAAATGATTCATTGCCCTCAAGTAATTATGAAGAATGTTTTGTTGTTCTCAATTTGTACTGTTTTGAAAAATTATTGGCCAAGATAGAATGAAAAATTGAAAATATTTTTTAGCTACCATTAATATAATTAACTACTAATGGTAGAACTGAAATGATTGGACTTAAATATGGTAGATATTAATTATATATTTTAAGTCTAATCGAAACATTATCTATTTAGATTGAATAACTTTCTTGTTAGTTAATGTTCCCTTTCTAGTACCAAGTAGTTCATCCTCATGAGAAAACTATAATCTATAAGGAAAGAAATCAAGTTTTTTGACAAACAGAATATTAGGAACACTTTTCCTCTTATATCTACTGCCAGATATTCACTTTACACTGCTTAATTAGCTATCTATAGCAATCTTTCATCCAACTCACTTATTAATAAGGAGAAACAAGCTTTAAAAAACTATTCTTAAGCATTAAAGTTTCATCATTCCCTTCTGAAGCAAAGATCAGTTGCAGCATGGAGATAAAAATTTTGCTCTCTTCCACAAGGTTGTTTCCTACAGGCATACTTCTAATAGAATTCACTCAATTTGCTATTCAGGATCCATATTGGACTTTCAAGCTCTAATCATTGAGGCTATTGAAGAACATTTAACCAATCTCCTTGGTTCAACATCCAATGCTAAATCATCATCTAAGCTCACTAAAGAAATAGTTCAGGATTAAATTTCCAGACAGGAATTCAATACTCTCTCAGCTCCAATCATCACTTAGGAGATCAATCTAGCTTTTAAGACCTTGCAGCCCAGCAAAGCACATGATCTTGATGGCTTCAATGTCAACTTTTTCTTCAAAACGTAGCACATTACTAACAAGATGGTAGTGGATGTTATGATGGAGTTTTTCAATAGAGGTAATCTATTAAAAGAAATTAATAGCACTCTAATCACATTAATCCCTAAAGAGAACAATTCCATTAGCTTTGGTGATTATCGCCCCATTGCATTCCACAACATTATATCTAAAGTCATCTCTAAAGTACTGTCACTTAGATTGAAAGTTACCATCTCAAATCAAGATAGACCACAATCAAGGAGCCTACAATATTCTTGGAAGATCCATTGGAGACAACATCTCCATTGTCCAAGAGGGCCCGTTTGTTTCCTTTTTTTGTTTTTATTTTCAATTTCAATAAAAAATCTATTTATTTGAGTTTGGTTTCTTTTTTTTTTGTTTCTTCCTATTTTTAAAAATTATAAAAATCATAAAAATAGTTTTTTTTTTCTGTTTTTGTTTTTAATAATCTTATTCACTTTCAACTAAAAATATATTACCTGATTATTTAATATATTAATTTTAATAAGAATTATGAATAACTTAATTTAATATTATATTTAATTAATTAAAATTAATTATTAATAAGAACGATTAGTAATTTATTTTTCTTAATATTTTTATTATTTTTTTGTAATTAAATGTGATAATTATTAATAAATATAACTAAATTTAAAATATCTTCTAAATATATAAATTTCAAATAAAATTTGATTTAATAATTTGAATATATTTAAAATAAATATTTATTTTAAATATAATTTATTTTAATAAAATTAAATAATTTTATTAATAGTTTGTTAATAAATAATGTATGGGAGATTAAAATAAATTTATTTAATTAAAAATAATTTATCTTAAAATTCTATCTAATGTATAATTTTTATTAGTGATAAAATATAAGTACATTGATATTAGTAACTAGAATTTTGTTTTTATTTGAAAAACAAAAAAAATGAAAACTAAAAACAAAGTCTGAAAACCACAACAGAAAAAAAAAGGTGGAACTAAATGGGCCCTAAGCATTACATTAGGAAAAAGATCACAAGAATGGTGCTTTGAAAGTAAAGTTCTAGAAAGCATATGATATGCTAAATTACACTTTCATCATTAATGTACTTCACGCTTATGATTTTCTGATGGGTTGTCGAAGCTTTCAAAAATAATTATGATTCTCCAACTTCTTATAGTGGTGGTGGAACCGGGTTAAATCCCAAGAGAACTAAACACTAGTTTCTTAATTTTAATTAATAAAATAAAGTGGGGGAATTTTTATTAATTAACTAAAATTAACAAGAAATCAAAATAAATCAACTGAATATAAAAGTGAGAAATTTAAGAGGACCTAACTCTGGTAGAGGGAAAGATCTCATCTGATTGTAACATTGATCATTGGTCTAAAAGGAATAATTGTCGCAATTCAAACAATTAGTCTAAAACATATTAGGATAGCCATAACAAGTCTCAAATTTTCCTAAATTAATTGGTTTTAACCCAACATCCAAACCAAAACTTACCATCAATTGACTAGGTATGATAACATTTAAATCAATTAAATGATAGTAACAAGCTTAGCGAAAAAGACTAGACCCTAAATTGAATGATTGAGATAGCTGCAACTATTGAACTTAGTTTTCTTGTTTATCATAAGTTAAATATACAAATTCATAAATAACCTATTTGCCATTAGTAACAATCCTTCATGACAATTACAGATCGTTTATTTCATGGACAGCTATAGAATAATTAGCATTAAATTAATTTGTTAGATCAATCAATATCAATTATTTAACAAATATAAAAACTCAAAATAAGATATACCTTAATTAAAACATGAATAAAAGTTTAGAACAAAGCCTCACAAAGTTTCAACTAGAGTTTTAAATCCCCTTAAACTATAATGTTCAGATTTAGCCACACATTGTTTTTGTTTTAACACCAAAGATAGAAGAAAGATGAAAGATTGAGAGAAAAGTCAAAATAAACAAAAAGAAGAAAGTTTTTAGAGGTGAAAGATGTCTCCTCTTCTTGTTTCTATACTTAAACCCCAATCTAAACCTATCTTGCAAAGATTCCTATATAAAAAAAAATTCCAAATCTCTACATAATAGAGATGGAATGAAGTTTCCTTGTTAATCTCTAATCTTTAAGGTAATTTGGCATTATGTGTGATCTCGCCTTATCTACTGCAGTAACCTATCCAATTTTTCCAAAATTCGTGATTTTCACTAATAATGCTCAAATTTGATGCAATCTCCACTTTTCATCTCTTAAAACAAAACAAATGTTAAATTTCCTATTTAATCAGCAAAATTATTTCCAAACCAAAAGAGACAATTCCAATTAATATAACAAAGTAAGATCTTATCATTTTCTAACAGTTTTCACCACTTGGATATAGCAATGCATTAGCACATTTTCTTCAATATCTTAATAAATTGAGTTCCTACAAAGACTATCAAAGGGGAAAAAGGAATCAGACAAGGGGATTCCATATCTCCTATCTCTTCTCACTTGCTATGGAGGTTCTCAAAAAATTGTTGATTAAAGTGTTGGATAGAGATCCCAATTTCAAGTATCATGGTAAATGTAAGAATTTGAACATAATTAGTTTGTATTTTGCATATGACCTTTTTCTTAATCTCCAAGGATGATTGCAATTCAATCTCATCTTTTAAAATCACCCTTTAACTTTTTAACAACTTGATCCTTTACCCATATATAAAAACTAAGGAAGTGGCTCCTTATGATGATCCACCCTTAAGCTACATAGTTTCTTTATTGATCTTTCATGTAACTCCAAATTGAAATCCCCTAGTGCTCCTCTTAAGACTCCTCTCTCCTAGATCCTCTAATCGAACCTTAGCCTCCCAACTCAACTTACATTTCTAAACACTCTAACCCTGGTATTAAACTAGCCTAGATCTAAACCCTATAGAAGCCTGTTAGTATGTCCTTGAAAAGGAAAATATGGTCACAAATGGAAAATGATGCAAAATTGAACACCAAATTAACCTATATCCCAAAAAAATGGAAGAAGAGAATAATCTTATGTCACCTTTATTGGAAGCCCTACAAGCTAGAGCTGCAAGGTAGACCATATCCCTTGTTGGATATTTTTTTATAGAAGAGATCAACTTACCTCTCCATAAATCTTGGGATGAAGGTAAATGGAAGAGTATTAGCTTAGAAGTAGTTCTTAGCAATAAGCTGGAAAATTTATTATCCTCACATTCTCAAATGGAGCTAATTTTTTAGCATTCTTGAGCAAGGACACCAGAAAATCAATAAGAAATCAATGTTTTTGCAATAATGGAGATTTAGAGTGAGTCTTGATGGGAATAATCTAATAATGGTTCTTATTTGGACTCATTTTCATAATATTATCCTTGAATTTTAGAGCACTCTTAGACTTAGCCATTGTATATAGACTACAACACATCTTCAAGTATAGTTGGATATGTAAAGACATGAATAAAATTCAATATAGCTAAAGAACTCCTTAAAACTCCAAGGATAAAGAGGACAAATGAAGTAGGTGATCTCACTAAACTAAATCAATCAACACTATTTCCTACCATTAAACCGAAGGAAAAAAAATCAGTTTGAAGGCGAACTAGTAAGTTGCTCATTAGATGGGATTTTACATAACATAATAAAGAAGATTTTACCAATGTATACGAGTTAGAAATTAATACGAAAGAAATATCTCAAAACTACTATGAGAAAGAAGTAGTGGTGGGAAAGGAGGCAAGAAAAGACTGTAAAATGTAAATTCCAATTTTGGAAACTCTTAGCTGTTAGACCTCGAATCTTTAGTAAGCATGAATTAAATGATTTTGGTGAATTGTGTTGGATAAATTATGTTCTATTGGATTTGATTAATTAAGTCAAGTTTAGGAGGATTATTGCATGTATTACATGGAAATTGGAAGAGCAAGAT
>JAOQMS010000178.1:18299110-18309906 GCA_027563885.1 Erythroxylum longipes
TCCCTACAATATTTCCGACGGACTGGTTATCCGTCGGTAAATTTTTGTTTTCCCCGACGGATTATTTAATTACCGTCAGTAAAAGGCGACGGAAGTTGTGTCGTCGGTAATATTCCGACGCTAATTCGCAATTTTCTTGTAGTGATAATTGATAGTTTATAAGAGAGGTGTGAAAACAATAAAGCAATGAAGTATGTTTATTTATATGCAAACTAAGATTGAACTAAGAACCGAATTCCAAAATCATTCATCAATTTTCTAACTTTTTTTCTGTTTAATTTTATTTGCATTTATTAGTTCAGTTTTACTTTGTTTTGTTATTCAAAACCAAACAAACCCCCCATAACCTAAACATTGATTCTTTCATTGCAAAAGCTACACAAATGCTCCCTATGGACACGATCCCTACTTACCACTACTATAAATTTAGTTGTACAGAGTTAGGTTTATTTTTTGGTGCATTTGGCACTCATCAAGACAAAGACCTATCAGAAAGAATTTGGAACACAAGGATTGTAAATGCTATTATAAATGTTGTTATTATAAATTCTCAGATGATATACTAGGTGAAGGTGCAAGCAACTCAGGAAACAAAATTGATTAGTACCTTAGTAACAAACTAAGAGACAAGTAATAATAACAGGCAACATAAGATGACTATGGAGGAAGAACTAGGGAAAAGTCTAAAATGGAGTTGAAAAATATGTTTTTTATGTCCATAATTACATAGAATGTGAGTAATATCAATTGCCTAAAGAAATAGTCACTAATTAATGACTCTTTGATGGCAAGAAATCCTATTTTGATAAGGCTTTTAGAAACTAAAATAAAAGAAAACAAGCTTAACACTGATTGTAGTTTATTGGACTGCTTGATCTATATTAACCAATCTTCATCATCATACATATAGGTGGATAATTGTTGCTTTTAATCAAAGTGGGATAAATGTGTTGGATGTCAAATACTTAGCTCAATTCATTCACTTAGAAGTAGAGGTACTGAATAGTTAAAGAATCCTTTGCACTACCTTCATATATTTTGAAAATTTTACCTTGTAAAATGTTAAATTATATGAATATTTGGTTAATAGCTATGCTCTATGAGTTATCCTTGGTTACTGATAGAAGATTTCAACAACATCCATTACTATAAGTGGTTGAAGGAAACAATATAGGGCCAACTCTTTTCAATGATGGTTTTAGGGATTACATAAGTAACATAGATTCTTCTATTCTCAAGTTAGATGGAAACCTCTTAATGTGGAGCAATAAATAATAAAGAGCTTGGTTAATCAAGACAAAATTGGATAAAACAATAGTGAATGCTCACTAGTTAGGACAACTTCCAGATATTGAAGAAATTTTTATAACCTTTTATCTTCAAACCATTCCCCAACAAAAATCTAGATGGGCCAATCTTAGAAATTTCCATTTTAGGTTCAACAACTACTTAATAGACCTTAAAGGATATGAATAATATGTGTCTAAGGGAATGAGTGTAAACATGAGATTGTTTGGGGCCTTCAAATGAATGATGAAACTCAAATTTATCAAGGAGGAACTTAAAGCACTTAATAGGAGGAGAATTAATGGTAGTGTGGAAAATATAGATACTAAGAATTAAATACTAGCACAAGCTTAATATATAGCTTCTAAGGATCCTGGGGATGTGTCTCTATAGGAGAACTATACAAAGAAGCCCTTTCAAACTATATTCAAGCTTTGGAATGTCACTCCTCTATTATAAAGCAAGGCTAAGTCTTGTGAATAAAAAAAGGGGGGAATAGAAACTCAAGCTACTTTTATAATGCTATCTTAATAAGGAAAATCCTAAACAAGATTAATTTTGTTCTCGGTCCTAATGCAATTGTCATTGCCTTTCAATTTGATCTCAAAGATGTTGTGTTTACTCATTTTCAAAACATTATTGACACATTTTTCATAGTGAGGTCCTCCTTACAAGAGCTCAAGAATTACATTCCTCGAGTAGTCAATGAAAAGCAAGCTAAAAGAATAATTACTTGTTTCAAGGAGGAGAACATCAAGGTTGCTATTTAGAGCTTAAATCCTAATAAAGCACTTAGACTAGATAGCTTAAAAGAAATTTTCTTTAAAAAATGCTAGCACATAGTATGAAATCAAGTAATTAAAAAAAGTTATTTTTTAACTCCTATCTAACTAAAATATGGTTAAGGCAATCAATAGCACCTATATCTATTTAATTTCAAAGAAAAAACTAACCCAATTTCTACAAAAATTGTTTTTCCATTCTATTATATTCTAAACTTAACATGTTACCTTTACTGTTGACTTAAAGCACAATGGATGCATTGGGTTCATCTACCATCTCTTAAGTCATCTTTCTTAAAGTGGAAAATAATATTCATTATTAGGATATTAGGTGAGTGAATAACACTATCTTTAAACTATTAGACAAAAAATAGATGTATATGGTTAAAGTGAAAAGACTGTTATATATATGATATTTTTATGACTTGCCTGAAATAGATTTTAGGTGAACCTATATAGAAAATGATAACTTTTTTGAATTACTGATATGTGTCTTATGCATCATGATAATATGGAAAATTAAAAAGGAATTTGTATTTGAAAATTTGCAAAAAAAAAATTTGTGTAGGACCATTTGCATTATTAATTTATTGTCTTTTTTAATGTAAAGTAAGTCAACTATCTTGAATTAATATTATTGATGCAGTTTCGATATTATTTATGAGTAAACGACTTCCTTACAGGAAACCAAGATTTACATATACTCATTGATTATCCCGTTAATTAAAATATATATGTGAGTTGAATTATACAATTGATTATAAGTCCACATAACCTTTTTTTTGGAGTATATGCTAACATTTGTTATGTTCTCGATAGTCTTTCTTGAATTTTATGGTTTTAATTGTGTATGTACTTAAGATTGATTAACATTATTCCTTGAATAAATGAAATCCATAGCTCAAACTATGTTTTGCTATCACCACGGGTTTTTACTTGATTGTGATTGGTAGGAATAATTAGACGTGAATGGTGAAACTGAAAGAAAAGGAGAGAATGGAAGGGACTACATCTTAATTTATGTCACTATCATGGTCATTGGCTTAGATTGGTTATAAGTGACAGCAATCAGATAAAGATAATGTAAGCATACTTTTTAATGTGAGACTAATTAAGAACTTGTCAATCTTTTTTGCTTTCTCTCCTGTGTATGAAATGTCAATAATATCGAATTTTTATTTGGTTAGGTGTACACTTATGTCCTAATTTCGAGTGTAAAGGTGTACGTGTATGATTGGAAGATGTAGGCTGACGGGTAAAAAAAGAAGAAGTAATGTTTATATTTGATTGGTAAGCTGGGATGAACTACTACTAACAAGACAGGGTTGTCTCCATCAATTTATAAACAGCTGCATCTCTTTCAGGTTCCATACTTGGATGTGCCTATTTTTTTTTATAAATGCAGGTAATATACTTGAATTTACTTATTACGCTGCGGAGTTCTTGGCGATATATAGTTGCGTTTGTGCCTAAACTTCAACAATCAATTTATGAATCGTTATCATTAAAGGGATCTGGACTTGAATTAATCTGACATCGATTGAATTGGTGGTGGAAAGATTGATTATGAGAAGAAGTTAATATGTTGAACTTCTTCTGTTCTCATACAGACAGGCTTCCACAATCAAAATTTTGAGAAAAAAAGTACTAAAATAACACCCAAGAACAGTGTATTGGAGTTTGATTCATAGTCTTTGGAATATGGAACATCACCCCTAACATTTTAAGTTTTCTGCTTCATTTCTTCAATTTATCATGATTGCCTTGATGGATAAAAAATTCTTATTTTTATGAACAGATATCGGGATATCCTGAATTCCGAAAATTTTTTAAGAGAATTAAATGGATTTTATTTTTTCAATAAATATGTGGTAAGGGTGAACTAAATATGACTCGTAAATTTAAAATTAATTTCATTTTAGACAATTGGAGCTATTAGCACCAGAAAAGACTATCAATTATTTGAATAACTATATTCCATCAGATACTTACAATCTTTAATCTTCCAAATCAATGTTTTTGCAAATTGAGAACCTTGTGAAAATAATTGCGATAAGTTCATAATTTGAAATAAATTTATCATTCACATTAGAAATACCACCTTAACTTAAACTTAACGGAAAGGGATCAAAATTCCCAAAAGATACCTACACATAACAATCAGGCAATGACTTCATCCTTCATACACGACCTCATTTTGACGCCTGCAACATTTGTCTCAACCTCGTACTCCACATCACAGCATTCAATAACTTCATACTGTAAGATGTGAAGATAAGTCATTAACACTGTAGAAACAACAAACTTCAATATTGATAATATGAAGCATGACGAATCTATTACATATATGGTTATTACATCATTCGCAGTATAGAAAACTTAAACTTCAGAATTAATATGAAACGTGAACAATAAAGTACATTCGTTGTCTTGTAACAAAATATCACGAATTTTTAAATTTGAACACTGAAAATTACAACTTTTAGCAAATGGGAATGAAAGTTCTTACCCTTTTACGTGTACCCGATGGAGAAAACACCTGAATTCTTGAGATGGGATCGGCAGAATGACTTCCTGTTGCTGAACAAGGTGGCAAGTTACGAGGTGATGATCGAACATATGTTGTGAGGACTTGGTTGTCTGGAGTATACTCAACAGACTTGAAGAAAAAAACATGAGGAGTTTCACATGAATTGTTAGTGAGCCATCTAGTGTTGAACATGAAGTGTGGTGGTCTAGAGGTCCTACCCCAGGGCCTAAATGTCTCCAGAGGTTTTCGAAGAATGCTTCGTGGGATTATGCTTTCATATATATGAGTAGAATAACCCCATGAGACAGAAAAAGACCAGTTGGTTTCTCTTTGGTAGCAGATGGTTTGCTGCAACATGCGAGATTGGTCAAATTTTGCTGCTTTCATAAGGTGTTGTATCGATTCATAGCGATCTTTGGAAGGAAAGAGTGGGTCTATGACATCAAAATGGTGGAGACTAAGGAGAGGAGACTGAGGGTGTGATGATAAAAGCCCTGATATGTCATTGTGTAGATCAATCTGCAATATTTTAGCAAAGACCATGAGCGTTTTAAGAAAAGAACAAAAATATTTTTCATCACGGCACACATGTTAAACTGTGCTCCTTGTGACTGTAATTGCATTCGCAGACTGCAGCTCGGGTGCCTACTGCTATCCTTCCAATTCCTTTCTTTATCTTTAACGTCCAGAAAAGAAGTTTAGCAACAGAAACAAAAGTATGTTTACCTGATGAATTCCCTTTTCAAGGTTGAGAGAAACTCCAATATCAGCCAAGCAAGATTGCGCCATATGATCACTGACATACAAGTAATGGTATCTCTCAATGCAATCGTCCAACTTCTTTGACAATGCTTCCCCTAATGGATAGCTCAAGGCATAGCCAGCTCCACCAAATCCCATGTCAAATGAAAAACGGGCATTCGATTTAATGCTCTCTGAATTGCCACCAACATATATGTATTTTGTATGATCATACTTCTGCAGAACCTCAACTAGATTATCAACGAAGAAAAGGGTATCATCATCACACATGATGAACCATCTCAAACCCTTATCTCCTACCCTGTACATGTCTAAGATTGAATGCACCATTCGAACTTGAACAGGGCTAACAATTTTTGGATACGCACGTAATTTGGTGATGTCATAGTTGATTTGATATGGTGGAGATGTTGAAGGCCAAGGCAGGAATTCTTGAGTAGGTTCTTTATCCAGAAAGACATATCCTCTAGTAACATTAGGTCGCCACCATGACTCGGTGTATGCTTTTCTATGCTTCCAGCTATTCAAGGAACCAATCACAATGAACCCAATGTGACTAAGATTTGTAGGAGAATTTGTGGTGCTATTGCGGCAGTCTGAAGATTTGGCGAACGGTAGGGAAATGAAGTCCAAAGACTGGTTATCAGTTTGGATAAAAAACAATGCATAGAAGGAGAAGAGTATTAGGCCAGGAATTGCTATGAATTTGAATAAACATCCTGTAGGTAACTGTTGAAACTTCTTTTGCACAATATTCATGCCGATGATGCTCGTAGAAGACATTGTTAAAGAGGTATTAGTAGATGAATGGAGTATTAGGAGTTGAAGATGGCCTAATTGTATTTCGGAAATGAATGGAGGTTCTATATCAGGATGAAGTAGTGCAAGCTACAACCAATAGGGTGTACAGGACACGCTTAATTTCTTTGCTCAAGCATCCATATTTTCGTATGAGATGTATTTTTCCTTTCATTTCTTATCTATTAACCAAACCAATAAAATATACATTATAAGTCATAATCCAGGCGAAGAGGTTTGTAGAAAAAATAAGACTTAAAGTGACGGGCCATTAACTTTATAGCTTTCAACAGATTTTGTTAAACAAGTTGAGATTTCAGATGACTTGCGTTGAATTAAGGTGCATAATCTAAGTAAACGTAATTGATAATGTATAGGCCATTCCACGAAACATAATAAAAAATGTCCAATGTCATTATAATCTTCTACTCCTAAGTCACACTTGTCCATGTATACTCCATGACAGACGACTAACAGTGACGAAACTCTCTTAGTCTGTCAACTTCAATGCACTAGTACTACTCCTGGTTATACTCCACGTTACGCTATTAGAATTTTTTAAGATGAAATCTTGCCAATTGGGTTAATCAATCTACAGAAGATGTTCCCCGAAGGTATCGGGAATCGAGAAGTGAACTTTTTTTGGGAGTTCATGTACAAAAATGAATTCTTTACCCACTGAAAATGAGTCCAGGCTTCCAAGTGGAATAAGATACCTCAAGTGACGAAGTAACCAAAAGGAAGCAACAAAGTGTAGACCAAGTTTGTGAGAGCTGAAAATCTATTTTAGCCAACATACCTCATAAGTATCTGTCTTCCAACTTCCAAAGTGATGACTTTTTTTATGAAATTAGAACGATTAAAGTAGACCGTAAACAATTGTGGAATACTCAAATTAATACAGTCAACAACTATTGAGAAAATGGTGGAATTTGAGCGAAAGATGGAGACCAATTAAAAAAATTAATGCTTTGGGATACATTCTATAGATTACAAGAACTTTTTGCCTTTGATTCCGGTAGAAATGGCGAATTTTTTAATTCTCTCACTTGATTATTATATATGAAATAGTAATCGAATTGCTTTCCTTTATATATATATATATCTACCAGATAATATAGTTTTAAAAAGTTCTATTTACATATAATCGTACCAAAGTACCTTTTAAAAAAGGAAAGCAATATATATATAAAAGGTTGGAGGTATTTAACAATATTATAATGACATCAACATCCTGAAAAAATGAGAAAGTCACAAATTGACTAAACAAATAAGTTTTAAATCATATTCTCTCGTGAAATTGTTATAAATATCTTATTATATAAATATCCTAAATTAATATAAGTAAAATATTAATTATTATGAATACGATTGATTATTTTTATTTATTGAAAGGTACAATTATGATTATCAAAAAATCATAAAAGTAGAGATATGTGATGAAAAATGTCATAATCAATGAGCATTGATGTTAAAATTCTATTACTTTCAAAAAAATTCTATTATTTCAAATCAATACATTTTAATTCTATAAATTGTTGCATTCTCATATCAAAGAAAAAACATATTAAAAAAATTTGGACTTTATGCATGAATATACTATCATTAATTATCAATTATGTCTATTGATTCTTAAAAAATATTCTTATTTGTATCTATTTAATGTTTACAACTAGCAAAACTTAAAAGAAATTGATTACTTTTGGGATTAAAATTCTTAAAACAAAAAAGGAAAGAACTATTATTATGAATACCTCAAATTTCATTTGATGTTTTAATATTTTGAACTCTAATTTTATTTAAAATTACAAATGATAAATATACAAATTTTGTTATAATATGACATCCCACGTATCGTTGAGTCTCAATTTTTCAACTTAAAAAAGAAAGAAGAGGTGAAAAGGTATATTAGTTTATAAGAAATGATTATTAATCAACTCTTAGTTAATTAATTTTGAATATTTGATTCTTTTAATAGTGAAATTAAATTATTGTTGGACTAGTTTATACTTGGAATAACTACAAATGATATTAGATTTGTAGCACCCCACTTCTATTGAGCATGTATCCGTATATCCCGAGGGTATTCGGACACACACCCTATGAAAGCGGCGCGCTAGAGCAATCAAATAACTCTCATTACAAATTTTTTTAACATCACACGCATTCTTCGAAAAACCAATAATCATTAATGGCCTATTTTATTTATAACAATTTCAATCACAATTGTCACAAACAATATACACATTGTAGAATTTCAGTTATCATTTGGGCCCTTTACAATTTCAAAACACTTTCAGTCATAAAGTCATTACGTATCAATATTGAGTATAGAATTGACTAACATTATCCTTCCTATAAGAGTTAAGCTATTGTTATACTAGTTGCCTGTCCTAGAGCTGTCTAAGTTAATTAAGGTCTAAAGTTAGAGACTGATTACCTCTTGGTTGAGATTGGAATGCCAAGATATGTTATGGGAGGCTTGGATGCTTGAAGACTAATGATTGATTCTAAATAAAAGGTATTGATAGGTGTATATTATAATATTTTTACAGGTGTTTTAAGTGCATTTATAAGTGTTTTCTTATATGATAATTATTTGTTTAGGAGTTAGACTTGTGCCTTACTAGTGTTTTTATATGTTTGATTGTTTTAAAGCAAGTATTTAATCTAAATTTTATTTTCAAATCGTGTTTGATATGTTTGTTAGTAAGTGAAAATAGGAAATTAAAGAAAGGAGGAAGAATTTGGAAAAGGGAAGAAGCCCCAATCGTGGCTCCATGTAGAATCGTGATAGAGAAGATGGATAAGCAGGATTCATGATCATAGCACCATACATGATCGTGATAAGGTGTTTTTTAGCACATAAAAATATTGTATTTTTGACATTTCATGGCTATTTTTGGAACCAAATTAAGTAGGAAAACCCTAAAAAAACCCCTAAAATCCTCAAAAAGTGTTTAAGGAAAATAAAAGCACCAAAAAAGAAGGCTGCTCATCAAAATTAAAGAGATTAAAGAGGAGACATCAAGAACAACTCCAGATTTTCTAAATTTCCATATCAAGATTCTGAAATGTTTTTCTTTCTTTTCTTGTCATATATTTCATGGTCTTGGATGTTGAACATCATTATGGGTTTCTAAATTCATATTAGGGATTGTTCTTGATCTGTTTTGTTAAACTTTGTTCTCATTGAATTCAATAAAAATATCAATGCCTTATGGTACTTGTTAGGCTTATGATTGGTCATAAATTGAGCAATTGAATCAAGTCATATTTGTTGAGGTACGCAATGAGAGTTAGTAGTTTAATATACCTACAAATATCAGATTAATAAACAACAAAAGAGAGATATTAATTGTGGATTAATTTTCTCTAGGATTGCTTCAAATCCAATTGAATAGTTAGGAGTAATTTTATAAATGGAGAGGTTGTAATTATATTATTATCGATTTTAATTGGGATTACTTAATTAAATCTCAAGAGATGGTAATCAAAACCTTAGGATATCTAGGATTAAGTATAATTAAATCAACAAGATAAAGGGAAGACAAAACAAGGGTAAAATTAACCCTAAGTTTCCATTATTGATAAACTTATATTCTTATTGCTAGTTTCAATTATTCATCTATTTAGTTTTATCAATTCATTTTAATTTCAATTACTTTATTTAATGCAATTAATTAAAAATTTTGTTAACTTAGACAAAGTGCATTCAAATTTTTAGGGGACTAATCAATCCTAGTGAGAATGATATCTTTTATATTACAAGTTACGATACGTATACTCGTGGTATTGAAGTTTTTATATAAAACTGTCCATAAGCTTTTAGCATCGTTATCAAGGATTGATTTAGCACCTTATTCAATTTAAATTATTTTGATTTAAGGACTGTAATTGTTTTCTTTTTTGATTGCAATTGCATGAACACAATAATCAAAAAAGAGAAAAAAGAGAAAAAAAAAACAGTAACTTCAAACTGAGCAAATTACAAAACTTTTCTTCCAACCCAGTGAAGGCATTACAGCATAAATAGGAGTTACTTAAACTTGTGTAATCTTTGGTGGAAGAATTATCGAAATTATTCTTAGATAACAATGCAAGAAACAACATAAGAGCATAAGGTCCACCTAGTAAGACAGGCTTGGATCTTTGGAGTCCAAGATAGACAAGTTACTGGATACGATAAGCTCCAAGTTTGATAGCAAAGATGAAAGTCAAAAGAGGATGGATCTTAGCCCCAGGTCTCAGTCCTTATTTCGTGGCGACAAGGTGCAAAATTGGGAGACTTTTAAAAATAAAAGTATATATATATAATTAACATCAAAATAAAAAGAACTTTCTTGGTGGGAGTAAAAACAAATAAACAAACAAATTAATTAAAAGAAACAAACAAATAAAAAACATTTCACAGCCGTGCAATAAAATTTGTCATGGCCATGAGTGTTAAATTGTCACGGACATGAGAAGGGGGTGTCGCGATCGTGCTTGTGCACGATCGCTACTTTTGGTGAATAGTAGCTGATACAACTCACCAAGGCAATGGAGACTTGAGGATAACAATGGGTCCAATTACAAGGTCACGCTCCAACAAGCTCAAAGCACAATTTCATATTTATGTACAAGCTTTTATTTCA
>JAOQMS010000178.1:18313712-18324300 GCA_027563885.1 Erythroxylum longipes
TAAACCCATCATGTGTGAGTGGGAGATAATGAAGCAGTTTACACCCATGAGGGGTATTGGAGTAATTGTTCTTTAAATAACTACTAATGGTAGTTATGTTGCTTGAACGTTAAAAAAACAAAAGAACAAAAGATGAGATCTACTTCTGGGTGTTTTTTCTAAATTCCGTACTGTTTTCATACGTGAAAGAGGTGGAAAAACACATTCTGCTATATTGTGCTTTAACCAGTGGAAATTCAACACAATCTAAGTATGTAATTTTGTTTTTGTATGCATATGAAAGATCCTGTTTATAACAATTATCTATGTGATTATGTTCTTGCTTAGTTATTTCTAACACTACAGGTGACTTTTTGCTCAGCATCCACAAGTGTCTTCACTAGAATTTGAGAAAGACCCAATCTTCTGATAGCCGTCGGGATTAATATCACTTTCTAGTTACCATTGATGCCTGCTATTCGAGCTTGATTGTTGTTCTGATGTAGTGGGGCATGAACCAGCTTGATTATGAGAAAAGCAATATTAGGCAGGAAACTTGATGTGGATATTAGAGAATATACTATTCTTGCAATCTTCTATTGAATAAATGACATTGTTTGAAAGGCCTGCCTATTGACATTTCACTTATCATATAAGCTGCACTTACGGTTCCATTTGAACAAATTTTACTCACTTATTCACGTTATCATAAGGCTTGCCTATTGACATTTCACTTACCGTATAAGCTGCACTTACGTTTCCATTTGTACAAATTTTACTCATTTATTCACGTTATCTATACCTAAGATTTACAATGGCTTGTCATTCACAATTTTTAGGGAGGTAAGACGTGAACTCTAAGGGTCAATGTAGCCTTTAATCTTATGCCAAGCAAAGCTTTTGCTTGCTTTAATCTTACTAAACCCACGCTGGCGGTTTTCAAGGTTCAAGACGAATAGAAATTGAAATGCAAAATAAGCCAGGCATTATATATATATATATGCTCGTGTCTGTGTGTTAGAGTGTTTTAATTTCAGCTTATATATTACGCCTTAATTTGCTTGTGTCTTTTACCATTTGCAACACAAAATCCTGGTAACATTTGGTTAATTCTTATCGATCCCTAATGCACAAAAGCCTTAACTTTTTAAGTGAGATTATAGGCAAAAGGTAGTTCTTACACGAATTACAGCATAGAACCTGTACAATTCACTTTAGAATCGATTCCCTTGGAACTAAATTTCTCAGTTCCTTTTCTTATCAACTAAGTACATGTTGCAACGAGAACTGATGGCAGAGAAGGCATATATACAAGTACTCAATTTCATAGCATCTTACTTTACTTAGGTTGACTAACCCAATTGGCAGTATCTTATCTTATAATTTAACAGGCATATATCTTTTTTTTCACCCAAAATAAAATTCTAACAGGTTAACGTGGAGTATGACATGGAGTAGTGAGTGAAGTAGCCAGAAAAAACTCCGATTTTTCATGTTTTAATCCAAGTCAACACTTTTGAGGTAATCGAAGCCAAATCAGGCAAAGTAAAGCTTTTGAATCCTGGAACATTTGTCCATGGACTTGTACAGTTCCATATAGATGTGACTGTTGTACTATGGAGTATACCAGGCAGAAGGGATTTGGTAAAAAGAAACTGAAGGCCTTTGACATTTAATAAATGGTTCGTCCGATGGTCTAAACTTGATTAACCACATCTGCTTCAGATTTTGCCTCAAGTCAAGGTGAATCAAATAAAACCACAACTTGTACTTACTAAATAGGCTGTCTATAGTTAATGGTCTACAAACTTCGATGTTTTGTATTGGTTCAATAGTTGCTCACAATCACGTATGAAAGAAAGGGCCAAATATCACATGGATTATAGGAAACTTAAGCAAGAAACCTGGTTTTATAGACTTATTTAACAATTCAATTCCCTGCAACAATTAGTCTTGATAAACTGCATTCATTTTTCTGTTATTAGGCCATCTGAATTGCCGTTTGCACCTCCTACCTATCTCTCGCAATGTCTTCTACGAACAATGCTAGCCCCATTCAACAGAAGTTTCAGCAGTTACCTCTTGTCATTTTATGCAAGTCCATAGCTATTCCTGGACTAATACTCTTCGTCTTTTATGCATTCTTGTTTAGTCACCCCGATAAAAGGCCTTCAGATTTCATTTCCTTCTCTCTAATCAAATCTTCAGGTTGCTCCAATACTGCCACAGATTCTCCAACCAATCTTAGTCACGTGGGGTTTGTTGTAATAGGTTCCTTAAATAGCTGGAAGCAACGACGAGCATACACTGAGTCATGGTGGCGATCTAATGTTACTAGGGGATATGTCTTTCTAGATAAAGAACCTACACCAGAATTCCTACCTTGGCCTTCAACATCTCCACCTTATCAAATTAACTACGACATCACCAAATTACGTGTGTATCCCAAAGTTGTTAACCCTGTTCAAGTTAGAATGGTACATTCAATCTTAGACATGTATAGGGTAGGAGATAAGGATCTAAGATGGTTTGTAATGTGTGATGATGACACCCTTCTCTTGGTTGATAATCTAGTTGAGGTCTTGCAAAAGTACGATCATACCAAATATGTATACATTGGTGGTAACTCGGAAAGCGTAAAATCAAATGCTGATTTCTCATTTGATATGGGATTTGGTGGAGCTGGCTATGCATTGAGCTACCCATTAGTGGAGGCATTGTCGAAGACGTTGGAAGATTGTCTTGAGAGATATCCATACTTGTATGTCAGTGATCATATAGCACAATCTTGTTTGGCCGATATCGGAGTTGCTCTCAATATTGAAAAGGGGATTCATCAGGTAATGGTAATTATACTTCTATTTCTGCTGGTAATTCACCACCATAGCTTTTTCTGTATGTTTTGATGGTTGCAGACGACCCTACAATTACATCATATATATTTTTGCAGATTGATCTAACATATGACATATCAGGGTTTTTGTCATCCCACCCTCAGTCTCCTCTCCTTTCTCTCCATCATTTTGATGTTGTCTATCCACTCTTTCCTTCCAAAGACCGCTATGAATCTGTAGGTCACCTTATGAAAGCAGCAAAATTCGACCAATCTCGCATGTTGCAGCAAACCATCTGCTACCGAAGAGAAAGCAACTGGTCTTTCTCTGTCTCGTGGGGCTATTCTACTCACATATATGAGAGCATAATCCCTCGAAGCATACTTCGAAAACCTCTGGAGACATTCAGGCCATGGGCTAGAAATGCTAAACCTCCCTTCTTCATGTTCAACACCAGATGGCTCAATAACAATCCATGTGAAGCTCCTCATATTTTTTTCTTCGACTCTGTTGAGTATACTTGGGACAACCAACTCCTGACAACGTATGTTCGAACGTCACCTCATAATCTGCCACCTTGTTCAGCTACTGGGAATCATTCTGCTGATCCTATCTCAAGAATTCAAGTGTTTTCTCCAGCAAACACACGCAAGAAGGTAAGCTCTCTCGTTCTCACCTACTAAACATTGGAAAGTGTGAGAATCGAAGAAGTTAATGTTCTTTGTAGAGTAGCACATGCTATCCATACTTTAATTTTGTCCTGTTATTTGTATTGAACGATCAAGGGGTTCCTATCTTTTCATCTTGCAGGCTGGTGGAATAGAATGCTGTGATGTTAAGCACAAAGTTGAGACAAACGTTACTGAAATTAGAATAAGGTCATGTGCGAAGAATGAAGTCATCGCCTGACAGAATATAGAGAAGCAATATAATTTTTAGAATCATAGCCCTTGGTAAGGTGATATTTGATTTCAAATCTTATAATTTTGGATTTATTATATATATTTTATGTTCGGTTGAATAATCATGGAACTTATCGTATCAATGAAATTTGATTTAAGATATCATAACAATTATAGGGATGTAGGTTTTTTAATTCCTCATGTTCTATATATTGGAGAATAGTAGCTAGTGTGCTGTTTTTTAATCATTTACGTTCAAATTAGTTAGTTATATATGTAATGAATTTTATATTAATGTTTAGAAATTTCTTGCATTCCAATCTCCATACAATATGACCTCATTATGGTTAGAAAACCAACTTCCAAATTTTTAACTGATCAACTGAGACCATGAAGTTAAAATTTTAAATACATGGAAATTAAAAATAAAATTATAATAGAATCATTAAAAATTGCACTCCACTTAACCTTATTATGTAATATAATAGTAATCGAATATTGTGAAATAGTCCTTATAGTTTGTTGATTTTCTATTTTAGGCTTTTCATTTAATTTCAATAGTTTCGCCATTCAAAATAATTAAATGAACTTCACAAATAATGCCACTTCTTGACTCGGACAATTTGATTAATTCAATAAATTTTAAAACTCTAAAAAAATTAGTCTAAAATTTTCAATCACTTTAATTCATCAATAAAAGTTTAATAATAAAAATTTTAGTAAAATTCAACATTTAAAAAATTAAAATAAAAAGAAGAAATATAATTATTGATAAAATTTTATGAAGATTTTAATATATTTGGTTTGAAGGACTTAAATTTCAAAGCAAAAGAACAAAAATAAAAAATAAAAATAGTTACTTAATATAAATAAATAGGGATATTAAAAACTAAAATACCCACCCTAAAATTTATTGTCAACATGAATCATAGACCTGAATTTATAGGTAATTTAAAGCATATTTAACATTCTCTTGAATAGTTTCTTCATTATTAAATTTAATAGTTAAGGACATAGGAGTTAACCTAAAAGTATTGAACTTGGTGATCTAATAAAGTATGATTTTTAGTCATAATAATTTAATGAACGTAGGACTATTCTCAATTCTTTGTTTTGATATTATGCTTATGTTTGAGATAAGGTTGGAATTATTGTGCATATATCTCAATTAATATGTCCTTATTCTGTCTTGACAGTATTCAAATTTATAAAACTAACATGAAAGTATATCCATTCAATAATCAAAATAAAAATTTTAGACAATTATTTCAAAATAAAATTCTCCAATTCTTCATTTAAAAAATTAATAAAATTTTACTAATATAATCTATTTTCTTTTTCTAATATGATTTAATTTAAAAACCTATTTTTTGATAAATTTATTTTAAAATGAAATCAACATCGTGAAACTACTTAACACAATAAAATGATTTTTATGCAAACTTAAAGTATTTTTTTAGCTAGCTTTCATTTGGATATTCTTGAAATTAACATCAGACACCCTAAATTACTATTTTTATACCATTTTATAATTTTTTTACAGTAAACATAATAGTAGTATAAAGATTGGTTATTTAACTTAATTTTAAGAACATTAAGAAAATATTTCTATTTTCATATTCAAAAGAAAACTATTTAAACTAAAATAGACATCTAGAGTGGAAAGGGCATCAATAAAAAATAAAAAAATAGAAAAAATTTAAAATACAAACCTATAATGAGATGAAATTATACCATGATCTAAACATATATAAATAATAATACTTTCAAATATATAAATAGAAAAATAAAATTATGATAAATTAAAAACAATAATTTAAAGATATGCAATATATCTAATATTAAAAAGATAGGTTTTATGATAAGAAAAATACCTCAAACGAAATATAGGAGAACTAGATATTATATAAGAAAAAGGAAGAACCGCCTTTTAATTTTGTATGAAAATATAAAGAGATAATTTTGATATGATAACATGTTAATGATAATATTAATTAATATAGATTAGTTCACCGAGATTTCGGCTTGATATAACACAAAGTTATAAGCTCTTGAACAAAAATTATTAAGAGTTGATAACAACTAATTAAAATTTTAACAAATAAAATAATCAATATATTGATACATAAGAACGCATGAGTTTTACAGATTAGTATAAATAATTAATTTTATTAAGTTTAAGAAGTCATGTAAAATGTAAATAGTTATAATATTAGTTGACATAAAATATAAAAATCAAATCTTATGTCCATATAATTTTAAATAAATATATGTATAAATAAGGAGGGAAAAAAGAATTAGTTTTACTATGAATTTTTATTCCATTAGATATGTTTGTGTGTCTGACACTAAAATATGAAGAAATTATAACATTTTATTTTCCTTAATGTATGTAATGGCTCTAGAATGTCTCCTTCTCTCTAAAGTGTCTTCTTCTTACCTTCTAGTCTTCCATGGCTCTCTTCCTCATCCTTTATTCTCTTTTTCCTCCTTTGCTTTTAGGTTTAGTCTTCTACTAGTCTTTACCATTTTTACTTATCCTTTTTTTTAATGCCTTTTCTAGTTCTCTTCATTTGTGTGCTCCTAAGATTTCTTTTTACTGTCCTTTACCTTTTGGCTCAAGCCTGAAGTGTCTCCTTACTGGTTGTACCTTTGCTGAACTTCCTCTTCTAGTCTGCACACTTCAACTGACTTTCAATGATTAGGGAAACTTTTTTCCGTCTTCACTTTGCTCTTTTGCTTCTTTATTTTACCGTTGTTAAAACAGTTTTCTAAATTTCCCTTCTTTATTTTTTTGGTTTTACGCTTTTATATTATCATAGTTACCCCTAGTTAGAAACTGACTAGAGTTCTCCTTTGAGTTGGGCTAACTTTCCTCCTCTTGCTAACAACTCTCTTCATCATCCTTTCCCCAGTCTTCTTCCTTCAAACCTCAAGCTAATGCTTATGTTACCAACCATCGTATAAAAATTCCAAATCTTGCTACTTTGAGGCCTCTCCCTCACTTTGAATACCAAATTTTGTCCTTGAATTAAGAAGACCAAGCTTCTTTTTAGTCCTCTTATCCTACTAGTTTCAACTATAAGATGAGTTAGAACTAAGCGGTTGGTGACCCCTTACTAACCAAGCTCTATTATTTTCCTTAGCCCCTTCACTACCTCTAATTATTCCTCCATTATGCATCTTCTTTAGTGGTTCTATAAGAAGAAGCCATATTATGGTTCTCAACCTTGGTTGGCTTCTTTTTAGGAAAAAGACAACTTTTTTCACCGTGAACTCCTAGGCATTAAAGTATTGGAAGAACTAGTGACTTAACCAAGCTTTTATCAATGAAGATAACCTTTTTTTATCACCTTTTAGCCCTAAATCCTTAGCTCAAAAAATTCTACAAATGGGGCCCTAGCACTTATCTAGCATTCCTATATTCTTGCAACTGTGGAAACATGGAATGAGTTTAGAGAATGTTAAACACAAGCAAGTATCAATTTTGATGAGTTTGCAAAATATTCTTTTGGAATATTGATCAACCAAGGGACTAAGCTACCTAGCAAGATTTTAGGGAGGCTCATTTGCTTGGATGAGGAAATAGTTATAAGAAAACGAGCGGGTTATGCTAGAATGTGTGTTATTATAGAGATGATGTAGGATCTACTAGAATCTAGTTTGATCTTAAGGCATGGTGATGATAAACTATTATTTGAAGAATCTATTGGAGTCTCTTATATTTGAAGACTAGACAATGCATAATAGGTTTAGCGTTGGATAACAATTAGTAGAAAGTTCAAGAGGGTGAACTTTGTAGAACTAATGAGAATGGAATGTCTATTAAAGCCTAATACTTTTATATAGATTGGTAAAGGTGGTACAAGTAGGAAACATTATAGAACCCTCCGTGCCTAGTCCTGAAGTTGAATACTCTAAAGAACAGAAATCTTCTAGTTCAATTATCTCTTAGGGGAATGTTTTGCTTGAATGCCTTGACATCAAAGAAGTTCCATTCCTAATGTTTATCGATGGTGACCCTGATCCTGGCATTTGTTTCTTTAGAATTCTTCTCCTTTAGAAGAAATATCTAATGTTAATGAAACTCCTTTATCAACTGATATCCCTAATTTTAATATAACTCCTTCATTAGTTTTCATACCCATTACTAATTAGAAGATCATAATTCAAGTTTGATCTCTCATCTCCGAGATTATTCATCCACAAATGAAAAATTCATCATTAATACTATAAGGAGATTAGGTGTAGGAAGATTCATGTAAAAGACTCTATGAGGAATCCTATTAACTAATATCTATCTTATCATGAAATGTAAGAGACCTTAACTACCCTAAGAAATAACAGGATCACAAAGATCTTCTCCTCAAAATAAAACCTATTTTTCTATGATTGGAATAAAATCTATTTTACTATGTTTTGGAAACCAAGATAAGGGTAGATAGTCAAACTAAGGTTTTTTAAAGCACTAAAATGCTCTAACTAATCATTAATTCCATGATTATGGAAGGTTAGTTGTTATATATGATCTACACCTAATAAGTGTCTCCTTGTTACTTGCCACTGATCAATTGATGCACTTGAATGGTTGTCTATTATAGGAGGATATTAGATTTCAGCTCACCTTTTTTTATGGATCTAATTTTGCATTTTGAAGGAATGCATTATGGAACAATCTCAGGAACATTTGTTGCTTTATTGGCACCCCTTAGATCATATCGTGGGGCTTCAATAACATCCTCCATATCTCTAAAACTAATGGTAATTCAAACTTGAGAAACTATAATGAGGAATTTAGAGATTGTGTTAATTATATGGAGGTAACTGATTTAAAATTCAAGGGGAATTTGTATGCTTGGAGTACTAAACAATAAAGAAGATGGAATATGAAAAGAAGCTAGATAGAGCCATGGTTAATGAAGAATTTCTTAACAATTCACTAATAGTAAGATAATATTTGGCAATCCTTTACTCTTTAACCATAGCCTAACAATTACCAAGAATATGCTCTCTTTGTAGCAATCCTATTTCGATTTAACAACCTCCCAAGTAGCTCTTGTTTAATGTTATTAGCTTGATGTACTCTTTTTGTTTAGAATCAACTTGGGTCTATAATTAGTGGATCCACCTTTTTCTCTAGATAGCAGTTTGGTAGCCTATGAATAAGTCGTATGTTATAAGATAATAATAAGGAAATTATTGATCAAATTAAGAAATCCAATAGATTTTACTAATGTACTTTTCCATAACAAATTATTAAAAAAATAAGGAATTATAAAACTCTTTAAATCTTCAGTTAACTTTAATAGTTTGTCCTATAGGAAGGAGAACTATTCTTTCTCTTCCTCAACCACCTTTACCAACTCTTCTTGTTGGACCCCGTTTCGGAGCCTGACTATCACATTCGGATACCAATATTTTTACATAACCACTTGCATTCAAACTAACCCCTTTTTAGCTCATCTCCATTCCGGCCCAAATATGTCGAAGGATAGCATTGGTGAGTCCCCAATTTGCATATGAACATGCTTCGGGTCAATTAGCATAACTTCTTAACTTCTTCTTCTGTGTTTGGCCTATCGTTTATGTTTTATCGTCTATCTTTGAATTTTATCGTCTGCGTTTGACCTCCTATCGTCTGTGTTTTATCGTCTGTCTTTGACTTTTTTTCGTCTGGGTTTGACCTCTTATCGTCTGTCTTTGACTTTTATCGTCTGCCTCTCATTTGCGTCTGCCTATCATTTGTGTCTGCCTCTCATTTGCGTCTACCTTTCATTTGCGTTTGCCTTTCATTTGCGTCTGCCTCTCATTTGCATCTACCTTTTATTTGCGTCTGCCTCTCATTTGCGTCTGTGTGTGACGTCATCACAGACGATACGCTTCCTCTATATTTTCTTTTGCGTCTGTGTGTGACGTCAGCACAGATGATTCCTTTTGTCTGTGTTTTTCCTTTGCTTCTGTGTGTGACATCATCATAGACGATACTCTTCCTCTATATTTTTCCTTTGCGTCTGTGTGTGACATCAACATAGACGATATTCTTCCTCTATATTTTCTTTTACGTCTATGTGTGACGTCAGCACAGACGATACTCTTCCTCTGTTTTTTTCCTTAGCGTTCAGAACACAATCTCTCCAATTCTAACATGCTATTCTAGTACAAACAACCTTGGCAATTTCAACAGAGAAGAACATGCACATGTACGTTTCATTATCCCAATCTTCAAATATAACAAAATCAGACATGGAAAGGAATTCAATCTCACTTTCTCATTTTTAAACACAGTCAGAGTTTGTTACATGTCAATATACACATCAGAACTTAAAACAAAAATACAAAAGATGCTCATGTTTGATATGCCTCTAAAGTTATACAAAAATGTTCACTAACTTAGTACAAAAGACTTTTAGCTATCTCGGAGTTTTTGATGCCTTGCAAAGATCTACTGTGGTCTTGTTTCGCACCTGAGGAGGGAAGATAATGGGTTGAGCTACACAGCTCAGTGGCTAATATATTAATAGTCATCAGTAATTAGCATAAATTCAAGCATATATATATAGGTACTTAGCAATTCAAGTATTCTCAATTAGCAGATTAATGCAGAACACATAACATCCAAATGCATTATGCTTGACAATTCAAAGATGCAATGAACAAACAAATGGCTCGAGGGTTCCATGAAAACAGAATGGAGAAACTGAAGTTTACACCATGAACAGAATGAGTCCTTTTTCGGAGCTCATATGCCACAAGCGGGCATCCGGGAGAAGGCTCTTGTCAATGTGCATGTGACGAGCAGAATGGTTCCACTCTCGCCCAAACAAAAGCACATATTCATTTAATCATATGCTCAGACTTTTATGCTTGTTTATC
>JAOQMS010000178.1:18327262-18349493 GCA_027563885.1 Erythroxylum longipes
AAGTCATAAGATAACAAAAGTAGCGTTATAAACAAAATAAAGTGATAATTAATTTTCAACAAATAAGAAAAAGGAAAAAATTAATAACCAATACTTGGAGAAACTTTTCCTTTTTGTCGAATAGCAATCGACATTCTAAAATCCCCATAAGACAACTTATAAAGCTCTATTTGTGAGCTTAAGAGATCTTGCATTATGTTAATGCAAACAATTGTTGTAATAGTTAAAAGAATTCCTCTGTTAACTGCAGCTTGCTTAGTAAGATCCTTTTTAAAATAGACACTAGGATTTAAAAATGCCCCAGTTATAAACATTTGAGAAGAAAGTTATCTTTCCCTTCTCTCATTAATGATTGAAAGATATGGTGTGTACAAAGAAGGCCTATGTTTCATATTGACCTTAATTGCTTTTGTCACTTTGTTCATGACATCAAAAATATAACCTATTGTTGGCTTTTCTTTACTATCATCCAAGCAAAGCACCCTACACTCCAGCATTAGACCTAGCATGCTGAGATGCAATCCACTTATCACTTGTAAGCATTTGTCTTAACTCTTTATTCATCGAAACAAAAGACTGAAGTGATAAGAAATTTGTTGCAAATCTTGTCACAGCAGGATGACACAAATTCCTACCATTGGTAAATTCCTTTATTATCAAATTCAATACCCATGCACGATTATAAATGAACTTTGTCACCTTTTTAGCTTTTTGCATAGCCTTATCAATAACAGGAAAATACCTAGGATCCTCTATATTCTCTAGCATTAGGTCAATGCAATGTGCAACATAAGGAGTCCAAAAAAAAGAATTATACATATTCTAAAACCTTTTTGCTGCCGCTTTATAAGAGAAATCATTGTCAGTAATAAATTGAACAATGTTTTCTGGCCCTACTTCATTCACAAATTCATCAAATATCGCAAACAAAGTCTCAGTATTTCTAATAAGGCCAGATGCATCAATATATTTCAAAAACATAGAGCCATTTGTAGAATAAACCAAAAAATTAATAATAGGCTCTTGTCTCCTATTTGTCTAACCATCACACATGATTGAACATCCATAAGTACCTTAATTTACTCTTCTTTCTGCCAAATAACTTTTAATTTCAGAAACAGAACAACTCAAAAGTTTACTTTTTAAGTTATCAATTAAAGAACCTTTGTATCTAGAACTATAAGAGGCTATTGCATCCATCATAGGCTGATAATAATAAGATTGAGAAGCATTGAATGATGAACATGTATCATACAACCATTTAGCTACTACCATATAAACATTGTGAGCCGCATCTCTTTATTGCATTACACTACGAATTGAAGGTTAGGCTCCAGCAGTTGTTCATGGTGCAAAGAAACTAGTCACTTGCCTTCTTCTCTTTCTCACATCAAGTTCAATTACTTCTTCTTAGGCCTAAGATGGAACACTGCTAGTACCACTACTACCACTACCACTACCAACTTCAACATTTCCACAATCACCATGGAAACCAGAAAATAAACTTCTACTACCAATTTCAAAATTCAACCTTTCCCTTTTATCTTTCTTATATTGATATTCTTCAAGAAATGTTTCTCATATCATGGCTTACTATTTTATAGGGTTTTACTTCTCCTTTAACCCTGCTAAATGGTTCTTCAATCAGGTGATTCCTTCACCTTTGAAATGCTTGTTACAAAACAAGCAAATTGTATAATTCTTCATATGTGGGACTAATGCAGCATGAGCCCAAGTTGGATCATTATATCTTGCTGAAGTAGTTTGATTAGGAGTAGTTGAACTTCCTTCCATTTATCTAGAACAAAAAATGAAGATATTAGTTTTGTAAGAAATTAATCCTTTAATAGTTTCATAAACAAAATTAGCAGTGTTAACACTAAGTCCTTCATAAGGCAATGCAACATAAATAATTTTTTTAAGTCTTTATATTAAGCCCACAGAAGTAAAGATGCATGAAACTAGAGGAAAATTAAAAAATGGATAGACTTTACTATTGGAGAGTAGTAAAGCCTATAAGTATAAGAGTTAAGATTTAAAGAATGTATGTCTTGGTAGTTACATCATCTTGTTTTAGTGACCCCACATAAGACTTATAATGCCCACAAGGCATCCAGTAGTTGATATGTAAAGAACCTCCCACATTCAATATAATTCACTTGCTGATATGTAAAGAATCTCCCACATTCAATATAATTCACTGGCTGATATATTAAAAGCCTCCCACATTCAATATAATTCACTGCTTTCATTGTTTTTTCAACAAATTCTTTCTATTGTGATTGCATGTTTGGAAAATAACTAACCCAATAGGTTGAAAGATCCAACATTCTGTAGATGGAAGACAATGATAAATTATATTATTATTATACTCAATTAATTATTTACCCAAAATCCAAATACCATTTCAATAATTTTAAGATTATGTCAATTAATTATTTATTTGAATTCTATCCAATTTACATTCTCAGTTTGTTAGTTTTAAGTAAAGTTGAAACTTTAAATCCTTTCTAACTTTTAAATCATGCATAATAAAGTGAAGTTGAAACTTGAATTTTGAAATCCTTTCGAAAGTTTTAATGCATGCCGTGAATGACCAAAAAATTTAACATAAATTAAGTCATCAATTATCAAACCACAAATGAACAAAAACCAACCGAACCATAAATGAACCAAAACGGCAAAACCATACTCCTTTAATTCAATTCAACTCCAAATCCAATCCATTATCCAACTCCAACCAACAACACTCAAAGTCACAAAATTCTTCACAATTTCATTCCAACTTTCCATTCACAATCACAACACAAATGCAATTAACCAGAAAATTCTAACAGAAAGAGAAAAAACACACCTAAATAGAAATTCACAATCGATGATTGGGTATTATTCTAGATCTGGTCAGGTCATGTTTAGATCTAGGTATTATTTCCAGATCTGACAGTTGTATGTGTGGGCGATGGAGGACAGTTGGAGACTGGAGAGCAAACAATGGTGGTGGTGGTCATCATGGAGGATAGTTGAAGGATGATGGAGGTTCGGATGAGGCTCGGTGGCAACAGGTTTGCGTGGTAGAGGAAGATCCGAAGATGACGACCGGAGAGTTAAGACATAGATAGTCACGTAGGTGGAGCTAGAGCACCGTCGGGGAGTGGAGAGGATGAGAGAGTAGGTGAGATAGAGAGAGGATGAGGTAAGTTTGAGATAGAGACGAAAAATGAAAAAGGAGAGGCAGAGGTAGGTAGGCGTTGGGGTTGGGGGGTTAGTTTTGTTAGTTTTTTTTTTTGCAAAATGGTCCTTGATGTTTTTTAAATTTATGGTATCGGCTAACATATGCCGGTATTTTGAGTATCAACCGGTACTAGGCGAAAACACCCAATACTATCCGGTACCAAAAATGTTAATACTGTTTTGTTTTTCGGCCAGTAGAGGATCATCTGGTCGATACCGGCAGGTAAGGAACGGTATCCGAAAGCTTGAGTTTCTTACTCGGAGGCAAACATTGGTGATGAATGTTGATCTGGTTACTCTACTAAGTCATTTTTAATTAAGTTGCTTGGTTGAAATATCATTACAACATTTTGATATGGAGGGATACATTTGTGATGCTTGTCGATTTGGTTACTCAGCTATATTACGTTCTCAACTGGCTACTACCTCTATTCATAACCTGAGGGCTAGCAGAATAGTAATTTATTTAACATTAACAAACACGAATTTTTTATTGCCTGCTTGTTGCTTTAGCTACTTATTTCCATAAAAAAATACTAGAAAAGCTACTGAAGTCGAAAGGCCTTAAATTATGAATGAATGTGACAATTTAGAGGGTGACAAACTAACACTAAATCCTAATTAAGTTGCATATTTAGCCAAAGACCTTAATTCATTAATTTTGCAAGCTAATGATTCTTCACAACCTAATAGACTATGTTCAAAATTAAATCAATTTCAATTCATTTAATCCATTGACACATTGACACGAGTCACAAAATGTAGCCTAACAAATTATTAAATAATATGCACAATCCATATTAAAAAAACACATAACGCTCCCACACTTAAATAAAACATTGTCCTCAATGTGAGAAGGGGACAATTAAACACACACGAAATGAAGAAACATAAATTAAAGAGAAACAAAAATAAAATAGAGACTAAATTTAAAAAGAAAGGGGTTAGAACAAAGCCTTATGGTGATGGAGGTGGGGATGGTGTTGGAGGTGGCAGTTGAACGCCCTGAGTTTCGAAATAATGATGGATACAACGTATGTCCTGGCTTTTACATTGTTGAGTTCAGGTCATGTCCTTCATCCTTCTAGAGTTCTTTGCAAGTGTATCTGTAATTATCTTGGTGTTTGTGGAGATTGTATCCAATACTTTCTTCCAGCCTGATTCTTCTATTTCTTCTTCTTCCTCAGATTCCTCATTGGTCAAATCCTCTTCTTCTTGTTGTTGAGCACTTGAACTTGCTTGACCAATCCTGCCCCTATGTGTGTCATGGAACTAATATTCCGAAGTTCTATATTATAGGGTTTCAGGATTTCAGCTCACCATAGATGATGATGGTTCATGAATTCAGGATGGTAGACTATGAGACCATTGCACTTAACTCCATAGGAATTAGTTATGGATGAAACCAAGTAACCCATTTTTAAGTTATTGCTCCTTTTCTTTCGAGGAGCAATAGTTGCGTTAAAGATGTGGGTGGTTGTGCAAACTGGGATGGTATGATCCATGCACCATAACATGAAAATTTCTTTCATCGAACACTTGTTGGTTTCTGTTTTGTCAGAAACAATTTGACATATGGATTTGTGCAATAACAAGTGTTCGTGGATCTTGATGATGTTGTTGTGTGCATTCTTAGCATTGAAACGCACTAACCCATTTAGTTCAGTCTAGTAGGGGTTGACACAGAAATCATCATGTTGATCCACTACAGATGACTTGGGGAAACCACAAATTTCATGCAAAGTCTCATAATTAAGCCCATAAGGTTGTCCCTGTAACCTAAACCACTATTCCCTAGGTTTATTGGATTCGAATTGAAGGGATGTAAAGAATTCTAAGGTAAGTTCTTCGTAAACTGGGAATTGAAATTGAATGAACTATCCCCATTGAATTCTCTCTGCTAAACTTTCAACCTTATCTTGCAATTCTAATTTATCTAATTTTTTAAAATGAAAATACTTTGAAACCATAATTTGCTTATTGCGAAGAGAATGAAAGCGAGTACCTTCCTCATCTGATAGGATCGAGAAAGTGTGTCATATTTAGCTCCTCTGTTCCTTTCCCCTTATCTCAAGACTTGGTTTTACCCTCCTGATTGATCGCGCCTTACTGTTTGCTTGATGCGCGACATACTGGCTTGTGAGTTGGTAGAAGTTGGAAGAAATATGGAAGTTTGAAATTAAGGTAGAGAGAAGTGAGAGTTTTTGACGGTTTAAAGCTTAAAGAGATAAATTAAAAATGAAAATGAGTGAAAAAGTAAAGTTAGAAATGAATATATATAGGTGATTGGAGGGTAAAGTGGTAAAACTTGAAAATGACTTTTGCGTGTCCCTATTTTTACCCTGCTGTAGGCCACGATAGTGTCCTATACAAAAATTTTAATTTTTTTCTTCTTTTTTCCTTCTCTACTTTCCAAAGTTACTTCTTAACTCTTTATGGCCCCTTTCACCTCTCTTTGTTTACCTCCTCGATCATCGAATTCATGTCGAAGTTCTCTGCCTTCCTGATTTTATTAGAATGAAACAACCTAACTATGGAATTCAATCTATCTAAAAAAATCAAAGGAAATAACATTAAATTAACAATTCATGGGTTGCCTCCCATGCAGCGTTTCTTTTAACATTGATAGCTCGACGCTCTATCCTTTGAAACTCAGCTGGGATCAACTATGAGCGGCTTGCTTCCACCTTTTTTGTTCAACATAGGTTTTGTAGGGAAGCTACATATTGCAAAATAATTAGAAGGACAATATTGATAACATTATGAAAACCAATTAAGCTCAATAATGTCCTTTTTTTAGAGTGAACTGTCAACAATACAAGGAATAACAAAATTCCCTGAATCTTCCATCGAATCTAATAGTTTGTCCTGTAAGAAGGTGAGTTGCTCTCTTTCTTCCTTAATCACCTTTGTCTTCTCTGCTTCTTCTGCTTCATGAATAGAGACTTTCATAGCTTCTTCAAACTCAATGTCTGTTGTCATCTGTTCTTTAGAAGATTCGAACACATTAATAAACCTAAATGAGGTACTACCCTTCTGATTCTTTAATACATCATTCATGTTGAATGTCACTTGGTGATCATTAATAGGAAGGATAAGATTCTTTTCTTGGACATCTACCTTAGATTTTTTGATGTTCACACATGGTGTATTAAGATCTAGCAGATAATATGAGGGGTTTTCATCATTTTCTTCATCCTCTTTCTTCATTTCTTGGTCTTTTATAAGGTAGGATTCAGCATGGTCTTCCATTGGTTCTTCTTGTTCTTCCCCATTTATATATATGATAGCCTCATATTGCTCTCGTTGATATAATTCCATATTGCTCAGAGAGTCTTTCACACTTCTCTTACAAAATTCACGAGAAAGTTGTCTCACTCAAATCTCTAAGTTGTGAATAGATGAGGCATGATTTTCTGTTACTTGCTCAATTTGCTCTTCCAGTCTCTTCTGTCCTCCTTCCATGTTCGTGAGCTTATCCAGGATCTTGTCCAATGTAGAATCCTGTTGATTAGAAAACAGCTCCTAGTTTTACGCTCAAAATCGGAAGTATACGGGTCGTGACTTGTAGTAATAAGTAGATATCGATCCCACGAGGATTGTGCTTAGGCTTCACCTAATTCAGATTAATATTTGTTTAAAAACCAAATTTTTTTTGGAAATAAACTAGAAAATTAAATTAAATTAAATAATTAATAAAACACAAATGATAGCTCATAAATGCAAAAACTTGGAATTCAAGATTTTCACAACTAGAGATCACTTTTTCCCTATTTGGTCTCCCTCCTATTTTGTTAATTGAATTGTATTTCACCTAAGATGTCCTAATGTATTAACTATTGTCTCTCAAGGTGTAATCAATTGTCCCTAACCAAATTAAATGGGAATGATTAAGTAATATCTCAATCTACAAAATCAATCCACCAATTTAATTAGTTATTAAGTTATCCTATGGGTGATCAATTAATTAGCCAAGATCTCTCTTTCAACTAATCAATTAACTTGATGAATGTAGGTCTATAGAATGCTAACTCTCATTGTACAATTCTACATAAATAACCAACTCAATCTCTCAATATTACAAGGTATATATATTCAACATTCATCAAAAACATTTATCATTCAAACCGACAAAATAGCAGTTAAACAAGAAGTTAAAAAGTAATCTCTACGATTAAATTAGCCACTCATGATGTCTGTAACATCCCCAACAATCAAAGAATCCATCATATAAATGCTAGAAGAGAAAAATGACAGAAAACTAAATGACTCATACTCCTCCTCTTTTTGACCTGAATGTGGAAAATTCGGTGTTGGTATGCTCTTTTCCTAATTGTGAATGATGAACGTTGAATCTCTACCTCTTTCGAAGCTTTAAACCTGCATTTTCGCTTAAGTAGGTAAGTCTCACACCAAGCTCTCTCATCCATTGGGTTTATAACCTTTTATAGTCTAGAAAACCTAAAAATAAGTGAACCCCGTGTACATCTTCAGGTTAGACGTTCCACAATCGTGGGAATTGGTATGAAAACCATGATCATGGGTTGTTTTGTTATGATTCTTCCTCTTCTTTTCTCCTCTCTTGGTCTCTAGCTCAATCACAAATGTGGCCAACCTCCATTCCTACATCAAAATGATCAATTCTTACTCTAAATCAACATCAAACATAAAAGAACACAATGAAGATCAAACTAAACAAAAACATGCAAAATAAATCCTAAAACACAATAATAATAATCTATTATGCAAGAAAGACATGCCAAATATTAGAAAAACACACACTAATGCACATCTATCAACTTCCCCACACTTAAATCTTTACTTGTCCTCAAGCAAAATCAAACATAACCAATTAATTCCATCACTTCATTTTCATAAGGATCAAAGCATGCAATTTGGCCAACTCAAATATCAAGCTACTACATATGTCATGGCTACTTTTTGTTAGCGTACATAAGCAAACTCAATAAATGGCACCATCACTCAAAGATAAGTATCGATGCAAAATGAATCTTCCTCACGATTTCAATCATTTCTTTAAAGTGTTTGATAGTTAGTGTTTTGTTTAAACTCCCTATAGGAAACTATATTACCGTAGGCTTGCTAATACACCAATTCTCCTCTACAATGAATGAATGGATAAATAGATCGAAAGGACTTGCTTAGGGTTGTAATATGGTAAGGGTTAAGGTGGGTAAAAAGGGGTAAAAGGTTTAACCCAAGCATTTGTAAAGTGGATAAAAGGGATAACAACACATAATTCTGAGATACACAAGTGTAAATATACTATTACTCCATACTTATTGATGCTACTCAAGTGTTCTTCCTTTTTCTTTTTTCTTTTTTAATTTTTAATACAAAAAACAATGAATAAAATAGCAAATAAATACAATGTGATTCAAGAGCAGGAGTATCACTCAACTCATCTCGAAAAAAAAATTTGTAGCAAAAATCCCAACTAATACATTACTTAATACTTTACTAAGCTTGTGAATGGGTAGGTTCATGGGGTTTCGAGTTCTAAAAAGTGAAGTGTTTTCAAGAAACAAAATGGTTAAAGCTCAACGGAGGTAGCAAGGGATAATAACAGGTAGGTCATGTAAGCCAAGGGTTTAAAAAAAAGGCCTTAATAATCTCTATTAAGCATGCATCCAGTGGACTCAAACCAATTCAAGGCAAGTTCTGGAGGTAATAACCTAAGGAAGCATCATACAACAAAGAAATAAAATGACTATAGATAGAGTCATATAGGATCAATCCTCACATTGGCTCAAATGAAAATTCATTATGCATCTCTATACTACCTCATTGCTTAAGTGTCAAATTGTGAGTAAGCTTATGCAACCAACTACTTTTTATCACTCAACATGGTTCACTCTCTATTCAAGTAACCTAATCCGAGTTCAAGCATGCATTCAATCTGATTCCAACTAGCATGATAGAATCTCATGGAAGAACAAATCAAAATGATTTAAGTGCAGTTCCATTGCTTAACACATAACAATATAATATGCCTAAAACATGCATCCTATTTAACATAATGTAAACAGTGACTAAAACAACTCAATTGACAAAGCAACTGTCACCTTCCCACACTTAAAGAACACATTATACTCAGTGTGATAAGGCAACCACAAAATAAGGTTAAATGACATCAAACTAAACAAAAGACATTAGGAAAAACAAAAGACATTAAACCAAACAAAAGAAGTAAAATAATGTAAAAAGTTTAGGGTAAGAAGGCTCATAGAGATTGTGGTGGTGGCGACGTTGGAGAAGGACTTCAATATTATTCCCTAAATGAACTTGAGGAATTTCTTCTTCACATACCGTAGCTCCTTGTGCACTTGTCTCATCTAGGTGTCGAGCACATTAATTTGCATCATCATTTATTGATGGATAGAGGTCATTTGGTTAAGGATTTGCTAGAATCTGTCGACCTTTGCTACTACAGTTGATTCCTCTTCCACTGCTTCTTCTTTTGGCTCTGGGGGCGCCTAAGATGTGGATGGTTGGGAAGTGACTGCATCTTTGCCCTTCCTATTCTTAACAGTTATGCACATCTGAGGATTTCGAAGCTCCATAGAATGGAGCTCCAAAATTTCAAAGCGTCTCAAATAAGGAACATCAAAAACATCATATCTAGCCGTACGCACACTATCCACATCAAGGTTGTGAAATAAAGCCAAAGTAGTAACAATGTATGACATGCCAAAATAAAGCTCTTTTTATTAACACAACTCACAATATATCAAAAATCCGATAAGGAGTATTTATTTTGATTGTTTTATCCATGCACCAAAGAAAGAAAAGTTTCTTAGCTGAGCATTTGTTACTTTTAGTTTTGTTAAAAATCATTAAGCACATAAATTTATAAAGTAAGTGCTCGGTGCTACGAATTAAAGTATTTGGTGTATTCCTAGAGTCAAAATTAATTTCACCGATTAGAATTTTCCAGTAATCATCCATATAAAATTCATCATGATCATCACAAATTTTTGTGTTTGATAAATTAAAAAGTACACGAATGATAGTATAATCAAGTTTATAAACATAGCCATCTATCCTAAACCAGAATATATGCATTTTAGGATTGTAGTGCACAGTGGTGAAAAATTCAACAGTCATTATAGGATAAATCGGCACATCACAATGAATTAATCTACCCCAACCAATATTTTAAGTTAATCGCTCAATTTTTTTGCCTTAATCCTAGATTTTATAACACTTCGAAATCCAAGTATCTAGGAGGCATTAAATATCTATCTTTAAAGTCCCGAAATCATATACCTTTGTCTTCTGAATAAATAGGGAATGGGGCACGAAAAGTGGCCGTCATATCTAGTTTACCTTCTCCAGAGACTTGAAGGCGTAGTTCATCATTTGGTTTTCAGGCGACTTGCTTCTTTGGAGCCATTGGATGATTAAAATCTGTAAAAATAAGGAAGAGAGAGGTGAGCAAATTTTTTAGAGAGAAAGAAAATCTTACCAAAGCCTTGGATTTTGAATGATTAATGTGAAATAAGTGTAAAGGATTGAAAGATCGATAGAAGAAGTGAAGAGAATACCAAGATTTGAGTGTAAGATGAAGATTTGGAGAGGTTGAGAGAGTGGATTTCATGGTTTTAGAGAGAGAGGTTATGAATTTGAAGAATGAAGATAAAAGAAGAAGGGGGAAATTTTAAAAAAATCAAAATAGGGCTCCTACGATCGTGGGAATCCCTATCATTCCCACGATCATGGGTTAACTCTCCAAAAACTTTATGGAGAGTCTTCCCACGGTCATTGGAAATACCCTCATTACCACGTTCGTGGATTAAGGCTCTAGAAACTTTCTGGAGAACCTTCCCATGATTTTGGGAAACATTCTTCAAAATTTCCACTTTCTGAACCTCTTCCAAGCTTTGCATGCATTCTCAACATTCAAACAACCTGCAAACATAACAAATTCATCTAATCAACAAGCAATTTGAAGAGGAAAAATGTTAAAACTCAAACATAATCTAAATAAATACCAAACAAACTCAAATCCAATATAATCACAACTAAATAAATTAAACTAACAATAAACACGAAACAATCAAAAGAAAATAAAATTCACGGGTTGCCTCCCATGCAGCGCTTCTTTTAATTTCAGTAGCTCGACACTCTCCTTGTGCTTAAGGTGGTTCAAATGAACAGTGCAGTGGTAGTGTAGTCACTGATCTCAAAATCTGCACGCGAGCTACCCTATTATGGATTCCACCTTCCTTGTGATTCTCCTTCCTTCGCCTCCTTCTACGCAATCGTTTCTTTTTGAATGCATTCCCAGAATCATCAATATCTTCCCATTGTCCTGAAGGTTTGGTTTCCTTTGTATTAGTTGGAGGTAGAGGAGAACTGTTGCCTTTCTTTGATACCTTGAAGGTTATTTGTTGCTTTCCTACCTTCAGAGTTGGTTTACTCGCATGAACGTCAATTGTTGACCGAGAAGTGGCTAGGAATGGTCGTCCAAGGACCATTGGAGTTTCCATATCTTCTCTAATTTCCAATATATAAAAATATGTGGAAAAGATAAATGTGTTGATTTGTACTTGCACGTTCTTAATAATCCCCCTCGGTTGATGAACTGTTATATCGGCCATTTTTACTAATATCTTTATAGGTTCTAAGTCTCCTAACCCCAACTTCTAACTAAAGGTATAAGGCATCATATTGATACTTGCTCCTAAATCTGCAAATGCTCTGTCTATGTTGACCATATTGATATTGCAAGGAATGTAAAAATCCCCTGGGTTCTCTTTCTTCTTTGTTATGCTAAGGCTTCCTTTTGCTATATGCTCCTTCGCCTTCTTCTTGATTGGTTCCTTTAACTTGAGCCTTGTTTGTATTTTTTTCGTTATGTTCTCAACCTTGTTTAATTTAACCTCTTTAAAATTCCTAGTTGCCCTACTTGAACTTGACTTCCGCTGAGCTAGAATTAGGTATGGAATTTCAGGTTAAGGCTCTTTGATTGGCTCAATTGCAAGCTCACTAGGAATTCCATAATGACTTGTCCTTCTCTCTTGTCTTCATCTTCCTTTACATGCTCACTTTCCTTTTCCTGGGTCCGAGTGATGGCCACGATCCATTCCTTTGGGTTGGACTCAGTATTGCTCGGTAGACTACCTGCACTTCTAACAGACAAGGCATTAGCAAGTTGACCTACTTGAACCTCCAAGTGTGGATAGATGAGGCATAGTTCTTCACAATCTGATCAAACTTCGCCTCCATCCTCTTTTGACTTTCCTCTTAGCTGGCAAACATCCTCTTATGGTTCTCTTCTTGAGTTTCTAGTTTGGGCCCTAAACATCCATCAATTTGTCCATTTTGCTTTCCATAAATTCGATTCAATCTTGTTGAAATCCAGGTGGTCCTTGCAGTCTTACTTGGCTACCTGTATTGTTAGTATTTAAAGAAAAATTTGGGTGTTTTTTCCACCCCGAATTATAAGTGTTCGAGTAAGGATTATTACCTCTTTGTGATTGGCCTAAGTAATTTACCTGTTCTGTATTACTGACTCTCAACAAAAAACATTCAACTGAGTCATAGTTGTTTTGCCCACATAGCTCATATTATACTTGCATAGCTTTTTCCATAGATGAAGATGCTCCTTGCATATTACTCAACTGCTTGGTAAAGGCTGTGATCTGTGCCTACAAAGCTGTAATAGAATCAATTAGAATCATATCTTTTCCTCTTTTTACCCCTGTCTACTCCTCTCGTTTGACCACATACAACTATTGCTCGCCAATTCTTCCAAAAGGTCATGAGTTGCATCAATAGCCTTCCTCATTAAAGAACCTCCAGTAGTTGTATCTATGGTTCCTCTCGTGCTCTTATTTACACCATTGTAGAATGTTTGCCACAGGAACTCCCTCAGAAGGTTGTGGTAGGGAATTTTTTTTTGTAATTCTTTAAACCTCTCTTAGGCTTCATATAGAGACTCCCCATCATTCTGTTGAAAATTTGTGATCTCCTTTATGATCTTTGTCATCTTGGTCAACGAAAAATATTTTGCGAGGAATGCTTGGGCTAGCTGTTCCCAAGTGGTGATCTGCCCTATATTTAATGAGTTGTACCACACCTTCGCCCAATCTTTCAAAGTGAGAAAATAGTCACAACTTCACAGCATCGTTGGACATCCCATTAAATCAGAAGGTGTTGCAAATCTCCAAAAAATTTGCAATATGAGCATTTGGATCTTCGTTGGACAACTCATAAAATTGCACATTATTTTAAAGTATGTTAAGGAGTGCCAGCTTGATCTCGAAATTGTTAGCTTGAATCGCTGGCCTTATAAAGTCCATCAATGTCCTCTCATTTCCTCATTGCTCTCCTTCTTCAACCATATTTATTTGTATAATATCTCAACGCTTCGCTCTTTTCTTAACTCTCATTCATGTCTTCTGATATCGGATAACTCTTTATCGCTAAAATTTGTCGATCTTTACGTGCTCCTTATGTTCATGGACATGCAAATACATAAGGAAAAGTATCAAAAACTCTTAAATCAAAGTAATTTAAACTAAACAAGGTGCTAAACAAACAATCCCCGGCAATGGTGCAAAAAACTTGTTAATTAGAAAACAACTCCTAGTTTTATACTGAAAATTGCAAGTATACGAGTCGTGACTTATAATAATAAGCAAATATTGATCCCACAAGGATTTTGCTTAGGCACCACTTATTACAGATTAATCTTCGTTTAAGAACCAAAATTTTTTATGGAAATAAGCTGGAAAATTAAACTAAATTAAACAATTAACAAAACAAAAATAATAAATCAAATGCAGAAACTTGGAACTCAAGATTTTCACAACTAGATATCCCTTTTTCCCTATCTTGTCTCCCTCTTATTTTATTAATTGAATTATGTTTTACCTCAGATGTCTTAATGTATTAACAACCCTCTCTCAAGATGTAATCAATTATCCTTAACTAAATTCAATGGGAATGATTAAGCAATCTCTCAATCTACAAAATCAATCCACCAATTTAATTAGTTATTAAGTTATCCTATGGGTGATCAATTAATTAGCCAAGATTTCTCTTCCGATTGATCAATTAACTTGATGAATGTTGGTTTATAGAATGCCAAACCTTATTGTACAATTCTACACAAATAACGCAACTCAACCTCTCAAAATATTGCAAGGTATATATATTCAACATTCATCAAAAACATCTAACATTCAAATCAACAAAATAGAAGTTTAACAAGAAGTTCAAAAGTAATCTCTACAGTTAAATTAGTAACTCATGATGTTCATAACATCCCCAATAATCAAATAATCCATTATACAAATGCTAGAAGAGAAAAACAAAAGAAAACTAAATGACTCAAACTCCTCCTTTTCTTAGCCCGAATATGGAAAATCTAGTGTTGGTATGATCTTTTCACAATTGTGAATGATGAACCTTGAATCTCTACCTCTCTCGAAGCTCTAAACCTACATTTTTACTCAATGAGGTAAGTATCACGCTAAGCTCTCTCTTCCATAGGGGTTTATAACCTTTTATAGTCCAGAAAACCTAAAAATAAGTGAACCCTGCGTGCATATTCAAATTAGATATCCCACGATCATGGGAATTGGTATGAAACCCACGATCTTGGGTTCTTGTATTATAATTCTTCCTCTTCTCTTCTCCTCTCTTGGTCTCTAGCTCAATCGCAAATGTGGTTAACCTCCATTCCTATATCAAAATGATCAATTCTTACCCTAAATCAACATCAAACATAAAAAAACACAATGAAGATCAAACTAAACAAAAAATACAAAATAAATCCTAAAACACAATAATAATAATCTATTATGCAAGAAACACATGCCAAATACTTAGAAAAACACACACTAATTCATAACTATCAAATCCCATGAACTGGACTCATCTTGATGAAGTCCTAATAGGTCTTAACGTCCTAAATGAGTACTTACATTGTTGGACCAATAGAAATCGGGGTGTTCTACCACCCTGGAGTGTATATGTTCCAATAAGGATCGTTACTTCCCTAACCATACTGTGCCTTATTATAATTCGCCAAAGTTCCTTTCTCCCTAAAATATCTATCTTCCATCATTGTTCTTTCCATTAATTTTTTGGCATTTAGCTCTTCAAATGTCTCATTTCTCATTCTAAGATGTCTTGTTGTGTCTCTACTTTACCCCCCAAATTTCTTTCTCTATTTTTTTTCTTTTTTTAAAACAAAAGATAGTGAAAATACCTTAGACTAAAGAACTAAACTAATCACCTCCATGGCAACAATGCCAAAAAGTTAATCGTGGTCTTCCAATGTGTGTAAGTTTTAATTAATTAAACTTAATAATTTGTAAGCGTACGAGTCATTCACGTAGTACCTAAGGTGTTGATTCCACAAGGAGGGATAATCTAATCCTAAAATCTAAGGCTAAAATAAATCGCAAAAATTCAAATGTAACAAAAATAAAACAAGAATGCAATTCAATTCAAGAATCAATCACAAAAATATTAACAAATTAGCAATTGCAATGCACAGTCAAGAATCAATGTCATAACTCAGAACCACATCGGGCACATGACAACCACCGCATAACCAGGCTAAGGATACTCACGGTACCCTTAACATGATTATGCAAGGTTAATTGAATATCTTTAAGAACATTTGGAAAGCACAACGACTGTATTTTGAAAATCCAAAAACTCAATTAAAACACTTGTAAATCAGTTTTAAACGCACTTCTATATTCACATTAAAACTCTACCGCAACTTTTAGGATTTTAAGTCCACTTAAGAGCAATCTCAACGACAATACAAAAGGTTCATACATAAGGTCATTTACAAACCATAAGATAGTCAAGAGTTAATTTACAAAATTATAAAGCATATCAACATAATCATGAGCCACTATGCAAAAAAGTAAAAAGCAGAGACTGCCCACGATCAATAATGCCCTGAAAATGTCAAAAGATCGGACGACACACTTATAGCTTCAAGCTCACCAAATTAATTGTATGGTTGGAAAACAGAGGGGGTGAGTACACTATATACTCAGTGAGCAAGAAAAAAAGCATATATCATAAACAAAACCTGGTATATACCGAAATGGTCTAAATAACCTAAGGATGGTTTTACGCATCTAACATACATCTAACCACCTATGAAGTGAACATACATAACATAGAAACACATAAGCCTAGTCTATGACTCATCTTATACTGGTTAGGAACCACATAGGCCTAGCCTACTAATCAACCATACTGGTTCCATTTCTAGTATACTAGAGCAGAAAGCATCACATGTAAAATCAAATCTCGTCAAGAAGCCAAATCTTATAATAGGCTAAAATAGTTATGTGTGTATCTATTAGTTGGCCAAACTAGTGTGCACACCCACCGATCCCGGTGTTGGCTTGACTTCATCTGTGGTGAGTCCAGACTACGATCGACAAGAGCGTCATGACCTTAGGTGATGACTTTGTCAGTGAATAGACCTCTAGATGTGCAATCAACCAAAAGTCCTATAGAAAGGCGTCATTACGAGGACTCGACTTTTATATACCAGACATCCCATTATCCCATGATTAGGGTTAGAGCCCTAGGATACTATGAATGAGAGTTTACTGAAAATTTAGAAGTACATTTCATGCATTATATGGCATGCAAATACACGTGAATAATGTTGTCACTCATGAAAATAATTATACATGCATTCATTGACATTTTTGGGATATAAGTGATTTTAATGTGATTAAAGTGTGAATTTTGGATTAATTGTCTTAAAAATTGAATTGGTGTGTATTCGAATTAATTTCACATTTTGGTGACATTTAAGATATTTTGGAAATTTATCACAAAGTTGGAGTATTTTAGACTAAAGAAAAATGTACAAATAAGAGACAAATGGAAGTGTGACATTTGGTAGCTTAAATGTGTGACAAATAGACTAGTAATTAATTAACAAATGGACATATTATTATGTGACAAGTGGACCAATCTTGGAGTGACATATGGATTACTTAATTGGTGAATAATGGCAGCATCTTGAGTGGAGTAGTGGTAGCATCTTGAGTGGAGAAATGTAAGACATGCCTTAGGACAAATGTTGTGTTGTAATGGTGACACCTAGCATATGATGTAGCAAGTTTCTGCAGCAGAGTTTTGCTGCTTCTTTCCTTCGGTTCCTTCACCAAAATTGTTCCTTCTTCTCTCTGAAATTTTTCCTGAACCTTAGCCAAATTGTTGCACCAAAACTAGCTTTTTACCTTACACAAAATAGCCAAGAAAACCAGCTAAAAGTTACCTTCATCTTGCTGTCCAAAAATACCTTGTTTCCATCTTAAGTTTGTGATGAATCTTGCATGCTTAGGGGCTTAGTGAATCTGGAATTTTGAACTGAGTTGGAAGCCTAAAAGGTAAGTAACAATTTGAGCTTTATAACATGTTAAATGGTATGAGAATGATGTTTGAATTAGAATGAATTGCATGTAACGTTGATGATGAAGTGTGCTGGAATATTTTGTATGGATTGTTTTACTGAACCTACATCTGTATTTTGGCTATAACTTGATCTGTGAATATCCAAATTGGATGAATTTTGATGTAAAATAAACTAGAAACATATGGGTACATTTTTTGAAGGAATAGAATTTGAAATCTGCCCTTAAGAGTCCTAAAATTTGGATTGAATAACTGTGTATTGTTGTGTAATGAGAACAGTCTGTAACCATTTGGTTATAACTTGCATAATACTGAACCAAAATGTATGAATTTGATGTCATTAGAAACTTCATACATTGTGGAACATTTGATTATGAGAAAGTTTTGCCTAAATACCTCATTTTCTAGGTCATAATGGTCATACAAAACTGACCCAAAAATCTGCCTTAAAAAAACATTTGGAAGATTAGAGTTGTAAGTCGAAATTGTGGTTTGAATTTTTCTTCCTCTTTTGGCCTATTTTACATATCTTTAGGGCATGAATTTGAAGAAATGAAAAGACTTAAATTTTTAGATATAGGTATTAGCGTGAACTCTGTGCAATTGGCTTGATAAAATAGTGACTAGAGCTTGAATTATACTTGTTTTACTAAAACTGCCTGTGATAGACTCCTATACAAGAACCTTATGTTATCTCCTAATTTTTGGGGACTTTAGAGCTCGAATTAGTCAAAGTATAAAACATGAAAAATTATTATGGATGTCTTGTTAATGTTTTGTGAAGCAGTTTGGCCAGAAGATATCTTGATAAGTTTATATAGTTATTTGAAGTCATAGCTTTAAAAAAAGGACTGTTTTCATGAGCACGAGTTCAAATCTGGAAATTTTGATTTTTTAAAGGAATAAATGAGTTATTTTAATGCAAACATGATCTGAAGAAAATGAAAAATGTGTATAAGGTATGGATGAATGAGCATTGATGATCATAGGGTATTTATGAATGAGAATTGGGTGAATGAAAGAGTATGTGTTGCTGGAAAATTTTGGTGAATGTATAGATGTAGCTTATTAAAATTTCAGATATAAATTACCAATTGTGTGAGTGTAAAATATGAATTGATAATGATATAAAAGTGTTCTCATGAATGTAATGTGATCCAAAGTATATAAGTGATGAATTGGGAATGATTGAATGAGAACTAGGAAATTGTGAGAGTGTATAATCCTAAGAAAAAGAGTGATAAATATGTGAGTGATGAAAAGTGATAAAGTGTATTAAGGCATAAACCTAATTGCAAACTAAATGATGCTCAAACCATGATGAATGTATAATTATGATTTGTGAATAAGATTTCATACCTAGAATAATCAACTAAGCATGCATTAAATATGATACATATAAATGTGTAACTTTGAGCATTCATTTGATTGATCAATTAGTAATGTGTACATGTGTGTATTGTTTGATTTAGAGGCACACATCAACCGACACCATCCAGACATTGCCGGCACATCAAGGCAATAACTAACCAGAGTGTACTATGAGTTAACCTAGTTATGTAAACTCAAATATTTATGCTTTTGTTGAAATTGTATGTATAGTGGGTAACCTAGATGTGAGCTTTCTATTGGTAATGTATTCTGTTCAAATTATGTTAATTAAAATATTGAATTGATATTGACACAATTGTGATATCAATGATTCTGAACAATTGATTGTTCGAGGAGTTCGATATTCGGGACTGTATCAGGAGTGTTTGTGATTTGAATGTGAATAAGGAAATTGAATGCTCAACTATTTATTGAATGCCGAACTTAAATCTGATGAACTGTGAAAATTGAATGTGCTCGTTGACTGAAAGTGATTGATGATTTATTATGTGAACTATTATACTCCATTACATGATGCATGTTCACATAAAGAAGTTGTGACCGGAGTAGCCAACGTGAAAAGAGCTTTAAACTCAATTATGTATATAAGAGCCTTAGAATTAATGATTAATGAGCTCGGTATCCACAACAACTACGGGACAGTACTGAAAAGAGCTCGGTATCTACATCAGATACGGGACAGTGAAATAGGCACTTAGTGACAACAAAGTTAAAATGAAATTAGTCTCGTTTGCTTTTGCATTTGTATCTTTAAATGTGTTCATGATATGGATTGCAATTGAATGCTGAATTATGTTGTGTTAATATGGAGAAATCCTTATGACTTTGATGGTGATATGAAGAATTGTGATAAATGAGTGTTATGTTTTGAAATGATTATATGATATTCTTGCATTCAAAATGTACTTCTGAAATGAATTAAAAAGTGATTGCATTTTTAAATGCTTCTTGTATTATGATGAAAATTGTAGACTATGAGTTATAGCTCTAAATGATGCTTTACTTTGATTGAGATTAATGTTATTCATTGATATATATATGTGTTCTGTTTTGAGTGAACACATCGATGATGGTTCACTCACTGAGTTCGCAAAACTCATCAAAATTGTAACGTTGATTTTCAGGTACTGAGAGGAGACCTTACTAGTAGAGCAAGCTAACTGAAGTTTAGTACTCCCCATTTTGGATCAAAATATGGCTCAAAGGTCTAGTCAGCTGTCATCTGAGGATTTTAGATAAAGTACTTTGTATAGTTTTCATTTCATGTAAAATGTTTTGTTTAAAATAGTGTGATCTCAGATGGTTTCTGTAATGTAAATATATGAATGGTTTGTAATGAAATAACAGTGTAAAACATGTTTTGGTAATGAAGTGAGATAGGTTGTTTTTATGATTACTTCTGATGTGTATGATGCCTTGTTAAATGACTATGATTGTTCTAACATGTCATTCCTGTAGGGTAGGTGTTCAGATATTCTCAAGAATTTTTAGCATATGTCTTATGGTAGTGGTGTGTTACATTTAATTTGTTGTGCCTAGCATACGAATGGCCAATCATTAGCTCACCAATTACAAAAGAATCATATACAAATATTTAGTACTAAAATTAAGTAAGGTACTATGCCTTATTTATCAGTCCAACCGATAAAACGGAACCTTGCCATGACTCTAAGTTAAAAGAGAATACATACATGCAACATACATGACTCAGTTATGCATATGTAAGTTCCAAAACATTATTTCGTGTAGTGAAAGTCATCTTTTGCACTCCAAGTGCAAATTTATTCAAAACAATGTCGTTTATTAAATATATAAGTATACTAGCATCTATTTGAGATTCAATTCTACTATATATTATCTAGGTTCAAAATTCACATACAAGTCATTATGCATGTCTTGGGTTGTCTTAGTCCCATTTTAGAGATATGTTTTTTCCAACTCACCTCAAAAGAAGGTGTACACTCATTTGGCTTCAATAATCCTCGGTGTTGGCCCCCTAAAATTTTTTCTTGATGAATAAGCATGATTTACTTGAATTATGAGATGTTGATAGATTAATTTTAGAGTTAATTTGTTATGACAAGGTTAGTAGGATTTTATGAAATGGGTAAATTGATGGAATTAAAGTATTAATGTTGTAAGATTGTATAAGGGCATTTTTGGCAAGACACTTAAGTATAAAAGACCATAAGCTTATAAGGAAGGGTAAAATGGACATTTTATGCTCATTAAGGGTAGAATTGGAAGATGCAAATGTTGTCTTGCATTTAAGAGGAAGAAAAACAAAATTAGAAGATAGAAGAGGGAGAGTGTCGTTGGAGAGGAAAGAAAGGAGAGCTAGGGTTCATGGTGATTGAAGAAGCTTTGGATAAAAATGTAAGTATAAGCATCATTCTTCTTGATTAGATGAATGAAACATGTTTTGATGTTAGTTAAGAGATGAATATGTGTGGGAAGTTGTTGAGAATGGGTAAATGCATATGTTTTAATCTTTTAGGGTTAGTGATCAAAGATAGATTTTGATGTATTTGTTAATGATATTGTGTTGAAATGATCTTGTAAATGAAGTAAAAGAGGTGGTTTAAGGTTAAGATGGGTAATATTTGAAATATGGGGAGTATATAGATAAAAAATGTCGAAAAATGTCTTCGGAATGAGTTTCTGGAAAAGTTCGCCGCGGCGAACTTCTGATTTCGCCGCGGCAAAATCCATTTTTTTGCACAGACATATTTTGGTATTTTGGGCATAACTTTTTTTTTAGTTGTCCAAATTAAGTGATTTTTGATTTGGAGTAAACTAAAGACATAGGGATACGATTTTTGTGAATAAATAAAGTTTAAATTCAGTCTTTAGGTATCTAAATTTTTGAAGGGAAGTTGAATATAGAATGCTGTGTTAGTATTGGAACAAACCAAAAATGATTGAGGCATAACTTTTACAGTAATGAACCGAATTGAATGATTTTGGTGTCATTAGAAACTTAAGACAATGAGGAACATGTTTATAAGGTAAATGTTATTAAATTTATTCATTTAATTGATCATAATTATTGTGTAAAATTGACCCGAAAGTTTGAATTTTTGAAAGAGTTTTGCGTTCAAAAAGCTTAGGAAATGCATGGGTTTTAGTGAATATGTTTCTTTGGGTTCTAAATTGGAATTCCTATTAAATG
>JAOQMS010000178.1:18350695-18369027 GCA_027563885.1 Erythroxylum longipes
AACCTTCAATCAAACGATGGAAGCGTGTTACGTTCCATCCCCTTCCGTCCTCAACCCCTCAACCAAACATAGCCTAAGGTAAGTGACATGATACAATATCCATACAGTTTCCCTGATGTGAATTGATGTCCTGATCTCCAAAAGCTCCATGCACAGAGCTCACTTATACAATAACATAACTTCTTGCATTCAGAGCTCGCAGGTCCACTTCACAGATCTTGTCATTTTCCCCTCAACATTATTTTTGTACCTCAGACTCAAAACTTTGTCTGTTGATTGGCTCTATCACCGAGGAACTGATAAAACCAAATGATTGTTCACTATAGATGACCATGACAGATGCCATTTTATGTATGCTTACAATAATTTGATGTTCCACGTTCATGGAGCCCCAGCTGAGGTTTAATGTTGAATTCTAGTATTTTCTTTAATTACAAAATGTTAGTAACAATTAAGACTCGAAAAGACTAAGGTTGCAGATAAAACGAAACTATAAAAAATACTGAAGATAAAATAGACACACAGATTTTACAAACGACTCACAAAAATACACAAAATATTTTTGTCTTTTTCTTTCTCTGTCACCTCACATATCTTTTTTTCTGCTCGTATATTTCTTCATGCTACTCCTGCCTTTTTATAGATAGGAGTACCTTATGTGAATAGCTGACAAAATGGTCAACCATTTTGTCCTTACTAGGATACCACAATTGTTGACAATTCTCTCACTTGAAGATTTGATTGAGAGTCAGCCAGATCTTCATACTATTCTTTTTACCTTGCTGCTTCATGTTGCTTACGGCTCTGTCAGGCAACATGAGGATCGACACTACATAAACTTGTCACCATTAATTGCTTTTGTCATAAAATCTGTCAGGTTATTTATTGTATGAATTTTTTGCATATCCACCGTTCCTTCTACCACTTTCTCACGAACGAAGTTATATTAAGCTCGATTTGTTTTATCTTTGAATGAAATGCTGGATTCCTTGTAAGATGCAAAGCACTTTGATTATCACAAAACAAAGTAATGTTCTGTTGTTTGCATTCTAATTCTTCCAACATCAACTTTAACCACACTACTTCTTTACTAGCTTGTGTAGCTGCTACATATTCTGCTTCTGTTGTTGATGTAGCTATAACTGACTGCAGTTTTGAAACCTAGCTCACAGTTCCTCTAGCTAGTGTAAACACATATCCTGTAGTGAATTTAGTTTTATCAAGATTACCTACATAATCAGCATTAACATACCCTCTAACAGTAAAATTTGATCCTCCATAACATAATATAACATTCAAGGTTTCCTTGATATATCTGAGAATTCTCTTCACAGTGTCCCAATGCTCTCGACTAGGATTCACCATGTATTGACTAAGTACTCCCACTACATTTGCAATGTCTGGTCTTGTACAAATAATAGCGAATATTAAGCTTCCCACTACTGTTGTATATGGTACTCGAGACATCTCCATCTTCTCTTCTTCATTGCTAGGACTCATACTTGAGGATAACTTGAAATTAACAGGAAGAGGGGCATAAATTGATTTACAATCTTACATACGATTATTGTTGAGGCCTGCTATCAACATGTCGTCTACAAACAACAATAAGACTATAAAATCATCTTTCTCAAACCTTTTGAAATATTCACAAGGGTCTGCATTCAGTCTACTGTATCCAAAGCTCATGATGAAGTAATCAAATCTCTTATACCAACACCTCAGCACCTGTTTTAAACCATACAGAGATTTGTTTAACCTACAAATCAAGTTCTTTTTTTCCTTTTTCTTCAAAACCTTCTGGATGGAGCATATAAATTTCTTCTTCAAGATCTCCATGAAGAAATGCAATTTTCAAATCTAACTGCTTAAGACGCAAGTCAAATGAAACAGACATTGCCAAGACTACTCGAATTGTAGTAAGTCAAACTACAAGAGAAAATATTTTATTGAAGTCAATTCCTTCCTTCTGAGCATATCATTTTACCACCAATATAGCACGATATCGCTCTATTTGATCGTCACCACTCTGCTTGATCTTATAAACCCATTTATTGCCAATAGGATTTCTTCCTTGTGATAGTGATACCAGCTCTTATGTCTTATTCTTGTGCAGAGCTTCAATTTCTTCCTGCATTGTTATCATCCATTGAGATGCATCTGAACTATTCATTACTTCTTGAAGAATTGATGGCACTCTGTCCTTAGTTAAAAGACAGTATGCAATATTGCTCTCCATAATATAATCTGAGTGCCAGCTCGATGCTCTTTTTGTGCGAGTTGATCTCTGAGTATCTGAAACATCATATTCGACTGGTTCTTACTCCCCGTGCTCTGATACAGCTTCAGAAGAATCCTTTTGATCAAATTCCTTTTCCACTTATACTATTGTCGTTTTTGAATTATCTTTTAAAGTTTTAACATCTTCTGTTTGCTCTTGATCATTATCTTCGAAGAAAATAACATCTCTGCTGATAACAATCTTGTGGGCAGTAGGACTGTCCTACAGACGATACCCCTTTACTCCTTCAGCATATCCTAAGAAAATAATCTTCTGAATTTTGGATCTAATTTCGTAATTTCTTGGGCATTGAACATCATATAGGCTGGACTTCCAAATACATGGAGGTTAGAATAATCCACTAGTTTACCAGTCCACATCTTTATCGGTATCTTCAACTCAATTGCAGTTGATGAAGCTCGATTCACTACATAACAGGCGGTATTGACTGCTTCTGCCCAGAAGTTCTTATCTAAGCTTGCAGTTTTCAACATCGCTCTTGTTCTTTCTAACAGAGTTCTATTCATCCGCTTTGCTAGTGCATGCCATCGTGAATTGCTTTTGGATGCTTTCTTGCTTGCAAAATTCATCAAATTCTTTACTAGTATATTCGCCTCCATTATCTGAGCGCAAACACTTGATCTTCTTATCAGATTCGAGTTCTACTTACTCTTTGTAAAATTTGAAAGTTGAAAACACATCTGCCTTCCTCTTAATAGGAAACACTTAACATCTCCTCAAATAATCATCAATGAATGATATAAAAAAATTTACTCCTCCTAGAGACGTAACTTGTGCTTGCCATACATCAGAGTGAATCAATTGTAAAATTTCTTTGCATATGAACTTTGATGTGTTGAACTTGAACTTTAATCGATGATGTTTACGCACAATGCAATGCTCACAGAAGGGTAGTGATACCTTTGTGAGACCTGGAAATAGATTCTTCTTTGCAAGTATCTTCATTCCTTATTCTGACATATGTCCAAGATTTTTATGCCACATCATTGTAGATTTGTCATCTGGACTAGTCACTGCAACATATGTCTCTCCTTCTTGCAAAGTTACTCCCTTTAGCATGTATAGATTTGCAACAATCTTCTCTGCTTTCATAAATATCAGCGTTCCTTTAATCACTTTTATGATCTTGTTTTAAATCTCAAATCTGAAACCGAGAGCATCCAGTTGTCCTACAGATAACAAATTCTTCTTCAAGCCCTCCATATGTCACAACTTTTTAATAGTCTAGGTTATCCTATCATATATCTTTAACTTGATGTTGTCGATACCAACGATCTTCAGAGCTTGATCATTACAGCTGTACACAGATCACCTTGAGACAAATTCATAATGATGGAACTATTCTCTTTGAGAGGTCGTATGAAAAGTAGCTGTTGAATCAAACAGTCAGGTATCAGCAAATCTTCTCTTTCCTACTATAGTCGTTGCTGCTTCACAAACCATCGCGCTTCCATTAGGCCTGGCAAAATTTTGTTCGAACCGATAACCCGACCCTATCGGATCTAAAAAAATTAGATACAAGTTGTAATTTTTTTACTGAATTTAAACCGGATTGACCAATTTTTGTTCGAATTAAAATCAAATTTGGATCCGGGTTGACCTAACCAAAAAAATTGTCCGAATTTTTAAAATAGGTCAGCACTGAACATTAAAACTGATTAAAATTATCCGATCCGAATTTTAAAAAGGCAAACAAATCATTGTTTCAAAATTTGGTGAAGAAAATTTTTTACGTAATTTTAACTTTTGATTTGAAGTGAGCTTTTTTCTTTTGTAATTTTCTTTTTACAATTCAAAGTGCAGTTCCCACTCCCCACTCAGCTCATGCTCTACACTGGGAGTTCCCATATAAAAACCCAAAAAAACCTAATCTATATTTTCTTACTAGTCATCAGTCGTTCTCACCTCTCTATATTTCACTTTGCTCTCTCCTCATGCTCTTTTTTTCTTCATTCTTGTAGTTTTCTTCTTAGCCTCTTAGGTTTTCCATTTTAATTTTCATTTTTAAGAGACAAAACACTGAAAAACGGCTAGTAGTGAAAGGAGAGAGAACAAAATTAACATTTCTGATTCAGAAGTGGTAAATTCTTCTCCTCCTTTTCCCCTTCTTTCTCATGGTAATGTTAGATCGTTTGTTTTTTGTATTTGTTATGTTTTGTTTTTTTCGGTTTTTGTTTTTCGATTCAGATATTTTTTTTTGCTAATTATATTGTTGTATTTTCCCCCCTATGCTAATGTTAGATTTAGGCCTAGCAAAAATTATAATTATGATGGAAACTACATTCCAACAATCCGGATGACGATTAAAGCGAACCAAAAAAATTGATACTCTGAGCAAGTTTTTTCTAGGTTGGATCCGGTTGCTTAGTTCAAAATTTGTTTCATCTGGTTTTTACGGAAAAAAATTGCCAGGACTAGTTCTTTTGTTTGCTTTCATGAGATGACGTAAAGTGATTTTTTATTTTGTCTCTATTTTTATATAAAAATTTCGTATATTTTTTATAATTTTTGTGTGATTTTCATTTTTCTAACTTTTTTCTTCTTAATTTGTGTAGAAACAGCCAAATACATCTGCATCAGTGAACAATACAGACATTAAAGGAAAGCGTAGGAAGAACAGATTTGATGTTTAGGACTACTTTGAGATCCTAAAAGAAGGTGCCTACACTAAACCTAAAGACGATGACTTTAGAAGAGGGAAGTGTATTGGTTGTCACAAAATGTATATCGCAGATAATAGGTATGGAATCACTAATTTGAGATGCCATGTTAAAGATTGTTTGGTTCTAAACAGAACACATTCTGATTTGAAGCAAATATTTATCTAATCTACATTAACTAGTGGTGAAATGACATTAAGGACTACTAAGTTGGATCAACAACTATATAGGGAAGCTTTGGCAATGATGATTGTGCAATATGAACTATCATTTATGTTGGTTGAATATGATGGTGTTAAAAAGCTCCATTCCTACCTTAATCCTGATGCCAAACATATAACTAGAAACATTGCCAAGACTGATATTTTTAAGTTGTATAAGAAGACTAAGGCTTCTATTGAAGAGATGCTTAAATCATATCCTGGTCGAATATGTCTTACTATGGATATGTGGACTTCTTTGACATCAGACTCCTTCATAGCAGTCACTACTCATTGCATTGATAAAGATTAGAAACTCAAGAATCTAATCCTTAATTTTTCTCATTTAACTCCTCCCCATAGTGGTGTGCTCATTTTTGAAAAAGTTTCTAAATTTTTGAGTGGTTGGAATATCAAGGAGAACAAATTTACCATCACCATGGACAATGCTAAAGCCAACGATGCTCTTATTGAATCTTATAAGAATGTCTTGAATGCAAAATGTATGCTGATTTTAAAAAGTAAGTTTTTACAAATGCGTTGTGCAACCTATGTGTTGAATTTGATTGTGGAGGAAGGGCTAAAGGAAATTGATGTGGAAATATTCAAACTCGAGAGAGTGTTAAGTATGTTAGAGGTTCAGGTGCTAAGCTTAAGCATTTAAAAGAATGTGCTAGAGAATTGAGCATTTCTTGTAATAAAAAAGCCAAAGTAAGATGTAGCAACGTGGTGGAACTCTACTTATGAGATGTTAGAATCTATTCTTTTTTATAAGGATGTGTTTAATCGTTTTGCTAATATTGAACCTCATTTCACCTATTTCCCCACATTTGATGAATTGGAGAAAATTAAGGCTTCATGCAAGTTCTTGAAACTCTTTTATGATCTAACCCATTTGTTTTCTGGTAGTAAATACCCCATTGCTAATCTTTTCTTTCATGGTGTTTGGGCTATTCAACTAAGATTGGTTAAGGAGTTTATGAACCCGGATCCTTTTATTAGTTCAATAGTGCAAAGAATGAAAGTGAAATTTGATCATTATTGGGAAAAGAGTAATTTGATTCTTGCCATTGTTGTCATTTTGGACCTCACTATAAGATGAAGTGCGTAGATTTTGCTTTTCTAAAATCTATGAAAAAGATGATGGTGTTTTGAGGGTTAAACAAGTTAGGGATGATCTTTACGCACTGTTTGAGGAGTACAAGGCAACATTAGGCAATTCCAGATGTCAAAGGGTGGGTTCAGCAAGCCAAGTTGATCATCGAGGACAGTCTAACTCGCAAGGTGGTACTAATCCATACTCTTCTATAAATGTCATGATAGTTTTAATATATGTTAGTTTAATTATATTTGTACAAGTTTGATCGATGAAATGCTAAGCTTGGATACCAATGAGGCTTATTTCATATGAATCTAATCAAGTAGTAGTTGATGAGTAGTAAAGTTTATCGTTACTTTATTCTAATTTATTGTATTAAGTTTTGATTGTTATATACATGTTAGCTAACTTGTGTCATCTTTTTTTTTTCCCCTCAAATCATGGAGACTTTAGGACATGAAGAGTGTGATATGAAGGGTTTGATGAAGAAGGATTTGTTATTTCTTGCATGTTTTATTTGGTTTGAATTTGTAGTATGAACAATGTGGTTTACTGATTTTAGATGTAGTGTACTGTTTGTGCCTTTGTGATTTCTTACTATAATTTTGTAGGAGATTTTGAATTTAGTAGTTGTTTTTTTTAATTTGGTTATAGACTTACCATTTGTTTGGTTTGAACTTCAACTAGACAACCATAATTTAGCTTTCTTTGCTATAATTTTTAAAGAGATGGAAAGAAGATGGTGCAATTTAATGGCCCTTTGCCGTTAGTTAAAATCGGACAAATCGGTTCCAAACCGAGTTAGGTATTTTTCAATCCGGCTCAACTCCGGGTTAGTTTGGTATAAAAAAATTGGTTTCAAACCAGTTTAAGGTCATAAAATTTTTACCTTTGTCCGAATTATCCGGAACAGGTTTGGTTTGAAACCGATTTTTTGCCAACCCTAGCTTCTATCATTTGAAGTGCTTGAAATATTTCCTTGAGGAACAAAATCTTTCTTGCTTAAATTCCAGCAGTCCTTTTTCAGGTAACCTTTCTTGCCACAATTGTAGCATTTATAGTTCTTCTTACTCCTGGATTTTGATCTATCATAATTGTGACTTCCATTTAGACCATGTTCCATTGATCTACCTCTCATTAATGCCAAGGCCTTTTCTTGTTGTGAACTTGTCAACCTGTCTTCCTTTCTCTTGCGCCGACTTTCTTTTTCCAAAATAGTAGTTGCAATGTCATCAAAGACTAAAGTGTTGTTAAATTTATGACGAATTGATCATATAAATCTGGTAAACTTTGAATTAGAAGTTCCACACGTTCACTTATTTCTATTGTGTGCCTCAATGATGTGAGTTGAAAAATAGAATATTTAGTTTAAGTGTTCTGTTACCGGAGTAGATTCCGTCATACGTAAAGTGTATAGTTTCCTCTTTAGAAAAATTTTATTATGAAGTGATTTGACCTTATATAATTTTGTGAGATAATCTCATATTTCCTTCGCAATCTTCTTTTCCTCTATGCTGAATAATACTCCATCGGCTAAAGATAGGTGAAGATTAGCTACAACAATCTCATCCATTTCATTCCACTTTTTATCTGTGACTCTAGCTAGCTGACCGTTCACTAATAGCCGTGAAACAATTATCTTTCCTCAAGAGTGCCTTTATCTTCAGCTTCATAGTGAAAAATTGCTCCCGTTGAATTTTTCAATATTGTAATTTGCTACAATTACTTCTATTACAACCGCTTTATGAATAGTACTTTTGACAAAGTAAATAATATTCTAACTTGTCTTTTAATGTGAAAGATCCACTCTTAGTGGCAATCGTAGAGCATAAGCAGACATACACACCCAAAGCTGACTCTGATATCACTTGACAGAAACAATTAGGACTTAGACAAAATAAAATCACAGCTAAAACGAAACTAAAATTATTGAAGATAAAATACATAAAAATTTTACATGGAAACTCCTAAATCAAGGCAAAAATAACGGGCAAGTATAAGAATTACAAAGAAAAAAACTAAACCTACAAAAATACACAGAAAATTTTTGTCTCTTTTTTTTTTTCTCACCTCACATCTCTCTGTTTTTTACTCAGTATATTTCTTCACGCTACTCCTGCCTTTTTATAAATGACTAACAAAATGTTCAGCTGTTTTGTCCTTACTATTTCTGGGTATGGTAGGCAGCCACAATTGTTTGAAAATTCCCAGGAAATGTGAAGTTAAGATCGACACAGAACATGGTGTTCAAAGTAATTCTAGTACTGGTACCATCAGCCAAATAACAACACAGATTAGAAGAGAGAGAACAATGGGGTCTTCGTCACCAGTCATAGGCTTAAGGCTTAACCTTTCATAGTCTCCCCATACAGAACAGAGTCAATAATTTCATGGACCACCCAACAACCACACTGTAATTTACTCGACTTGGGAGTAGCTATCACATTCACATAGTCAATCTCACTCACCTAAAATTATTGAAACCCAGAACCAAAACTGTCTGTAGCACAAATCCAAAGCCGACATAGAAGATAAGAAACGAAAGCAGGTTTTCATTAAAGCTGGAAAGCTGGCTTTCCAAGTAGATACATATGATTCATGCAGTGAAAAAGGTGCAAGTACACCCCCATCACGCATGTGTAGTTGTATACTAATACCCTTTATACAACAAACCAAACAAACAAGTGATGACTTAGATAAACCACCGTGAATCCTAGGCTATTAAGATCCGCAGATTTACATAGGCCATGACTAGCTTATTAACGGACAAGACACACACACACATATACTAAAAAACGCACTCTTTTGTCGGCATCAGGGTCTTCTGATCTATAAAATCACCGACATCTCATTAACAAGTGCATGGATTACACTTGCAATCACTTCCGCACTTGCAACCGTCGTTCTCGGCAGGGACGCCCATCTCAGCTCCGTCGAACTGGGCTTTAGCCGGTGCAACGCCAAGAACCAGAGTCTCAGTGGTGCCGGTGAAGCTCAACTCAGGACACTTGCCGCATCTGCGGTAAAAGAAATCAGTCGATCAGAAAACGTAATTATCGTCAGTCTAGGCCTCGTGGCCAGCAAGATAGATCAAAAACAACAATAATCTAACAATAAGGGGGTTTATCAGACAGTCAGCACATGCAGATCAAAAGCAGAAAGGGTCATATGAGCTGGGTTTTCTTTTTCAAGAAAGATTAACCATTTATAAGAGTAGTTGATTTCATAGATATGAACATCTCCTCTTCTATCAGAACTGATCAAAATTGCATGAACCCACAAAAAGATGCAAACTTTAAGAACATCATAATCTCCAAACTGAAAAAGAAAACGGTGATCACATAATAGAGAACGAAACATGAAATCGGTACATAGAATTTTCCAGGGATCTTACCCTCCGCAGCTGTTGCCACACTGGCAGCCAGCCCCACAGCCACAGCCATTTTTTCCACAGGAAGACATTTTCAAAGATCCGAGAGCCTAACGATTTGTGAGTATAAAAGATCGAACGTGTAAAACAAACAGGATGGTTGGCTAAATTTATAGACAGTTGCGGAGAGAGAGTGATTGCATATTCACCGTCCACGTGTCCCTGCATTTATCATGTTTATCCATGGATACCGTCTCCAAATTGTATTCTAAGGGGTGTATTCTCCATCTCACCTCCGGTTCTCCGACGTCTCTGAGGGTAATTCCGGTATTTGCAGAGAAAGTTGACCCCGATATATGAGCCGTTCGATTTTCTTGATTGAAACGAATGATGATGATAAAAGCAATTAAGTATAACCCTAATTAAATTAAATGGAGCTAGTGGACCCCATGAATGATTTGTTTTCCGGTAATTGGCCACAACTTTGTCCAAATTACAATTGGCAGCCCTTTCGTAGACAGCTTGAACTCAGAGAAAGGATAACATATTTAAAGATATGAACGACACTAATGGAATAGTCTAGAGAAAATATATGTATGGTAAGAATTGGTAGGTTAGACCTTTTAGGTCGGCCAAAGGTCTAACTCGAGTTGAAGGATTTTGAGTTAGATTTGAGTATTAGTTTTAACTTTATTTGGTTCGATTTGACTTGTAAATTGAAATAAAAAATATTAATATTATTTTATTTAAAATCAAAAAATTAAAATAAATAAATGAACTTTTATCCTTAATCTTAATATTTATTTATATAATAATTTTTTAAGAGTTAAAATGCATAAAATTAAGATTTTTGTATAGCAACAAAATTTTAAGAAACTATTATTAAATTTTATATGAGTAAGAGTTATTTTGTAAATGAATATTAATATTAAAAATAACTTATTTATAATATCATATGTGAACTAATTAAATGTCGTTAATATAATAACTTAAGTTAATTTTTGAATCGAATACAAATGAATTGAAGTCAACTTAAATTAATAATTTAAAATAATTATAATATATTATTAATTTGAGTTATATTTAATTAGTTCGATTTAAGTTTAAAATTTTGGTCGAATCAGCATATAAATAATACTTGATTAGCCTACATCTAATATTTATATTATGTGTATTTTGTCATTATTTTTAATTGAAATATAAAAGAATGAGTTTCTTTAAAAAATTTGAAAACTAAACAAGATTTGATAATTTTAAGGATTAATACAATTTTTTGAAGTTTCTTAAATTAAAAAATAAGTCTTTTGCCCCATTTGATCAATTTCTCTTTTCCTTTCCCTTTAGATATCTATTATCTAACAATTTTGCATTTATCTCTTACTTTATAATGTTATATCATAAATGGCTGTCATGTTAATTTTGTGAAGTTGGAAAATGATTGGTACCTAAAAAGCACCATTCCGTTTGCATGGGGTAAAAGTAAAGGGGAAAGTAAACGACTTGTCGACTTTCGGTTTTTGGGTGGTTAAATGTCAACAAGACGTCGTTTTTGTAAGATCATCAACCAATAGGATGAATATGGTTATGGTTGGCTAGACGTAAAGTATTTAACGGAATTGAATGAAATGATTTACAATAAAATATAAAATAAAATATAATATATACAAATGTAATATTAAAAAATTGTTATTTAGTAAAAATCGAAAGATCCATAATGTAATATTGTGAAATATTGTTTGAATGAAGAGTTTATAATCTAATATAATATAAGTTGATTATCATTTTACATTTCATTATAAACTCTCCAAATCGAAAGGTCTATTTAAGATGTAATAAGATGTAATATGAAACTCTCCTCTTCTATCTCATCTAATTTTATTTCATTATAAATGCATCTTCCAAATAATGAAATAATATTATATTTTATTCTATTCTATTAATAAATAATCAACCAAACATAACCTAAAAGTCACCTATTATCGCGTAAATTGCTAAGTAATAGTAAGGGTGGACACAGTTCAATTCGGTCAGTTTTCAGCTTTTTTTAGACCGAACTGAGTAATCGGTTTTATGACACAAAGAAACCAAACCGAACCGAATGTCAGATGAAACCGAATTTTCTGTTCACCTTACGGTTTGGTTCGGTTCGGTTACTTCAATTGGTTTGGGCCCTAATCTTGGGCCTTAAAATTTGGACCAATTTTAGTACATGTCCAATGTTTTTATTTCATTTTAGGACCTATTGGGCGATTGTCATACTTGCAAAGTTGCAAACTTACCTTATATACCTAGAGTTAGAAGTATAAAAAAATACAAATTTTTTTTTATTTTTACTTGATTGGTTTGGTTCGGGTTAGTTTGGTAAAAAATTTTGCCTACACCGTACCCGAACAGATATAGTCGGTTTTTTAATATTCAAAACCGAACCGACCATCTATCACTCTTCACACCAACCCGTTTCGCTCAATTTCTTCGGTTTTGTAGGTCGGTTCAATTTTTCAAGTTTTTTACCCACTCCTAAGTAATAGTAAAGGAATGAGGTGTAGTCTTCTTTTATTTTTTACTCTTAACTCCATTTAATTACTTCAATTTAGTACAATTCAGTAAGAAGTTTATATTGGATTTTGTGAGGATGGTGTAATTTAACCAAAGATAATTAAATTAAAACTTAAGTGTTTGTTAAGTTACCCTTGTTGAATGTTGTTTTTTTGATATAAAATAATTTATTTTTTAATTTCTAACAATTTATACCAACTTTCTTCTTTAAGGATCTGAAAATATTTGTTGAAGAAATTTGAAAATTAATAAATTAAAAATAAATTGATAAAAAAATGAAATGATTGATTTTAAAAAAATAATTATTTTATTTAAATTTAGCAAAATAATATTATTTTTAATAGTTGATCAAAAACTAACTAATTAAAAATTGTCATTTTGTTAAATTTTACAAAAAATAACATCATTTAAATTCTTAATCTAATGACATAAAAAATTATTTAATACATTCTTATTTGTAATTTCATTACATATTAAATAAGTTGTAGACATTTTTAACATATTATTTTTATGTGTAAGTAATAGTTATTTTATATAAAAGAAATTTTAACATTTTTCATTTTAGTTCTAAAATTTTTAAATTTATAATTCTGATTAATATTCTGTCTAGTATAAAACTTTTTTATTCGATATCAATTCCGATTAGCCAGATCAGTAATTATGAACAACAAAAATTTCGTTAACCAGACTAACAAAACTAACGTTTTTAACTAAATTGTAAAAGTTTTTAAAAATTATTCACTCCGTTAAATAATTTTAAAAATTATATATTAAATTAATTTTTTTGTTAAAAGATCAGTACTTTAAAACTAATTATCCCTGGAAGAACAAACAAACAAACTTGGGTTGTACTCGGTCTAGCAAGTCTACGCTGGGGACGTCCCTGTTTTCCCAAAATAGGAATTGGATGGAAGATATGACAAATTGTGAAGTAGACGGCGTGTTGGTGTTGATATTTCCTTTTTGAATCATTGTTTTGAGCTAAGAATTAGCTTTTTTCTTTCTTCTGATTTCCACATGTTGACGAATGCGAAGACCCAGAAAGGAATGATTGTGTACACCAAGGTCGTTGTAAAAACATTCTGGGAACCACCTTGCGAACCACCTTGCTCCTGTCCGATCGCAAGGTTGGTCTGCCAACGCCAATGAATCAAACATATATATATATATATATATATATATATATATACGTGAAGTAGACGGCGTGTTGGTGTTGATATTTCCTTTTTCGAATCATTGTTTTGAGCTAAGAATTAGCTTTTTTCTTTATTATGATTTCCACATGTTGACGAATGCAAAGACCCAGAAAGGAATGATTTGTGTACACCAAGATAGTTGTAAAAACATTCTGGGAACTGACTCAAGGTTGTTCTGCCAACGCTATATATATATATCCAAAGTTACAGATGGTACTGAAATAGACAAATTTATCAATGAGATGATCATTTTGTCTCGAGTCAGATGTGGTGAGACTTTTAGGCTGCTTGCTTGGAAGCATCAATTCCGTTATTGGTATTATGAATTCATCACGAGCAAGGATTCCCAAGGGATGGGACTTCATTTGAGAATTGCTGATGCGGAGGCAATGGGCCTTAAACTTATGCAACAACATTGAAGTTGTCGTTATAGTCACGGCGTAACACAGGCTTTGCTTCCACTGTCAACAGACTTTCCTGGCAATATTTCATACATCGGAGCTGAGATCATCAAGAACAAAGCATACAGCTAAAAGCTGTTGGCAAATGGTCGCTGATCGTTCGTTTTGTACATACACGACGCAGCCTAACCAGAAAATTAAGAAAAAAATCACTACAACGAAGACGCTCTTTTTTTGACGATTTCTTTGGCAACAAAACCAAATTCGTCACCAAAAGATAACATATTGTGATGTTTAAAAGTATTCGTCGCTAAAACTTACTATTTAGTAACGAAACTACAAAGTGTCGCATAAGGGAAAACTTTTAACGACGTACAGAAAAAATCGTCGCCAATGTACAATCAATGACGATTTCTCGTATTCGTCGCGAAATAATGCAATCGCGACGAAGTTTGAAAACGTCACCATAACTTTTCCAACATTTGGCGACGAATCTAGTAAATCGTCACTAAAGGTTACATATGTTGCGATGATATTATGAAGCGTCACCCAAAGGTCAGTATTTAGTAACAAAAGTCCTCTTTTGTCGCAAAATCTTATACATTCAGCGACAATTGGTTTTTATCGTCACTAAATGTCAAGTATTCAGCGATGATTGTTGGAAATTGTCACTAAATGTTACACATTCAGTGAGGAATTCTAAAAAAATTGTTGAATGTATACATTTGGTGACGATTTCTAAAAATCGTCACCAAATGACTAGCATTTTCATAGATTATTAAACTAACATTTTTATAATTTATCATAGTTAAGATATGTTTTATTGGAGATTTGTTTTGAATGTTTACAACGTGTTATTTGGAATAAAAACTCACAACATATTTTTAAGACTTAAAACAGTAGTATTAATTAATCATTAATATTTCCTAACATTGCAAAAATTTGTAATGAAAATTTTAAAAATTTTATTAATATAATAATATGATATATGAAGTAGTACAAGCTTTGAATTGGAAGTTATCCAATTCATACACTAATAGAAATATAACAATAACAGTCCACATTCAATAGTACGTAACTTGACACCTAAGTGGTAGATATGTTTTTGGCAAATTATTATAGATACAACACTAAATAAACATTAAAGCTGAGTTCAGTTGATTGACTCGCTAACTGATAATGAAATAATTATTTTTTTGGATTCCAAGTAACATGAGAGTTGTTAAAGGTAAATGAGTCCCCGATGTCTGGAATCCCCAGAAGGGTCCTTGCATGTTCGAATGCACCAATTGAAATAGTAACAGTTGTTCCATCAATAATAGGGTTTTTTTACACCCTCTTGCAACAACTTTTCCGCTATAGCTAATTGACATGAAGATGGAGTGAATAAGTCGCTAGATTTAGTACCTAAAACATAAACAATATAGAAGTTAGATATTGTCATATTAGTAAACCTTTAAATGAACTGAAAATGAAGTATTCGGAATTGACGAATTTTCCCAATCAACGGATTTTCCTAATCCTTTACGAAGTGTTGTGACATCGCTCCCGCCTCCATGGGCATACACGTCACCTTCAAAACTGAAGGCGGCTTAAAACAACATGTAGTATAAACTATCAAATGTGAATATATATAATAGCTTCATAAAAGAAAATGAGATGTACATAATAAGGAAAGTGATGTTGTTTGGATGATACTAAACACCTTGATGCAGAAGATCCACCATGGAAGGCAAATGATGATTAATATATAAACTGGAGACTTCTTTTTCAGTGTTGGTTTGCTGAGCAGGGACAATTTTGCCACATTCCTCCTAACGGTATGAATTAGCGCCATCCAGAACTAGTCTCCATGTCGACATTCCTTCATGTGATTAACTACTTATAATGTTAATGGGAAGATAGACATAAAGAAATAAAAAATATAGATAGTACATCATCTTCAAAAAACAATCACAAACACAACTCATGCATCAAATGCATAATTAAGAACTCATAATAAACACCTAAAGGGTTTTAGTGAATAATCACAATAAGCATAAAGTCACATAAGGTATAAGTACTAAACAATGCAACTTTTCTGATGATCTAGCCCCCTAAATCAGGACAGTAACACACAAAAGAGTCACAGTCTACTTATTTTGAGTTGTCTAAGAAAATACCCCTGTGCTTCACAAGACTAGAGGAAAGCCCAATCTCACAAATGGCAAGTAGGATGCATTTACATAAGTTCCTTAGTACGCAAAATCCAGAAAAAAGTTGAGAAGATTCAGTAACAATGAGGTTAACAAAACCGATAAGACTCTGAAAACTAACTTAGCATAATCCAAACTATCCAATGACAATGTCAAAATAATTGTGCACACAGAAATAACATAAAAATTAGAAACATCATATACAAAAGACAAAGAAATCAACTTTAGCACTGGAAAAAAACGTGTGTACATATCTACACAAGGAACTTCCAGATCTACCATAGAAGGATAAAAATCACAACTCTTCTATTTAACAATGGTAAAATACTTGTTTTCTTTGAAAACGTTGTCTTAAGAGCCAAATGTAAACATCACAAATCTAGTACGTAAAAGTAGACTAAAACTTGTGACAAACCAAGATTGACAGACAAAGACCCGATCTCGTCAGTTAAAGATGTAGAAGAGCTTGATAACAGGACATTGAAAACACAACAGATAGTAAAAAAAGAAGTGACAGGAATACAAACCTTGTTTTGATGACCCATCGCAATGGCTTTGACATGTGAGTAAGGTGTTGGCGATCACTGGTATGTAGGAAAGGCTTTTGGATTTCAGAAGACTACTTGAACGAGAACGTTAAGAAGGCTTTTATGTTGTGTGAATTTGAAAACTTAATACAAAATGACATCGTTTATGTAGTTTAGGTAAACTATGCCATTTATTATTTGTTGTAGTTGTTTGGAAGTAGTCTTAATTAATTTGCTACGATTTGCTATTTTTAGTCGAGAATCGTCAGATGGAGCAGCTAATACATGGTTTGTTGCTAAAGGTCGCGGGTTCATAAATAATTTTTAATAAATTATTTATAAACTCTAAATAAAACATAATTTGAATTAAAAATTAAATGAGTCATTTGAAAACTATTTGGAATTTATAGGTTGACAGTTGAAATAAAATAACATTGTTGTAAAATTATACATTTTCATTAATATAATTTCAAAAAATTTATTTGAATAAATAAACATTGTAACACTTGTAATTAATATATGAACTCATTGTAATATAATTATAAAACTATTTGTAACAAATTATATTTAAAGATTAGTCATTCCCAAAAATAATTAAGGAAGTGAGGAACAATTGCATATATAATTGAGAAGATTAATTTTTCTTTTTTATTGGTAATAGGAAAAAATAATATATGTTAATTAATTAAGAAGAAAAGGGTTGGGTATTTTACGACTTTTATAATTATTCGTAGCGAATATATTAAGATTAGGTGATGCTTTAAGAAATTAGTAGCCAAATGTTGTATAATTTACAACGCTATAGGTGTCTCGTAGCCAAAGCGTGTCGTTTGGTGACAAATATTGGTATTGTCGCAAAATGAGGCCTATCAGAATAATATAACTACGTCATTTTTTTCTTCCTTTTTCCAAACCTATTGGCGACGATGATTATATATCATAGCTAAAGGTTTGCATTTGACAACGATTGGTAGGTTCGTCACTGAATGTTGCAACATTAAAAAAAATTGAAGTGGGACGATGTCGTTTATATTGCGACAACAACGTCGCCCCACTTCAATTTGATCAGACCTGCCATCCTTCCCTTATTCTTTCTTCCTCGCGCGCTTCTTTGTTTTCTCTGACACAATCTTAAAGCATGTCATTGTTTCTTCAATGCATCCTTCTCCTATTCTTGTCAATTTTCTGTCTCTATCTTCAGTTGTTCTCTGTTCTTCACCACATGTGGTAAGTTTTCTTTCATTTTTTCTGGGTTTGGTTGTGAATGTGTTAATGTCCCGAATAATGAATGTGTGCTGCTGTCTTCAAATTTTTGAGTTCTTTTCATGAATTGAACAAATGTATTGTTGGGTTTGTGTTGCATTGTGTTATGGTAAAGAAAGGGTTAAGAATGAATGAATGGTTGAACTTGGGTGTGTTTTATATTGTGCTTAGAAGGTGTTCGATGAAAGTAAGAAAACAGTATATTATTTGAAAAAACCTATTGACATTCTTTACCAATGCATCATCATTTTGTTAAACATTTTTCTGAAAGTAAGAAAACAATATATTATTTTAGTTGTTAAAGAAAATTAATTAACATGTTGCTAAACCAGTATGGATGAATGCACATTAAAAACAAAAATATCCATCATAAATTAGACTCCTAAAAGTCGACTACAATAAAAGATTGATAACAATTTGGCTCTTAGGCGTAACAATTAGTTTTTAGAATTAGTTAAGAAAGTTACTACTTATTAATTTAATAAATATGTGGAATGAGAACAGTAACATCAATTCAAATTTATTTCATAGTTTTCAATTTATTTATAATAGAATTTGTTGTT
>JAOQMS010000178.1:18379979-18395887 GCA_027563885.1 Erythroxylum longipes
TGAGTGGGATTCTGAATGTAACTTGGCCTCCAAGCTAAGGTGCCTATATATAGCTCATTCGAGCTTTGCTCTCGGGAAGTCAGAGAGAGAGCATTCCTTGTATTCTTTTGAGGGAAAGTAATATAAAGGTTGGTTTAGCCGTATCTCTGTGAGTTCCTTTGTTGCCTATCTTTTCTTATTGCTTTCTTAAGCATTGTTTCTTCGAGTGTGCGAGCGAGACACTTTGAGGGTTCGTTGAGGGCTGAGTCTTGCTTAAGCAGACTAAGTGAGACTGCCGTACAAAGAGTGTTGGCGATAGAATTCGGTGAAAGTTCGAGTCCCCAGGTGACCTTTGTATCAGCTGCTATAAACAAAGCAGTCACTCTTGATAGATTGAGTTATCTAAATTTGTCTATTAATTGCTCCTTTTGCAAAGGAAATCCAAAGACCAAGTGCCCCTATTCTGTAACTGTAAATTTTCCTTTGATATATGGAAAGGTGTTCACATTTATTGCATATTAACAAGTCTAGTCTTAATTAGGCTGAGTTCCTGGAATGGTTGCACTCAGATAAGAACATTTCTAACGGCACTTGTGATATCTTTTTGACTCTTATCTATATGAAATATGGAAGGAAAGAAACATCAGATACTGTAAGGGAGTGAAATGTTTCAAGGAGCTTGTTTAACTGAGTTCATTCTTTGTATTAGGGAGCAACTCGTAATTAACAAAGAGGATAGAACTTGTAGTGACATAGTTGCTTCTACTTGATGACAAAATGCGGACCTAAATTAGGAGACGCTCTAGATTGGAGTGTTCCTTCCATGCAATGGGGATGAATTTAAGAGGATATTTGCGAGAAAGTATGAGCTTCCTTGGGTTAAAAGTAATTGTATTCCGTGCATTACTATATGTACGTAGTATGTGTGTATACTACGTACATATATGTAGTATGTGTGCATTACTATATGTAGATGCTGGTTACCTTCCTTTTGACTTTAGTTTAATAGCAGATATGCCTTTTCTTTTAACGCTAATGCCTAATTTGTATTTATCCTTTTATTAATATAATTTTAATTTTTTTTTAAAAAAAAGTTAGTAAAATTCATGTTTTTATCACAAAATAAACAAGTTTTATGTTTTTTAACCAAAAAAGAAACAAACATCATAATAAAACAAACAATCCCTGAATATTTTATATGAGAATTTCTTTGTCGACTCCTAACTGAAAATGCTATTGGCAAAGCCAGAAGCAGAAATTGGCACATAATCTGGACAAGTCAAAACAACGCCCGGGTTTAGATGACTCGCGCAATACATGGTTTCATGAATTTGTGATACGAAAGCTAGGTGCAATCGGAGAATTTAGACCAGTGATATATGCAGCTGCTAGTGAATTGGAGAATTTAGACCCTCTTGGAAAGACAAAGGATGGAGAGTCTGGTTGTGCCTTTTAGAAGGAAAGGGTAAGTTCTTCCTGAAAGATGGCCTCTTCTTCAGATGGTGTAAAGTTCTCTTGGAATAAAACGTCCGAAAGACGGGCAAAGTCCTCTCCTTGCACTTGAGAATGGCGAAGAATAGAATCCTGAAGGCTATTACAATTACCACAATAGCAGCTAAGTCCCACCATTTTGAGTAATCAACGTTGATTCCAAGCATGTTTGTCAGAATGATTTCGCCTTTAAGTTTCGGCCCTCCAGGTACTAAAGGATCAAACTCAATTCCAATCATGTCGTTCTTATATGCTCCCTGCAGTGTCCAGTGTGCTTGTGAGGGATTCCATTGTCACAAAATTGGTCAAATGCTGCATGCTTGAGCAACATGTGGAGGAAATAATTGTCATATCTACTAAGTTTTCCTGCAATTACCTCCAAACCCCATGCTCCATAATTGATATAAGAAACTGGATAACGCCAGAAAACCTTGGGAAGCATGGGCATCGGTTCGAAGAATCCGGAGGTTGCCATTAAAATTCCCTGCTCAGGAAGCACCAATCCAAATGAAGACTTTAGGTTAATGTGAAGAAAAAAACAATGTAATAGAAGTTGCAGGAGATTTGTTATTCTTACTATATATCCAGCTCCAATGATTACTCCCATTAAGAAGTTTGGGACCAGTGAAGCTATTGTCATCATGCAGCTCTCTACAGCTGCTATGGCGCTTATCAGGTCAAGACTGATGTACAAGAAATGGGAGAATTCGGACCGAAATTTCACCATGTAATACACTATACTTGCTGTAGCGGTGGACATTCCGGTCAAATAAGGAAAGGAAGACAGGAAGTTTGACAGAACATAGAGGCCTATGCCGTAATGCTGGTTGAGCCTTTCCTTGTGGAAGACCTGCTAGATAAAACAGCCATGAATTAGGAATACTTCATGAAAATCTACCCAACCCTGCATTAAAACTAATTAATTAACCTTCAATTCTTCAATGAAAGATTGAAAGCCTCCAATGGACATGAATGTCATGAATCCAGATACAAAACCTCCACAAGCCCTGCGGGCAAAGATTGCAGTATAGCCTCTACCAACATTGTAAAAGATGGTGCCAACACAAAGAGACAAGGCTACGTAAACACCAATTCTTATCCAGTAGTACCCTATATCTCTCCACATGTTCAAGAATGATCTTCGAGTCAATACTGAAAGTTGCTTCCACCAGTTTACTTGGTTCTCATTTTCCCTGTTGATTGCTAGTCCTTTCTGCAGTACAAAGATTGAGGTTCATGAACAGTTCAATGTTTAATAGTCCTGAGTGCCTGCCAATATCTTTGACATTTATTAACAAGTAGGATCTGCATCTGCTTCACATGACTTTGGAAGTCACTTGTTACTCCAATTTGGCTGCTGATAGATTAGGTGCTAGTTGCCATTTCGTGAGATATATTAGGATCTCATGTCACAATTTTGACAGAGTACGATATTAAGATTCGTCAGAAACAGAAGTTTACCAACTATTTTTACTGATCCTATGAAAACCAAGACCACTTTGTGCATGCTAATACATGGTATTAGAAACAGAAAATTTAGCAAGCAAAGGAAACTATAAATGCTTACGATTGCCAAGATTTCTTCAATCCTTGCTCCTGATCGAACTGCATGGCTAGAGAACCTGTATTGCTTTACAAGTATTGCCTTTATCTGTGCTGTTGGTAAGTTTTCGAAGGAATCTGACGGCATATGAATGACCTAAAGTCATGGAAACAAGAAAAATGGAACTTGGTGACTACGATTTTTTTGAAAAACAAAATCTTCCATTTTCAGGATTGAGGACAGCTAACATCTAGTGTGAACTTAAGAACTTCAGTTCATGCCTGCAATATTGGTTCATTTTTGTGTTGGCAAGCAACAATGGTTCACTTTTTGTGTAAGTGCTGGAAAAAAAAAAACACCAACATAGGTCTTTGGAAGGACTTCCTCAAATTTACTAAAGATTTATCTTATACTTACCCTGGAATATTCTGTCAAGGTAGCAGTGACAAGGTCAAAGTCTGAATTGATACAGCGAAGGAAATGATCAGAAGGGTTTCTTCGTCTTGGACATGGAAATCCAGCTTCAGCAAAGAACTAGAAGATTAACTCTTGTTAGATAAGGAACGAGAATTAAGGGAATCCTGTGCCTTATACACAAATAAAATGTTGTCACATTTGCTTAAAAATAGATCTTCGAGGACCTTTCATGCATTAGAAGTTTGAAAGCCCAGTTTGTTCTTCATCAAAATAACAAATGAAGAATAATATGTAGATTGTCGATGGAAGAACTCTAATTTTGTGATCAGTAGGAACTTATGCGTAGCTTCTTCCAAAGTTTGAACTTTTCTGGAGTGTTGGTTCTTTTTGATGCATCTGAAAATGAAATTTATATGTCAAAGATACCTGTAATGCCATCTTTGCTTCTCCGAAATAAACTGTTTCTCCACCAGATAACAAGACGAGGTAATCAAAGAGTGCGAAAACCTCACTGCTCGGCTGGTGAATCGCAGAGACGACTGTCCTTCCATCACAAGCAAAGCTTTTCAGAGCTTGAATGACAAAGAACGCTGAGGCACTGTCCAGGCCACTGGTAGGTTCATCGAGAAACAGCAGATGTGGCCTAACAATGGTCTCAAGTGCAATGCTCAATCGTTTCTTCTCCCCACCACTTATGCCTCTCAAATGCCAGTTTCCTATTACCCGATCAGCACAATCTTGGAGACCCATTTCCGTGATTGTTCCCTCCACAACACCATCAATCTCTTCTTTAGTCATGCGACTTGGAAGCCTCAAATGAGCAGAGTAAGCTATAGTTTCTCTCACTGTCAGGGTTCCCAGCATTGTGTTTTCTTGTGTTACGTAGGCCTGAATTATGGGTCCAGAAATTAGAAGAGAAACGGGCTTAAAAGAGATAAAATCATATACACTTTTAATTATTGATCATGTTGACTTGTTAATAAGTATTATAATCACTTTTATTCTTCTTACCAAAAGAATAATTTAAGGGAGTTTGAACGTGAGTTTGATGTTTAAAGAAAAACAGGACTTTAACTTTATCATCTCTTATAAGTATGGTAAGCATGTCACTATGTTAAGAATAAAAAGACAAAGTGTGGTAGAATTAAGTTGATTATATGAATGGTTACGGATTTTATATTTTGAACTTTAAAAGTTTAAGTATATAATGCAGGTATAATTGTTTGGATATTACTATATATATGTGTGGTTTTGCAGTATTATATGTAGAATGGAGTGACATTACAAGTGAATTATTGTTATAATAAAAGTGTGTTTCATTAAAATCCTTCCTTCCTCAAGTATTAATTCTTCTTTGAAAACACTATTTTCCTCTTCTTCTGTAACCAAGTTGTATTGGAGCGTTAATACTAGAAACAGTGGCAAATGGTAACATTATTCTCTTCAAGTCCTAAAACTTACAAAAGAAAAGTTTGACAATTGGTTCATTTATATCAAGGCACTATTTGATGCACATGATATATATGGGACATTGTAAAAAGAAAGTATAGTTAATTACTATATTCTTGAAAATACAAATGCTCTGACACAAGTCCAAAAGGATCTTCTACAAAGCACTAAGAAGAATGATCAAAAGGTTGTGTCTTTTATTAACTTAGTATTGGATGAGGCCTCCTTTAAGAAGATATTCGGTGCTACTAAATTGAAGCGATTATGAAACATATTTCAAGATGCCTTCAAAGGAAAAGGAAAGGTAAACTTTGTTTACTTCTAGAATATACAAGGTGAATTTAAAGAAAAGAAACCAAATTATTTGACAAGAATCATAGTCATTGTTAACAAAATAAGAAAGCTTGATGAAGAAGTGATTGGTTTAAAGGTTATTGAAAATTTCTTATATCATTTAGTGAGAAATTTGATCATGTGATAACTGCCGCTGAAGAATCACAAAGATTCAAAGATATGATAGTCGAAGAACTAAGTGGATCTTTTGAAGTTTATAAAGAGAAGCTTAACAAGAGTAAGAAAAATCCTATATATCATGTTTTATAACTAAAATTCACTACGAAAGACAAGGAGGGAAAAGAAATTACAAGCTATGTAGGTCAAGGTTGTTGATGTGATTGAAGTCATGAAAGAGGAGGAAGAGGTGTCCATTTTTAATCTCAAAATAGAGTTGAAAGTTAACAATCTACCTCATTAAGAATACATGAAAGAAGAGGAATCAAGTCATACCAAAAAGATAAGGCAAGTCTCAAGTTTACTGCTACACTTGTCCTGAATTTAGACATAATTCTTAAAAATATAAAAGTGATAATAATGATGACATAATGACTAATCTTTCTTATGAAGAAAAGATCAAAAATAATGATGAGGTGGAGTGCACTCTTTTAACAGCTTGTAAAGACTTACAGCAAGGAGAGAAATTATGTAGCATTTTACAAAGATTTATTAGAGCAAGTAATCATATGTATAAAAATAAAGATTTATCAATAGTATTTGATAAGAGATTTGGTAGCAGTATTATTTTTGAAGATTCCACCAAAATTTTTGGGGAAACTAAAATCTTGATACATTTAAAGAAAGAAACTTAACAACTAATTTCAAATTGTTTATTATGTACTCCATATATGAAGAGTAATATTTTGAGCATGCGTAAACTATTATAGAAAGGTTATAATGCCTTTTAATTTCTCATAAAATATTGTAGCTTGTTCTTAAAAAATGGTGTAGGGAATTTGGTTGTCATAGTGCTTATGACAAATAATTGCATATTTTTCTTACAAATAAATATTGCTAAATGCTTGATGTTATATTATAAAAATCTTATATAGCTTTGACATTTAAGATTTGGATGAATAAATTTTGGTCTACTCAAAATAATGGCAAGCAATAAGATGGTAAATAGTCTGCCTCCAATAAATTTGCCCAATCATCTATTTGAAGAATTTTTTTAAAAAGTAAACTTAGAAAGAATTTTTCAAAAGCATTTCAATCAAGAACTTCAAGAGTATTATAGTTAATTTATACTAATTTGGCTAGGCCTATCTTCATGTTCTTTTGGTAAGAAGAAGTATTATATTTTATTTATTAATGATTCGAGTAGAAAAACAAGGGTGTACTTTCTTAAATAAAATATCAAAGAATTTTAAATATTTTCATAGTTTAAAACTCTTACAAAAAAAGAAAGTGGATTTAAAATATAAGCTTTAAGATCAGACATGAGAGGTGAATTCACCTTCAATGAGTTTTAAGAGTTTTATGATGGACATAGGATTCATTGATTTCTAATTACTTTATTCAAGAGAAAGAATAGAACAATTCTTCACATGGTAAGGACCATGATAAAACTAGGAAAATGTTGAAAGAATTTTACACTCAAACTATCTATTATGTTGTGTCTTTGTTAAATTGGTGTAAAAGTTGTAATTAACAAGACTCTCCTTGAAGCATAGAATAAAAAAAAACAATAGTATCTCCTTTGAAGGTATTATGAGAGCATTATGTATGTCCACATTCTTGATCAAAAGTGCTCTAAACTTAATGAAAAAGTAAGAAATGTGTGTTTATTTATTATGACTATTAATCCAAGGTAATAATTTAAGTAATGGACAGGTGTTCGTTAGTATAATTGTGGACTTTGACGAGGAAGCCAAGTGGTATTCAAAAAGTGACAATGAGAAAGGTATAGTTTTCTTTCTTTCTTAGATAAAGAACATGATATTAAAGTAAGAAGAGAAGTCACCACTCCTTTATCATCACCATCATACGGTGAAATTGGAGATTATGAAAGAAGTTTAAGTGAAATGCCTTAGCATTCAAGGAGGCTTCATAATATTTATCATAAAATTGATAGAATTAATGATCTTATACTAGTTTATCTTTTGCTCATACTAAGCCAATTGAATTTATTGAATTTAATAAATCTGTTAAGAATGAAAAGTTGAGAGAAGTTATGAATGAAGAATTAAGACCAATTGAAAAGAACAATACAAGGGAATTAACAACTCTTTTGAATAAACATGTTTTTGTTCGTTTAAAATGGGTATACAAAATAAAGAAAAATCAAAAGGAGAGTTGAAAAAGACACAAAGCGAGACTTATTACGGTGGGGTATAAGCAACATCAAAGGATTGATTATAAAGAAGTATTTGTTATAATAAATTGCATGGAGACCATGCAGCTAATTATTTCTTTGACAGGTCAAAGTAAATGGAAGATTTTTCAAATGATTTTCAAATTAACCTTTTTCAATGGCTATCTTGAGGTGAAGATTTATATGTAACAACCTCTTGTTTATATGGTGAAACGACTTAAAAGAAAAATATTGAAAATAATAGAAGCTCTCTATTGAATAAAGCAAGCACCAAGAGTTTGAAGTTATAAATTATCAAATATTTTCAAGAAAATAGCTTTATCAAATGTCCTTATGAATATGCTCCCCATATAAAGGTGAGTGACAGTTTAATTTAATTTTATTGTTATCTTATATGTTAAATAACCCAAAGATGTTTTTAAAAATTCAATTGAATAATGAGCCATAAATTAGGGATGACATATTTAAGACTTATATCCTATTATTTTAGGATAGAATTGACACAAATGGAGAACAACATTTTCATCTCGTAAGAAAATTATGAGGAAAATTTTAAAAGAAATTTTATATAAGTAGTTATGACCTAGTCAACATTATAGTGGAATATGGCAACAAATTATTCAAATATGATAAGGCCAAATTGTAGCTACAACATTGTAATGGAGCTTAGTTGAAAGTTTGACATATTTAACTTATGCAAAGATTAATATATTATTTGGAGTTTGACTAGTTAGTCATTATATGGAGGCTACAATATCAACCCATATGAAAACTATAAGAAGGATTTTTATCATGCATCAAAGTTACTCTTGATTTTTATTATATAAGAAGGATTTTATGATATATCAAAGGTACTCTTAATTTTTAACTATATTATTCTACCTCTAATAATTTTAGACTTAGAGATTTCAATAATAGTGATTGGGCTAGAGGCATTGCTGCTAGAAAGGGTACTACTAGCCTCATATTGTACGTGAGTAATATAAGTTTTTACTTGAAGGTCAAAGAAGCAATTGATTGTTATAAGTTAGCTTCATACTTTACTTGAGTAATATAACTTTCACTTAAAGCTCAAAGAAGCAACCGATTATTACTTATTAACTTGTAAAGTAGAATAAATAGTCCTTAGTTCTTGTGTGAATTGAAAATTTTGGCTATAAAAATTAATGGAAGAACTTCATTTTCTACAGAGGGAGCCTGCTGAAGTTTGTATTAATAACAAAGCCGTCATTGCTTTAGTAAATAAACTTCTATTTCATGAACGTAACAAGTATACAGATACGACATCTCATTTTATTTGTTAGTATGTTGTTAACAAGGTGGAGCTGCTCAGTTATGTGAAGTCTCGAAACCAAATTAAAGGTTCTTAAGTTTGATACTTTAAGGCAATAAGAAGCTTGCTTGGAATAACTAAATGTCATGCTTAAGGAGGGGGAGAGGTATGAAAACAATTATAACTTTAATTTTGAAGATAAATATGACTTTAACTCTATCATTATCTCTTAAAAATATAGGAAGCACTTAACTGCGTCAAAACTAAAGATAAGTACGTTAAAATTAGATTATGTCAATAATTTTGAATTATGTATATTAAAATTTAAGTGCATTGAGTTATAATTTAATATATAAGTATGATAAGAGTCTATAAATACTTAGTTGATTATTACTACATATGTATATATAGATGATCTTGTAGTATTGAAGTTCGAGTTGAGTAACATTACATGTAGTATTCTTCCAATAAAAATGCGTTTTGTTAAAATTCTCTCTCTTTCTTTGTAATCATTTCCTTTTTCTGAAAACCCTTGTTTCCTCTATTTCTATAACCAGCTAAGATTCATTTCTTTAAAACATAACTAAGATTAATTTTTTGCTTTGTGTTCCAAGCAATTTCCTTTTAAAACCACCTAAAGTTTAAGGGGGGAAGCAAAACTCCTTATTCATTCTAGGATTTATCATAAAGCCACAACAAAGAAATAGAAACAAACTTACGACGCCATTGTAGTCTTGTCTGATCTTCTTCCCATTAATGAAAATACTCCCAGCCATTACAAGATTTCCCGAAAGTCTACCTGCACAGATTGCAAAATATTCTGTAACATGTAACTTTGCAGTTTGCATATGGCAAATTCGTTTTATTGATCATGTTCTACTAGCATGTCAAAACTAAATACTTGGTAACAGTTTGACCAATACCAAGAGATTAATTTTACTAAGCAAGTAGTGCGTCTTTTGGAACATGTGGTATGGATTCCACCAACTTCAAATCGCAATGGAGCCTCTACACTTTTCTGAATATCAAAAAATATGCGGGACTGCCTGTCAGGGGTTTGATCTTTACCTTTACGTATAAAAAGGGAGGTTCTAATTCTGTCGAGGGATACCTTTACATATACCAAGGTTCTAATTCTGGGATGGGTGTTTGTATATGTTTTAGTTGCTACAAGATTTAACAGCCAAGACGCCAGTCACACTATTACAAGAAGAGGAATACAGGAAAAGGCTATGTTACTAAAGGCACAAGCTTCCATCTTAATGCTTTGATTAATAGCTCCATAGTCAGCAGGGCAATCATACTCCATAATGGGAGCTTTGACAATAGGTTTGTAGTCCTACTCTACTTTCTACGACTTGTTTATCTGTTCTTTTCTGATTGTATTCCTACATGTACTGGGATTATCAATAACTATGGATAAATGTCTTAATGGCCCGTTTTCTTAACTCAAAAACCCAAGTAAAAAACATTTTTAAAAAAAACGAAACAGATCAGTGATTCTGGTTGTGTTAATGATTTGAAAAGAATACCGAAAGGTCGAAATGTCAGAAACAGTTTCACAGGCTGATCTTCCAGTGGCACTAGTAGAAACAGGATAAACAAAATTTTAATCCCCTTATACCTGGTTTCCTTTTGTAATTACTAGATAGATCTTTTTCCCTTGGAAACCTCAAATCATTTACTTCCATTTTACCCCACGAACTAGCTTAACCTCACTTTCTTTTCTTTTCTGGCTAGTGATAAGGCTCCCCAAATTGCGATTTAGTGTCTTCTATTCCAGTTATTAGAAGACAAAAACAACCCTTCGATATTCTGAAACAAAATTTAAAAATTGAAGTCATATGATTTCCTAGGTTTAAGAAAAATAAAATGCATGCAAATAATAATCATTAAAATATGGAGTGTGAAGTAAAGAGAAAAATGATAGAGTAGAAAGGAAGAAGGAGCCCTAGGCTCAAACCCTTAGAACTGTGCATAATAGGTAAAACCATGGAAATATCCAAGCTACCCAAGAGCAGGGAAATTAATGGTTACTCATGATCAGGTGGACCACCTTTTAGTTTCATCAAATAGATTTTGAAAGTACAAAATTGCATGCACCTTCATTCAATCCGCCAACTTTACTGCAATTAACATTTGTGTCTTAGTCTCGGGGTTGGAAGCTAGGTTATACTTGTATTGAAGCAAGACAGATATTATGTAATAATTCTGAAATTAATAACCTTTTGTTAGTTTTGAGATGGGGAACTGTTCCAAGTTCCGACAAAAAAAAAAAAACACAATTATCTCCAACTTTTTCTGGTACTTCTTTTCTATGCCTAATTGCCTTTGCCACTTCCACCAGATTGAGGTTATCGGACATAATTCCTGACGTGTGACATTCCCATTGAAAGGCAAGGAAGTAGGTTAGAGAAACAGAAGAAAAAAGCCTTGTCACGTCTACTGACAGTGGTTACGGTTTGGATATCTTAAACACGAGAAGGTGAATACTTAGTCCTTGTTTTAAATGCTTGTGTTTAAGAAGTACTGCAACAACAACAATGAGAGTGCGCCGAAATGCGGGATCTGCTTGTGTTTAAAGAGTACTATTACAGTATTACTATAAGACCTTATTACGTGTTTCAGGTATCATTTCACGTCATTCAAGACCATAGCTATGCGTATGCAAAAGTAGAAATTTTGTTCTCCTTTCTGTGAAACAGCACCGGAAGTGTAGCAAATGCGAAAATACAGTTTCCAAGCACCCTGAATTTTGTTTTCAAAACAATTTATGAAAAAGTCAATTCAGGCCTTTTAATTTGCAGGCTAACCTAGCTGGTTTCTGCATTATACTTAGCAATGAACACAGTAAAATTTCCGGGATATCATTAAAAAGAGACAGACAGGTAGAGAAAAACATGGGAAACCTGCTAAAGTATCAAGGAGGGTTGATTTTCCAGAGCCTGATGGACCCATAATAGCCATGATCTTTCCAGGTTCAGCGTAGCCGTTAAGCCCATCAAGCAATCTTCTAGTAGGTCCGTTGCCAAAATTTGGAAGCACCACTGTTAAATCTTGCCACACCATGTACATAGCTCCTGCAACATGATCATCACCTTGTCCTGACAGACAAACCTCAACATTCTTGGCGTCAACACTGCTGCCACCATCTCCAGGATTACCAGTAGTTACTGGCTCTATCTCCATTACAGTCACAGATACTCCTGTCTAGAGCTTGAAACCTGCAAAGAACACTTGAAGATGACTTACATGTACATATGTATATATATATATATATATATATAACTTTATTTCATTTTCTGTCAAAGGTTAAATGATGTGACAGGCAATTACAGGTTCACAGTTGAATAAGTTAATGTGCAAGTAACTCTCAACACCAACCTCTCTGAAGATAGACAGAAGAGGGAATATATATGGGAAGATGTGCTCTGCCTCTGCCAGTATTTAATTTTTTAAGTGGAGAAACACTATGAACTTAGTAAAGTACTTTAGGACGGTAACTAATCACCAACCCTATCATGAATGCGTCATAAATTAACTGCTGGCAACGAAAAGTTTGAGTAGGAGAAAGTGATACCACAGGCAGTCCAAATGTTGTAGCTACCGAACACTTTTCGCATCATATTACACAAATCTTATGTGTCAAAGATTTGGACCCGATTGGCCTCTTTCCCTTATTGCATACACAGTCTAGTTAACTTTATTTGGATAAGAGCTACTTTTACATTTTGCATTAGTCAAGCATTTAGCAAAACTCCTGATTACCAACTACCTCTGTCCTCTTGCAACTTCATGGTCTACTTTTTTCCAGTGGTTATAGGGAACTATGTAGTTTAGCTTTTGTTTTACACCATTAAAGACTTGTATGCTACTTCATTTGACAACATCAAAATAACAGAGCTGATCGATGTAATTTATGCCAAACTTGAAAAATTTTGAAGAAGGGAAAAATATATTAGATTTATTGTTTTCATAAATAAATACTTTTATTTTTTGTTAAATTGTTTATTAGAAATTCAAGCCGTACATTGAAACCTTATCTGATACTTTATTCCGTATATATTCCAATTACATTACGGCAGCATAAATGAATTATTCCTCCGAGAAAGATGTCACGCCAATTGGTAGGATAGAATTGTTGAAAGTCACAGTAGCGTTACGCAAATAATTATCTTATCGAAATTGAGATGCAATGCACATGGCACAATGCATCTACAAATAGTGGACTACGCCTAAGCACTAATACTTAGGTTCAATCACACCACCTAAACAGTGACCAGCACATGCGTGTCATTACGACCGAAAATTATGCTTGCGAGATCATTTTTACAGGTAAAGATTGATCTGAATGTTTAAACAAGTTCTACCTTATTACTTGAGTTGTACTCTTCATTATCTTGATTACATGGCAGAGGATTTAAAGAGAAGTATCAGAAACAGACGCACATTTTCACTTTGGTCGCTGCAAGATGAATAATTTTTATTATGCCGTGGCAGTTGTGAACAAGATGAGGGACGGTGGTGGTGGAACTGCGAAGAGTACTGATGATGTTAAAGAATTAGGATAACAGAGTCTAACAAAAAGAAAACATAAAGTCTAGGCAAGCGCATCGGGCGTTGTATGTTAGATGACAACGTTGGTCAGTGATGGATAACTCACCTAGGACTCAGCTACCGTCAATGCTTCCATGCATGTGCTAACCTAATCTGGGTAACCAATCTGGGTAACCAGGATGATGGTGTTGATGTTGGGCACAGCGGGTATATTTTTTGAGAAAAAGGAAAAATAAATGAGCGAAAATAGATACAATATTTTTAATGTAGTTTACCTTTAATTTTGGGCTATGTCTACAGACAAAACTCAGAATAATTCTTTTACTATTACAAATAGTAGGTTTACAGAGGTAAACTAAAAAAGTGGCTCACAAGGTGTTTCTCAACCTAAAAATACTAATTTCACTATTTTGTCGCTTACCAACCCTTTAACAAAATATTTCCTAACGTCAGAGCGTTGCTTTGCTCTGGTTTTCTTCTGTGTTTTTCGTATGAAGCAGGGAGTGCCTTATATAGGCACTCCACTGCGTGAGACAACTACAAATGCAGCTGTCTTCTTTTTATTTTCAACAAATGCAGCACCGAAGTCGATGCCACATTTTTCCTTTTATTTTCAACAAATGCCACATTTGTTGAAATTGGTGTCCCTCTGCATTAGTTGAAAATGATGTCCCTCTATGTGAGGGACCCACATCCAACAAATCTCCCCCTCTTGATTACATGGAGGGCTTTATCATGCCTGCTACTGATCGACAGTACTCGAACTTGCCTTTTGGTAGAATCTTGGTTAACACGTCTGATCCATTTTTATTAGTATGGATCTTTTCTAACAGTAATTGTTTCGTCTCCATCACGTCTCTAATTCAGTGATATCTCACATCAATGTGTTTTGATCGTGAATGAAAAGAGGCATTCTAACCAAGGTGAATAGCGCTCTAACTGTCACAAAACAGTTGACACTGTTCTTGCTTGATACCAAGTTCATTAAAGAACTTCTTCATCCATAGTAACTCCTTATAGGCTTCTATTGCTGCAATAAACTCCGCTTCAGTTGTAGAAAGTGCAAAACACTTCTGTAACTTTGACTGCCATGCCACAGCTCACCCTGCAAAAGTGATCAAGTAATCTGATATAGACTTTCTCGAGTCAACATCTCCAGCCATATCTGCATCTGTATAACTAGCTAACACAGGTTCTGCTCTTCCAAAACATAAGCATATTTAAGATGACCCTCGAAAATACCTGAGAATCCACTTGACTGTAGCCTAATGTTCCTTTCCAGGACTTGAAAGGAAACGACTCACAACTCCGACTGCATGAGCAATATCTGGCCGTGTACAAACTATAGCATACATCAAACTTCCAACTGCTGAAGCATATGGAATTCTGGACATTTCTTCCTTCTCTTCATCTGTAGAAGGACACTCTCTGGAACTCAATTTAAAGTGATTAGCAAGAGGACAACTAATCACTTTAGCTTTGTCCAGTTTAAATCTCTGAAGTACTTTATCAATGTACTTTTCTTGTGACAACCATAGTTTCTTGGCGCTTCTGTCTCTGATAATTTGCATGCCAAGAATCTACTTTACTGATCCTAAGTCCTTTATGGTAAAAGACTTACCCAGTTGTTTCTTTAGATTGTTGATTCTAGAAACATTCTTACCAACAATCAACATATCATCTACATAGAGCAATAAAATAATGAAATCATCAGTAGAGAATTTCTTCATAAATACACAGTGATTTGAAGTAGTCTTCTTGTAGCCTTCCTCCCCTATAACAAACTTGAACTTATACTACTGTCTTGGTGCCTGTTTTAGACCATATGGACTGTTCTTTAGTCTATAAACATAGTCTTCTTTCCCCTTTTTTACGAAACTCTCTGGATGCTCCATGTGTATCTCTTCTTCCAAAACCCCATGTAAGAAGGCAGTTTTGACATCCATTTGTTCAACCTCCAGATTAAAACTTGCGGCTAGCCCTAGCACTGTACGTATGGATGTCATTTTCACCACTGGTGAAAATATCTCATAAAAGTCAATACCCTTCTTTTGGCTAAATCCTTTGACCACTATTGATGGATTGTAAAACCTATCTACTTGTTTTACGCTCAAGAATCGCAAGTGAACAGGTCATAACTTGTACTTAGAAAGAGCGGATATTGATCCAACAGGGATTGATGCCCAGACACTACTTAATTTAGAGAAGACCTTGTTTAAAAAATAAAACTGTTTAATGCAATTAATCTAGAAAATTAAATTAAAATCAAAAGACTAATGTAAACAATGGACACCGCAATTGCAGAAAATCTGAATTCAAAGATCTAAATGTTAGAGATTACTTTTTCTTTATTCTGTCTCCCTCATGTTTCATTGATTGAATTGTGTCTCATCTTAGATTTCTGAATGTACTAATTACCCTCTCTTAAGGTGTAACTATTTGTCCCTAATTGAATTTACGGGAATCGATTGAACCATCTCTCAACCTACCCAATGACTCTACCGATTCAACTAGTTATTAAACTATCCTATGGATGATCAATTGACTAATTG
>JAOQMS010000178.1:18395987-18422118 GCA_027563885.1 Erythroxylum longipes
AAAACATTATAATTAATACCTAATCACAACAAATTAATCAAAAATAAACCTCAAAAAGAATTTAGCATAATCTTGTTAATAAGAAAAGAATCGGGGTCCAACATGTCATGAGGAGTAATATGCAGATTCACCATATTAACATTATAGACTGTACCTAAAGTAGAGGCAATATGGGTCATCCCAGAAGATGTATTCTGTTTAGTGATCACACACATTAATGATTGAAAAATTCTATATGGAGTGTTAATTTTAAGCTTTCTGTCCATACACCATAAAAAGAAGAGTTCTTTAGCTGAACATTTATTGACTTCAGTTTTGTTAAACACAATCAAGCATATAAATTTATGTAACAACAAATGTCCAGCACTCTTGATCAGAGAGTTTGGTGCATTACGTGAATCGTAATGGGTTTCACCAGTGAATCCACATCAAAATCAGGATGGTAATCTAAACTTTTGTATTGGACAAGTTAAACAATTCACGCATGATAAAATAATCGATTTTAAAAATATTGCCTCCGGGCCTAAACCAAAACAAATCCCTTTTAAAATTATATCTAACTGTTGTAAATAACTCTATAGATAGAGTTGAATAAATGGGCACATCACACCGAACAAATCTATTCCACCCTATATTCGTAACTAATAGTTCAAGTCGGCGTCTCACTCCTATATTCTCTAAGACTTCAAAATTAAAATACCTAGGAGTAGCAAGTACTCTATTTTTAAAATCATGAAAACGTGCACCTTCTTCTTCCGAGTAAATCAGAAATGGGGCCCGATAAGCGACTACTAAGTTGGGTTTTCCTTCACCAGAAACTTGATGGCGGAGCTCATCAACCGGTTGTCTTACCCTTCTTGTCCTTGGTAGAGCCATTGTTAGAATAAAATCTACACAAACTAGAGAGAGATAGAGTGAAATTCATATGTTAGAGAGAGAAAATCAATCCCCACCTAAATCTTGATGTTTTTGAATGATTGATGCATGAAAATAGTGAAGAAATGTAAGATGAATAGATAAGGATGAGGAAAATACCCAAAATCTAGATGAAAATGAAGAGCTTTTTTAGAGAAAAGGAAATGAAGGTCATGGGTTAGAGAGAGAGTGAAAAAATTTTAAAAGATAATGAGAGGAAGAAGGGGGGGGGGGGAAGTTTTAAACCCCCCTTTGGTTGGAATTCCCACGGGAGTGGGATTCTTCTCCAGAAATTTTCTGGAGAATATTCCCACGTCTGTGGGAATCCTCCCAATTCCCACAGGCATGGGTTGACTCTCCAGAAACTTTCTAGAGAGGATTCCTACGTCTGTAGGAATCACCCCAATTCTCACGAATTGGTGATCCTCAAAATTTTAAATCGTCTTTCACGTGTAATTCCATTCTCTATGATTCCAACAGCTACAAAAAAAATCAAGATTATATCAAAAGAAAACAAATCGAAATTCAAACACACCAAATTAAACGTCTATCAAATACAACTAAACAGTAACATATTAAAATAAATCGAAGAACTACCTAGGTAAAAACACTAAAAGGAACTAAGCATGCTAAGTAAGTTAGAGTCATTAGCTCGACCTTTCCTCATAAATTCATGAGCAAACGTAAGATAAGAAAGAGATAACCTCCCTTTCTTATGGATATGTCCCTCCATAATATGACTTATAGCAATGCCCATTGACTTTGAATGATTCTCCCTTATCATTTTCTAACTCCAAAGCTCCATGGGCAAATGTTCAAAGAACTTTGAAAGGTCCACTCCATCTTGACTTGAGTTTTCTCGGAAATAGTCGAAGCCTTGAATTAAACAAAAACACTCAGTCTCCCTTTTTGAATTTCTTCTTTTTGATGTGGCCATCATGCCATTTTTTAGTCCGTTCTTTGTATAACTTGGCATTCTCAAAGGCGTCATATCTTAATTCATCCAACTCATCAAGGTGTAACAATCACTTTTCTCCTGCCAACTTCCAATCCATATTCAATTTTTTTATCGCCCAATAAGCTCGATGCTCCAATTCGAATGGTAAGTGGCAAGCCTTACCATATACAAGTCGATATGGTGTTGTACCTACTAGAGTCTTAAAAGTTGTTCGATATTCCCACAGGGCATCGTCTAATTTTGTTGACCAGTCTTTTGTTGAAATGTTTACTATCTTTTCCAAAATCCTTTTTAGCTCTCTATTCACCACTTCCACTTGACCACTAGTTTGAGGATGGTACGAGTAGTCACTCTATGATGAACATTGTATCTTCTTAGAAGGTTCTTAAATGATTCGTTGATAAAGTGACTTCCTCCGTCACTTATGATTGCTCTAGGCACGCCGAATCTAGTAAAAATCTTCTTAATGAATTTCTAAACCACCTTACTATCGTTGGTGTGGAGTAGCAGTCGCTTCAACCCATGTAGAAATATAATCAACTCCAACCAAGATATAAGTATTGCCTTCAAAAGGTGGGAATGGTCCCATGAATTCCAGACCCTATACATCAAATATCTCCACTTCCATTATATTCGAAATTAGAATTTCATCGCATTTTGATATGTTGCCAACTCTTTGATATCTATCGCATTTGAGCACAAAATCTCGAGCATCTTTGAACAAAGTTGGCCAATAGAATCCACACTCCAAATTCTTGCACCAGTCTTGTTAGCTCCATAATGTCTTGCATACAGTGAGCTACGACATTGAGTTAAGATCTCAGGCATTTCATCTTCAAAAACACACCTGCGAATTATGCTATCAGCACAGATCTTATAAAGTACAGGTTCATCCCAAATATAATGGCCGCACTGAAATACAAATCGCTTCCTTTGTTGATACGATAAATCGGATGGAAGGATACCACCTGAGAGGTAGTTTGCAATATCTAAAAACCAAGGGAGGAAAGGGTTATCTACCATCATCAATGTCTCGTCAGGGAAGCTTTCTTTGATATCCTCTTCCTTACGATGTCTGACTTCGAATCTGGATAAATGATCTACTACAACATTTTCTGCTCCCTTTTTGTCTTTGATTTCAATGTTGAATTCTTGAAGCAGGAGTACTCATCAAATAAGCCTAAACTTGGCATCCTTCTTAGTGAAAAGGTAACGCAATACTGCATGGTCTGTAAACACAATAACTTGTGAACCTAACAAATAAGAACAAAATTTTTCACAAGAAAATACCACTGCAAGAAACTCTTTTTCAGTAGTTGTGTAATTCAATTGGGCTCCTGTCAACGTCTTGCTTGAGCAATAAATGACATGTAGCCTCTTTTCCTTTCCTGACCTAGTACACACCCAACAACATGGTCGTTTGCATCACACATAATCTCAAATGGGAGTGACCAATCCGGCGATGTCAGGATTGGTGCTGTTATCAGTGCCTCCTTCAACCTGTTAAACAAAGTCAAGCATTTGTCATCAAAATTAAAATTCACATCTTTTACTAATAAATGGGTTAAGGGTTTTGCAATAAGAGAAAAATCTTTAATGAATCGTTTGTAAAACCCTGCATGACCAAGAAAAGCTCGAGCACCCTTGATGTTAGAGGGTGGCGGTAACTTTTCAATTACTTCCATCTTAGCTCAATCCACTTCAATCCCTTTATGTGAAATCTTGTGGCCTAATACACTTCCCTCTTGGACCATGAAATGACACTTTTCCTAATTTAGAACTAAATGTGACTCCTCACATCTCTGGAGCACTTTATCCAAGTTCAGAAGACAGTTATCAAAAGACTCTCCAAAAATAGAGAAGTCATCCATAAATACTTCTATAAAGTTTCCGTTCGTGTCTGCAAATATGGCCATCATGCATCTTTGAAATGTAGCAGGAGCATTACATAAACTGAAAGGCATCCTACGGTATGTAAATGTTCCATATGGACATGTAAAAGTGGTCTTCTCTTAATCTTTCGGATATATAAATATTTGATTGTACCCTGAATATCCATCCAGAAAGCAATAAAAAGAATGACCAGACACTCTTTCAATCATTTTATCCACAAAAGGTAAAGGAAAGTGATCCTTCTTGGTGGCCAAATTTAACTTCCTATAGTCAATGCACACTCACCATCCAGTGACAGTTCTGGTGGAGATCTTTTTCCTTCTTCATTTTCTATAACTGTTATGCCACCCTTCTTTGGCACACATGATACTGGACTCACCCACTCACTATCTGAAATGGGGTAAATTATTCCTGCATCTAAAAGTTTCACCACTTCCTTCTTTACAACTTCTAGCATATTTGGATTTAATCTTCACTGTCTTTCTTTCACAGTTATACGACCTTCTTCTAAGTTGATCCTATGCATCACCACATTAGGGCCAATCCCCTGAATATCATAAATTTGCCACCTTACAGCATTCATCCTTTTCGTAATAGTCTCCACCACTTTCTCTTCTTGTTCACAATTTAATTCATTCGAGATAATGATGGGTAAAGTGTGGTTCTTTCCTAAAAAAGTATATCGCAAATGAGCAGGTAAAGTTTTAAGCTATAAAATTGGAGGTTTAACTATAGAAGCTGGTGTAGGTGCACCAACCCTCTATAATCTTTTGAGCTCCACTTCCTCATATACATCCTCCTCTTTTTCACTTTCATCTGTGTGTTTTCCATTAAATTCATGGACTTCCTTAATATCCTTTACACATTCGTCAATCACATCAATTTTCATACACACATTTCCATCCATTGGTCTATTCAAAGATTTTGTCATGTTAAACTCAACCTGTTCATCACCAATTCTTAATACAAGTTTCCCTTCATACACATCAACTATTGCCCTACCAGTATTTATAAAGGGCTTACCCAGAATCAATGGACAATTTTTATCAACTTCAAAATCTAACACAACAAAATCGACAGGAATGATAAACTTATCCAATTTTACCAATACGTCTTCCACAACTCCAAATGGTTTTTTGATTGATAGATCTACAAGTTGAATCAACATCGAAGTTAGTTTGACCTTTCCTAATCCCAGTTCCCTAAAAATAGATAAAGGCATCAAGTTAATACTTGCACCTAAATCATATAAGCATTTGTAAATCAAACTCTCCGACAACACATAGAATAGTAAAGCTCCCTGGATCCTGCAATTTTGAAGGCATCTGATTTGAAATAATAGAACTGCAGTTCTCCGTCAAAGTAACTGTCTGATTGTCTTCCCAAGTATGCTTGTGCGTGAATATATCCTTCAAAAAGTTTGCATACTTAGGCATGCACTCCAAAGCTTCTACTAATGAAAATTAATCTGTAGCTTCTTCAATTTCTCCAAAAACTTAGAAAACTGAGTGTCCACTTGATGTTGTTTTACTCTTTGTGATACGGGAGTTTGGGTTTGTATGGTGGTGGTGGTACATAGGACTTCCCTTCTTCTTCTGCTTTTTCTTCCATCTCTTTTCTTTTCTCTTTTTCTTGGTTATCTTTTCGTACGTTTGGCTCATCCGTTTGCTTTCCACTTTGAAGTGTAATAGATTTGAGTTGCTCCGTTGGGATCACTGCAGTATTGTTTGATAAGATACCTGTACTTTGAGAAAATAAAGTATCAGTAAGTTAACCTACCTACACCTCCAAGTTATGAATTGATGAGGCATGGTTCTTTACGATTTGATCAAAATTTTCCTCCATCCTCTTGTGATTCTTCCCTTGGCTTACATGCATCCTTTTATGATTCTCCCCCTGAACTGCTAGTTTGGAATCAAACATTTCCATAAATTTATCCATTTTGCTTTCCAATGATCTGATTCGATCTTGCCGGAATCTTAGCGGTCCTTGTGGTCTTTATTCGCCACCTGCATTATTATCACTCCAAGAAAAATTTAGGTGGTTTTTCTAACCCAGATTATATGTATTAGAGTATGGTTTATTACCTCGTTGTGGCTGGCCTAGATAACTTACCTGTTCAATCCCGCTAGTTCCCAATAAGAAACAGTCTGTTGAGTTGTGTTGTTCTCCCCACATAGCTCACATTGTGCTTGCATTTCCTTAACTGCTGAGGTGGATGCCCCTTGCATGTTGTTTAATTGCATTTTCAAGGCTGTAATTTGAGCCTGCAAGTCAGTAACCAAGTGAATAGGTACCATACCTTTTTGTTCCTTCTGTCCTTGTCTACTCCTCTCACTCGACCACATGCAGTTGTTGCTTGCCAACTCCTCCAATAAATCATGGTCTGCTTCTACCGTCTTCCTCATTAATAAACCTCCGACTGCTGCATCAATTGTGCCCCTTGTGCTCGGATTCACTCAATTATAAAATGTTTGAAGCAAGAATTCCCTCAGGAGGTTATAATGAGGGCAGCTCCTTTGAAGTTCTTTAAATCGCTCCTAAGCTTCGTAAAGAGATTCTCCGTCGCTCTGTTGGAAATTTGTTATTTCCTTTATAATTTTTTTCATCTTTGTCAAAGGAAAATATTTTACGAGGAATGCTTGGGCAAGCTGCTCCTAAGTTGTAATCTGGCCTGGATTTAAAGAATTGTACCATGCTTTAGCCTAATCCTTCAACGTGAATGAAAATAATCTCAACTTCACTGCATCGTCAGACATTCTGTTGAATCTAAATGTGTCACAAATCTCTAAAAAATTTACGATGTAGGCATTCGGAGCCTTGTTAGAAAACCTATAGAACTGCACAATATTTTGAAGAATGTTGAGTAGCGCTGGCTTTATCTCAAAGTTATTTGCTTGAACTACTGGCCTCGCCACTCCTTAAGGACTAAACCCTAGCCTCATAAAATCCATGAGTGTTCTTTCTGGTCCTCCTTTCTCTCCTTCTTCAGCCATATTTTGATTTGAGAAATTTAAGTGTTTTTCCCTTCTTATGTCTCTTTCGGGCTTCTTCATGGTAGGGAATTCATCTTTAATAACTTCTTTCATCCTTCGTGTGCCCCTTGTGTTCATGCACCTGCAAGTCCACAAGGTAACGTATCAAAATTCTTAAATCAAAGTATTCTAAATTAAACAAGGTGCTAAACAATCAATCCCTGGCAACGGTGCCAAAAACTTGTTGATGGATTGTGAAACCTATCTACTTCTTTTACGCTCAAAAACTGCAAGTGAACGGGTCGTAACTTGTAGTTAGAAAGAGTGGATATCGATCCTACAGAGATTGATGCCTAGACACCACTTAATTTAGAAAAGAATTTGTTTAAGAAATAAAATTTTTTAATGCAATTAATCTAGAAAATTAAATTAAAATTAAAAGATTAATGTAAACAATGGATAATACCGCAATTGCAGAAAATCTGAATTCAAGGATCTAAATGCTAGAGATTACTTTTTCTTTATTCTGTCTCCCTCATTTTTCAATGATTGAATAGTGTCTCACCCTAAATTTCTGAACGTACTAATTACCCTCTCTTAAGGTTTAACTATTTGTCCCTAATTGAATTTACAGGAATCGATTGAACGATATCTCAACCTACCCAATGACTCTACAGATTTAACTAGTTATTAAACTATCCTATGGATGATCACTTGATTAATTGAGATCTCTCTTCTAATTATTCAATTGACATTGTACAATCTTACATTTTCATCTCACTCACTCTCTCGATTTGTTGCAAGATGACAATTAAGAACAACAATTATCAAAGACACTTCATTTAATTCAATAAAACATGAGTTTTGACAAAATAATGAAAAAGCAATCTCTAATATGAAATTAGCCTAACATGGTCTCCATAACACTATCAACATTCAAATAATCCATCTTTACAAAGAAAGGAAGAGAATAAAATGATAGAAAGTGAATAAGAAAACTCCTTCTCTTTTTTGCCAAAATCTGGAATTTTGGTGTTGATGTGCTATTTTGCCCAATCTTGATGATGATCCTTATTTTCAATCCTTCTTTGATGTTCCAAACATGTGTTCTTCAACCAAAGATGGTCTTTCTATAGGTGGGTGTGGTCTCCCTTGAAGATGGAGGCTTAATGATGTTTTTATAGTCCAAAAATTTAGGTTTAATGAAGCCTCGTAGATTGCCTCGGATTTCAATTCCCACCCCCATGGGAATTCGCGTGATTCCCACGAGCGTGGGAATTACAAGCAGAAACTTTTTGTCTTGATTTCCCACACCCGTAGGAATTTGCCTAATTCCCACAAACGTGGGAATTGGTTCCAAATGTACTCCTCTTGTCTTCTCTCCTATGCTCTCTTGTTCATCCTCTAACTTACTTCCTCTCTTTTCCTACACAAAAATAAGCAACTCTTATCCTCAATTAGCATACAACACACAAGAACACAATGAAAATCAAACTTAATGAAAACATGCAAACTAAATCCTAAACTAGGGTAATAAGCGACAATTATGCAAGAAAACACATCCTAATTACCTATAAAAACATATCCTAATGCATACCTATCAAACACTAATCTTGCTTTGAATCGAGGATGGTCGTTGTGTTCTTCATGCTTGATTCTAAACACCCATTTATTCTTCAATGCTCTTTTGCCTTCTGGCAACTTCACCAGCTTGAATGTTTTGTTCTCACGCAAGGATTTCATCTCGTCTTGCATGCTTCTTTCCATTTCTTCTTGTGTTCATCATTTATGGCTTAATCAAAGCTTTCTGGTTCTCCCTCATTAGTCAGCATTACATACTGATGAACTAGATATCTAGTAGATGGTTGTCTATTTCTATTGGATCTTTGTAATGAGACTGGAGAATCTTCAGGTGCTGGTGGTTGAATGTAAACACCATCATCATCCTCTGGTTCAACTTCATTGGGGGCATTTACATTATCAACTTCTAGTTGATCATTCTGTACTTCATCTCGAACTTATCTAGGCACCATTGTTGGAGGATTCAATCAGAAGCTTGTTGAGTCATCATCGAAGCTTGGAACTTCCTTCTCCACCTTGTTGATATCTTCAATAGTTTGATCTTTAACAAACATAGCATCACGACTCCTAATAAGTCTTTTCTGCATCGGATCATAAAACCTATAGCCAAATTCATCTTGACCATATCCAATGAATACACATTGTCATGTCTCGACATCAAGCTTTTTCCTTTCATCTTTAGGAATATGGACAAAGGCCTTGTAGCTGAAGACCTGCAAATGATCATAGAAAACATCCTTTCCTGACCACACCTTTTCTGGAACTTCATACTGGAGAGGAACACATGGTGAATGATTTATCGCATACACAGCTGCAAGTAAAGCTTCAACCCAAAATGCCTTAGGCAACTTTGGATGTGAAAGTAGACATCTGACTCTTTCCATCAAAGTCCTGTTCATCCTCTCTGTTGCGCCATTCAATTGCGGTGTTTTTGGTGGTGTCATTTGATGTCGAATACCATGCTCTTTATACTAAGCATCAAATAATCCGATGTCTTCTCCGCCATTATCTATTTTGATGCACTTCAGCTTCTTCCCAGTTTGTCTCTCAACTAAGGCATGAAATTATTTGAACACATCTAGAACTTGATCTTTAGTCTTCAGAGTGTAGGTCTACGTTTTCTTGAAATGATCATCAATAAAAGTCACAAAGTACTATGCGTTACCAAGTGACTTTGGAAATGGTCCGCACAAATCTAAGTGAATTAGATCTAGAACATTATCAGAAGAAATGTGCAGATTATCCAGCAGGAAAACAAAACAGGGTTTCTTTCCATAGTTCCAACCAGATAGCATATTCTTTTTTTATGAGCTGAGTCGTCCCTTTCTCACCAATGTGGCCCAGTCTTTTATGCCACAAATCAACTGTATTATCATTCTCCACTATATTAATAACATCACTGGAGAGCTTTGCCTGCGTCATATACAGTCTTAAGTGCTTCTGACCTTTAGCTATTACTAAGGAGCCCTTAGTAAGGTTCCATTTTCCATTTCCAAAAGTATTTCGAAAACCTTCATCATCTAGCCTGTTTACAGAAATCAAGTTTAGAAGCATATCAAGAATGTACTTGACATCTTTCAGCAATAGTCTTGAATCATTCGTTGTCTCTAAAGAAACATCTCCTTTGCCAACAACGTTTGACAGATTTCCATTTTCCATCTTAACAACGCCATAATTCCTATATGTGTAAGATGAGAAAAATTGTCTATGAGATGTAACATGAACAGTAGCTCCACTGTCGACTATCCAACTTGTTTCTTACGACACCAGGCTGACTATCTCTATATCAATAACAAGGTTGAATACATCAACAATGTTACTTTGTTCATCATCACTGCTTTCTTCTTTCTTCACATCTTTGCCTTTTTCCTTCTTCAACTTTCGGTAAAATTTCTTGATGTGGCCTTTCCTCTTGTAATAATGGCATTTCACATTTGAATATCTGTTTGACTTTCCTCTGCTCTTGTCTCTAGACTTTGGACCTTTGAATTGACTCCTTCCTCTATTTTCTGTAAGCAGAACATCTGAATGTGATGAGGAGGCTGCATAGTGTGATTTACGTCTCATCTCTTCATTTAATATACTGCTTTTAACAGACTCCATATTTAATACACCATTTGGTGCAGTATTTGTGAAAGAAACCTTCAAAGTCTCCTAAGACTCTGGTAATGAAGCTAATACCATTAAAGTAATCACCTCGTCGTCAAATTTTATGCCCATCTTTGATAACTGATCAACCATCCCTTCCATATTGTTTAAATGATCAGCTACGGAAGTACCCTCTGGTATTTTACCTGCATCAATTTTATCAGATAAAACAATTTGTTGTTGCCAGTCTTTGAAGCATACAACTGTTCCAGCTTATTCCACAACGTTCTTGTATAATTCTCGTTACAAATGTGATTATACACATTATCATCGACAAACTGTCGAATATAACCACACGCTCGTTCATGCTCAAACTCTTAATCTTCGTTGGACATATCCTCTGGTTTAGTTGTCGAAAATACTGACAAATGCATCTTTGTAATTATCAAGAGATCCTTCATCTTGGTTCGCCATATATGGTAGTTCATACCATTTAAATTGATCATTTTACTCGTCTTCACCTCCATTTGCCAAATTAAGCTAAATTTGAGAAAACTGACCTCAAATATGGAATCAAGACGTCAAAATTTGGCAGAAAAAGATATCTTCTAAATTTCCACCACGAGACTCGGTAAATAGTAACTTGTGAATAGTGCCGTAAATAGTGTCGCTGGATCTAGTTACTATTGTAGGGACATCTACAGTGTCGTCACCTTGCAAATTTCAACTTGAAACAAAAACTTGAGATTACTATTCATCAACTTTGTCGTTTTACGTCAACTTTTCGAACTGATCACACCAAAAAATTCTTTGCAATTTTGTCTTCCTGGTGACGTGCTTCTTTTCAAAAAATACCTTTAATAGAAAACACGGCTCTGATACCACTTGTTGGGCACAGAGAGTATATTTTTTGAAAAAAAAGGAAAAATAAAATGAGCAAAATGGACACAATATTTTTAATGTGGTTCACCCTTAATTTTAGGCTACGTCCACGGACAAAACTCAGAATAATTCTTCCACTATTACAAATAGTAGGTACACAGAGGTAAAACTAAAATAGTGGCTCACAAGATGTTTCCCAACCTAAAAATACTAGTCTCACTATTTTGTTGCTCACAAACCCTTTAACAAAATATTTCCTAACGTTAGAGCGTTGCTTGCTTTGGTTTTCTTCTGTGTTTTTCATATGAGCAAATGCAACACTGAAGTCGGTGCCACATTCCTTTTATTTTCAAAAAATGCAGCACCGAAGTCGGTGCCACATTCTTCCTTTTATTTTCAACAAATGTAGTACCGAAGTCGATGCCACATTTGTTGAAAATGGTGTCCTTCTATATTAGTTGAAAATGATGTCCCTCTATGTGAGGGACCCACATCCAACAATTGATACTGTTAATTTCTCCTACTCGACTACACTGTACACAGACGTAAGCATGAAAGGAATATAGTTTTCCAAAATTGTCACGCACCAACTTTCTTTTCTTATTTGTAAATATTGACAACTAAAATTCAAGTTTTGGTACAGGTTGCAGAATTTCAGTTCTTTTATAAATTCAATTCGGCAATTTATACTTAAACATAAATTGAACTGCATGCCGTCAAACACTATAAAATGGGTTTCAGACTAAAGTAGTGAATGGATCAGTCAAATTTTTAATTTAAATCATAATACAATTTAGTTTCTTAAGTTTTGCGAAATTCGCATTAAATACCTTACCCTAAAAATCAAACTATTTATTTCTTATTTATCTAATATATCAAATGAAGTACATAATAATATAAAAACATTAAAGTAAAATTTCAGTTGAACTTGTTAAACTACTGAAGAAAGTGTTATATTTCATTATTTATGTACAATCACATTGTAATTAATCAATCCAAAGGACCAATGTTATAAATTTAGTATTACAAAATTATCTGGTACATACCGGGTTGTCACACTAGAGTGTACTGTAAAAGTTTAGTACAATTGGTACACTAACGTGTTAAATTTTGTAAATTAAAAAAACAAGGTTTAAATTAGAAATATAGTTTATGTTTAATATTTTAAAGATAAAATTTTTAAAGTAGTTATTACGTCTAAAATTTAAAATATTTTAATTTTAATTTTTAATAACCAGAGTTATTAAATTAAAACTTAAAATTTTAAATTTTAATCATAATAGGAGACTAAATTTAATTTTATAAAAGTTGAGAAAATTATAATTTAAAAAATTAACATGAGTCAATATCCAATATTGATGAGTATTGATAATGTAGTCCCAGTATCAATACAATATTTACAACTTTGGAAAAGTTTTATGTTTTTATACACAACAGTAAACTATCTTTTCCTTCTAGAAAAAGCTATATGGTGATTATTGGTGACCTTTATAAGCATCAAAGTTGATATTATCTAAAATACCACTAAATACCTCAAATTTTTTGTCAATATTCAATAGTATCTTAGACAATATAAGTCTTAATGACCATAAAGACTACCAAAGTGATGCTTATGTATTTATGTTCTTTTTAAGAATTGAGATAATTTATTATTGAAAAATAATTCCCTATTCAACAAGGCTATTCTTAATAATTCAACTTCAATTAGACTACAACTCTTACAACATAAAATATCAATAAATAGCTTATCATGAGAGATTCTATCTTCAATTGTCTTTCACCGTAATTCTCTTCAAAGAGAGTTTCTCTACTGAATTTAGTCGATACTTTTCAAAATTTTTACCTACAAAGTATCTCCCTATATGGTAAATCGTCTCTCACATCGTAAATGAATGTTTTCCTTATTTTTGGATTATAACAAAAGGTAACTTTAGTCTTCATCTACTTTTTCCTTTAAATACTTTATCATTTATTTCTATTAAGATGTAGGTTAGATACAATGGAACTCTCGCTTTCTCTCTCTACCTAATTTTTTCTTTAACTTCTCTCCACTTGTTTTTTCCTTTGTACCCCTACAACTTAGCATTTTGGAAACAAGTTCTCCCACGTCTGGTTTGTTTCTTCTTCTGACCAAGTTACTACATCTTCATGACTGAGGTTTCAACCTCTATGGAAGGCCCTCCCAAGGCCTTGTACTTAATGAAAAAAAATGAATGAATCCTCTTTATCTATTTAAGAGTTCCTAGCCCTCTCTAGAGAATCATTACTTCCAAAGTCTAGAGAAAGGGACACCCAGAAGAGGCAAGAACAAAATACATTACTTGTGGAAAATGTAAAAGAACTGTGCCCTTTTGGAGCTTAGAGAACAAATTGCACACACAACACAATAAAAGATCACTCAAGCATTATCAGAATGTAGTTAAATATGGTATCATCTCTCCACCTATTGAATTACTCAAGGTTGGAGCTCTTGCTTGGTCCTCTGCCTTAATTAGATTTTTTTGGAATAAGAGGCCAACTTTTTTAGTAGTAAATGCTTGGACAAGAGCCAGATGTGGCAAGAAAGGATTGGACAAAGTGATGCTAAGAGAAGATGGAACAATCTTGTTTAAATTTTTGGATGAATCAAGCTTAAATGATATAGTTGAATAAGGGTCATGGCGTATTGGAGAGCAACCTTTATTCATTAGTGGAAGCTTGGCATTGAGATCGAAAGAGGTTAAATTGATACATTTCCAATGTGGGTGAATTTTCATAACTTGTTTATGGAATTTTGGACCATTAAAGGACCTAGTTTTCTCACGAGCTCTTTGGAAAAACCAATTTGTATGAACTCTTAAATAGCCTCTATGGAAAGAATTTGCTATGCCAAATTATCCATTGAAATTAATAAAAACTTAACATTTCTAGACAACATGTCAGTTACGAGATTAGGGGAAAATGGTGCCCAGAGAAGATAGAAATCCCAATAACTTACCTTTGGAAACCAAGTAATTCCACCAAGAAATGGGTACCCACTGGCAAGGTGTTCAAAACTAGGAAAGAAGAAATAATAGGGATTAAGTAGAATAAAATGCTACAGGCAGGAGACTTAAGCAACCTAAATGAAAATGGTTCAATCAAAGGGTATTCAACTGAAACTGATGTACTGGATTAATCACTCAACCAAGTTAAAATAGATAATTCAAATGGGAAAGAAGCTAAAATGAATTAGTTGGAAGTTTCTAACACAGTGAATAAAGAATCTAAGCATAAATTAAGAACTTGGGAGAAACTGAGGCTAAAACTAACCATTACATTGTTAAATATCAAACGCGGTGAACAAAGAAGTTGAAATGCAAGCAGTGAACCAAGGAGAGTCTAAGGATTTCAAAAATCAAACTTCTAACACTAGAAGAAGATCTACAAGAAAAAATGGGAAGCACAATGACAAAAATAAAGGGAAATATCCCCCAGATGACAATCCTAGTATGGAAAACTAGAGGGCTTAATTAGCCTCTTAAAAGATCAATAGTAAAGGAAGTTGTGAAGGACAAGAAGGCTTATTTTATAGGTCTTCTTAAAACTAAAATAAAAGAACCTTAGTTACTTATTAGCTCTAAGTTTTTGGGTATAAACTGGCAACTTATCTCAAATCACATTTCGCATTACAATGAGAAAATTATTTCTCTTCAACTCATATTTGATTAAAGTCTAGGCTATTAAAGAAAGCGGCCAACATATTTAGTTGAAATGTCATTTGAGATGTATGATTTATAACATTGATTTGACAATAATTTGTGCTTCCAATTTTGGCTTTCAAAGGAATAAACTCTTGCTGGATTTGCAAAGTTTACAAATGAGAATCCAAAATCCTTAGCTTGTTGTCAAGGAGTTCAATTATTCCTCAAACTCGATAGAAGTTGAAGTTGGTAAGAAGTTCACATTAGGATCAACAAAAGAGCTAACTAATCTACCCACTATGGTGGATCTGATGAACCTCAACTCAATAGGTAGACACTTTACCTGGACAAACATTCAGCAGCCCAAGATGCATATTTTAAATAAATTGGACATATCAATGGTTAATTCAACCTTGTTAAATTTGTTTCCTCATTCCTATGTTCATTATATAGAAAATATGTTTTCAAATCACTCTTACATGCTGATTTAAAGAATTGCAGAAACTAGAAATGTTGGAACCCCACTTAAATTCTTTAATGGAATATATAATATGGAAGGATTCATGGAGTTAATCAATAAATGTTGGAATCTAGAAGTTGATAGTTTTAAATCTTACTAACTTATGCGAAAACTAAAGTTAATAAGAGCATCTCTTAAGGATTTTATTCTTGCAAAATCACATGATCTTACTGCCCTCAAGAATAAATTATCTCTTGTTTAGGATAACTGTTACAACTTCCGTCACAATGCTGAGCTAAAGTTGATAGAATTACAAAGGCTTTGAAACTTTATAATTCAGTCTTGAAACAAAAGGCCAGACTTAATTGGATTAGGGATAGGGACTCTAATACAAAATTTTCCACTCCTCTATAATTTCTAAGAGTAATGTGAATAAAATTACTGAATTATATGACACTGGGGAGTTGCGCACTCAGACCAGGAAAGTTCACTAAACTTAGCAAGAAATTTCTTTACTTAACTGATAGGTACGGAGGAATCTATTCAGCTAAGCTACAATGTGCAAAGAATATTTGATTGTTCGATAAATCAGAGGCTAAAGGAGTCTTTGGTTTCCCTATTTTTAGATCAAGGTATCAGAAGAATTGTATTCAGTTTATATCCATTAAAAGCACCTGGTATCGGTGGTTTTTTCAAAAAATATGGGATATCAGAAACAGATTATTCACTAACACTATGTTAGAATTCTTCACCTTTTAACTTCACACTAACATCTATTTGGTGCCCAAGATGCAAAACCCCTCAAATATTGCATATTTTAGACCAATTTCCTGTTGCAACACAATCTACAAAGTAATTGCTAAGCTTCTTGTTGAAAGATTAGAGAAGGTGCTTAGTGAAATCATAAACACTTCACAAAAGGCTTTCATTCTAGAGAGAAACATAGGTGATAACATCCTACTCTTATAAGAGCTGCTAAAGGAGTGTAATTCATAGAAAAGAACCCAAAGTTGCTTGCTAAAAATTGATTTTTATAAAGCCTTTTATACAGTTAGTTGGAGATTTATAAAAATTTGTCTTCAAGGAATGCAACTGCCAGATAGATTTATGAAATGGATTATGACTTGCATACAATCCTCTTCACTAAGTGTACTAGTTAATGGTCTTCCCACTAAACCTATCAAAAATGCAAAGGGCATTAGATAAGTGGACCCCTTATCCCCCTATCTATTAGCCCTTGCAATGCAAGGGTTGTCAAGATTACCGAGAAAATTAATATCCTACAATGGAGGTTTCCAATTTTATGATAAATGTAGAGAAGTCAACTAAACACAACTCATTTATGCAATTGGCCTAATGCTTTTATGTGGTGTAGATACCCATTCCATAAACATAATGCTCAATATGTAGAAAATGTTCTCAGAGTGATATGGTTTAAAGTTTAACTTTGACAATAGCTACATATATATCTCATTTAATGTAAGAAACTAAGAAGAACTCAACACAATTGTAAGGTTGAATGTGCATCCCACTCCCTTCAAATATGTTGGAGTACCAACCACCACTTTTGAGCCTAAATTCTTTGATTGTTTTCCTCTCATTAAAAAGTTCAAAGCAAGAATAAATGCTTAACAAATCAGATTCACCTCATATATTGCTATACTAACACTCATTATTTCAGTCCTAAGTAGTTTGTATATACACTGGACAATATATATTGCTTTATTGAGGAAGGTGGTACAAGAGATAGACAAAATTGTGAAAGCATTCCTATGGATAGACAAAACAGAAATTTCCAAAAATGCTAAGGTTAAATAGAGTAAGATCATTATCCCCAAGAGACACTTGGAATTACCTCTATCTCAAAAATGAAAAATGTACTGATGTGCAAGAGACTTTGGAGACTCTATACAAACAAAAAAGCCCTTTTGATCAAATGGATCCATAAATTCCACCTTTAAAACCTAAATTTCTGGCAGATTACTTGTACAAGAGATGTTTCTTTGATTTTAAATCAACTATTGAACTTGAGAGATATGGTTTATCCTTGGATTAAGCATAACCTGGGAAATGGTGAAAATATATGGTTTTCATTCGATAATTGGTTAGATTTAAGCCCCTTTGTAGAAAGATCTGATATCAGCCATTTGAGGAATATAATTCCTTTGAACTTCAAAGTATCCCCTATAATTCTAAATGGTGATTAGTATAAGAAATTTATAGGTTTTCATTCACTTGTCAAACAATTACCACAATTGATTGAAAGGAATAGAGAAGATCTTATCATTCGAATCCCCAATTCAAGTGGAAGATTCACAAATGAATCTTATCATAAAATGATCACAAGTAGACTAGTAGATGTTCCTTGGTATAACCTTCTTTAGAAACAAACTATATATCCTAAAGTCTCACTAATCACTTAGCTAGTGGTTAGAAACAGGAGTAGGACCAATATTAGATGGTTTGACATCAATGAATCAACTTGTAAACTATGAAAAGAAGCTATTGAAGATAGAAATCACTTTTTCTTTCAATGCAGATATTCACAAGTAGTCTGGAGCAGAATTTTATATATGATAGCAGTGTACAATTACACATATGAATGGGAGGAAACTTTGAATCTGTTCATTAGCCACACAAAAAATGGAAAGTAAAATGTCATATTACTCAAAGCAACGTTCACCACCACCATTTACACTATTTGGAAGGAAAGAAATAGTAGATTGTTCAAGAAGATAAAGAAAACAACTATCAGCTAACTATAAAGATACTCAACTTGATTAAAGCTAGTGTTATTGCAAAAAAATTCACCCTCACTTAACATGAAAAATGAGTGGAACTTATAATTAATATGTTGTATTGATCTTGTAACTGATTTGTGTTTTTATCTCCAATTAGCTTTTCCAGTCATGTTGTAAACTAATAGGTAGTCAGTTTCATAAAACTTATTGCAATGTTGATTAGCTGTTGCTAATGTTAACACAATTTATTCATTTTTTTTAAAAAAAATAGCTTGGGGAATGTAATCTTCCTTAAACAATTTACATAATTATTTTTATAGATAATAATGACCATCTAAATAACATTTTTTTAAAAAATTTGATTCACTTTCTTCAACTAGAGTAGTTATAGGATAACTTTTCAATTAAGGTTTGTGAATGAGTACTGGAAGAAAAGGTGATATTAACTAGTAATCTCTTGACTGCAAAGAGGGGTAGGTAGGTAGCTTAATTTGTCTATTATTTTCAATTTTTGGTGGACTATTGTCCACACAATAAAACCAGTTTTGAGAATTCTTTATCTAAACCAAATTAGGTCATATGTTATAATCTTTGATCTTAAAACTCAAATTTTCTAGAAAAAAAAGTTGTTGAATGAATTGGATGAATGAAGAATCCAATGAATATAATCAAGAAGGCTTCCATTTAATTAATGATTTATTTAAACCTTTTAAATAATTGATTTGATAAAGAAATGGGATCAAATATTTCTTAAAGAAAATTACAATTTTAGGGGAAGAATTTACAAAAGCATGGTTTGGTGTAAGTGAGGAATAAAGTCATTTCAATTTTTTCGAATCTTGAGAAAAATAAGATATTAATAAATTATGTATGTCACATGGACTACATTAGTCTCATAATATTTAAAAAATAGTTTAAAATGAACAATTTGGTCTCACTAGTGTGATAGTTAAACTTTTATTTACTAAAATATAACTTATCCTTTTTTTTGTAAACACATTATTTGTAAGCTTTTATACGTCTCACTCACACTCATATTTAAATATGATCAATTTAAATACACAAAGTGCATGCATAATTCTACTATGTAAAATGAGACAAAAGAGAAAAAATAAATTCAACTTTTATTGATGTTCATATAAAAACATTGTAAAGACTAGAGATACTTCTAACTTAAAAATTTTATTCAAAGAACGCTTAAGAACTCTTTGGTAGAAGTTACCTATAAATTCTTTTTTACAAATTCTAATTAATCTTACTTATTATTGACTACATATTACAACACAAAGTAAACATTATAAAGATGTCTTTATATAGGTTATAAGAACTTATAAATCAAGCAATATAAGTTATTCATTCCTACCATTAACTCTAATAAGTTATTGGAAAGTTACATACTTCTTCCACTAGTTCTTCTAAGTTAGTAAGAAGTAATCACCTTTTAGTCCATAACCCCATTAAGACCATAGAAAACATGTCTTTAGAAGATACTCACTCTTTTGTTATACCATTGTCTCACTTTTCTATATGTTTAAAGAAGCGATCCTACTTGATTATCTCACTACTCCATGTCCTTGTCATATTTTTCTATATCATCATTTTTAAATGAGTACCTTGATAAGCCTTTTCAAATTTTTCTTAGTGCATAATTCATCCAAGTATATTTATGGTGTAACTATATTGCTCCATGACTAAGTTAACTAAAAATTGGAGTTAACCATGTGATAAAGCTCACAATTTTTCCTACTTTCGGTCTTTCTTGTTGAAACTTTGTATCTTTATGCACTTTTGAACTTACATGACTTAGTTTTACTAATAATCATCAATTCTTATATACAATTCTTGCTCCTTACATGCCAAGTCTCATTAATCCTCGCATATTGTCGATATAATTCGCCTCATCCTTACTTATCTTTGAGATTGTGCATCATTGTATCTCACTTACTTATAAGACTTTGTCTTGTTTCTTTGTACATATGCATTTCTGATGTCAATTCACATGTCAAGTATTGACTAAAACTTACCAATTGCTTACATGATTCCATATGTTGTGCTTAAGGATCTACTAGTAAATTATAAGTTGTCTGATTTAATTAAACTAATATGCTTCTGGTTTAATATTTTCTTTTAGGTTTATTGATAAGAATAAGAAGAATAATTTTAAAAAAATTGTGATTATTAAGAATAAATCATAAGAAGCCTCTTATAATATTGTAAACCACAAGGGTACAAACTAAAATTTTATATTTTTTATGAAATGAATATATCTTTCTCTTGTTTGGGATTCTTTTTAAAATGTTACTTTTGTTTATTGATATAATAGTATATTACAAATTTTAAAAAAAGTAACTCTTAAAAGTGTTCGATAACTTTCTGTAATGAAAGTAAAAGTTTGTAAATTTATTTTTACATTAATAAACAATTCATTTAATATTATCTTACATTTTATTTTAATAATTATTCTAGTTTCTATTTTATTTTTTTAAATTTCTCCTATAACTAGTATATTTACTTTAGTGTGGGATTAGTAGTTCCCCTTTAACAAAATTTTGTGATGTTGTGATAGTAGTGTTTTGTATGATGTTTAAGGGTTGTTATGCATTTTGTGTTAAATTGAGTGTTGAGTATGCATTTAGGGTTTAATTATATTAGTTTTTGTGTTTAAGTGTTTTTATGAGGTACCGTGATATGTGTGCTAGTGTTGCATGGTAAACAAGGAAGAACGGTGAAGATTTGAAGAGTTCAGGCTAAACGACATAGGCCATGATCGTGCACAGTGGCCACTATCGTGACAGAAGAGGAAGAGCCAGCAGCAGCCAGGCCAAGATCGTGCATCATGGGCCACGATCGTGATAAAGAGCGTCAAGTCAGGGTACAATCATGCACATCCAAGCCACAATCATGCACATCCAGGCCACACAGCAGGCCACAATCGTGCCCTGCATCGGGCTGACACGAAAACTCAAATTTTGAGTGATTTTTCGAACTGCTTCGACCTCGAATTTGACCTAGGGCCTCCACAGAATAAATAGAACATGATGTGACAGCTACCAGTAGAGATTAGATAGCCAAGAGCTGCAAAAAGAAAGAGACTCTGTCGAAAATCTGAGGGAAAACCTAGTTAGAGATCAATCGATTGAAGAAGGAGACAAAGGAAAAGAGGCACGGAGATACGCTTAACGCAATGTACTTCTCGGAACAAGTGGTTTCTTACAGTCGTGACTCCGAGATCCATTCCGAAAGTATATTCTATTTGTTATTTCGATTTCATTGATGTATGGAGTCTTGACATTGATTATAGATATTTGTCGTTGAATGTTAATGCTTTTGTCTAAACTCACCTTCGAGTTTATTTATTCTTGAGATTAACAAGATTGATTTGATTGTGTTTTATTTCGATTTATTGTAATTTAATTCGATTCTTCATAACTGGGCAATAAACTGAGAGGGTAAGCCAGTGAAAATCATTGATTTAGGTTAACAAGAGTTAGGTAAATCTATAGGTAGAGAATTGAATCAAACTGGTAGAGTCGTGTAACGAGAGATCGAGCACAGATTCCGATAGGTTAATAGATAGTGTTAGAACTAATTTAGGTTTTGGACAAATTGTGGATCTAGAGATCGCAATTTCCACAATTTGAATTAAGGAATATTAATTAGGGTTAAGAATTATAACCCGAGAGAGAGTAATTCACCCTAGGACCATCTAGGCCCGTTAAATTGAAATTTTCATAATTGGATAGATTTTCTTTAATTTCGAATAAATTTTCCCTTTCTCTCAATTGGTCATTTCTAGGTTGAATTTTAGATTATTTGTGTGAGTTTGCTTCTGTTTTTTCTTTTGGTGATTTAAATTCTCATATTTTATTCTTAATTAATTTAAATTTTTGCAGTAGTTGTTTAATTAGGTTTTGTGAACTTAGCTACCTTTAGATTTTTAGGACTAGTTCTCTTCCTTGTGGGATCGACACCTTAGGTACTACACGAACGATTCGTGTGCTTGGGGTAATTACCAAGGTTAAAAATTAGTAAAACTTAGAGCGTGAAACCTTGACCGAACATGTTGGTTGTATAATAAAGAAAATTTTCTCAACAAATATGTAATTTTTATCATATGTATTTAAACCCCATGAAAGTTTACTAGTTAAGGCCCTTCCATTAACGTAGTTTACTGGGCAATTCTAAGTATTTGGACTTACTTATTCTTATTAACTACAGTTGATACCATATCGACAAAGTGAATTTTCAGTGTCATTGTAACAATTAACTTCCTTCACAAAATGTAGAGTGGTATTTCTTATTTAGAAACAGAGAAGGGGAAAAGAAAATTAAAAGTAAAATAGCCATGCATAGTCTATTATTGTAAGTAAATGTTTACGAAATTTCATATATGCTATCGTTCTTTATCTTCAATTAAGAAAGAATCCCAATAATTCCTACCTTTGGAAACATTTCCAATAGGAACTTGTATCTAGTATAAGCAAGAATGTTAGTTACTCAATTATAGAAGCCGCCTTAGTTCTATTGTCATATTAATAACCTTTAATGTTTTTTTTTCTTTTTATATACAGTTGGTGCTTTGTTATTACATCTAATGGAGTGGAGAACTAAGACCCCTTAAGAAGACATGGAGTGAAGTGATTGGTGCTACTGGAAGCAACTGATGGTATCTTCCTGAAGGAAGGCCTCTTTTTAAGTATCGACAGTGTTTTTTAAGAAAAATATCCTTCACAAATGGTGAAACTCTTTCCTTTAACTTGAGGACTATAGAGAATAGAATTTTGTAGCCTACAAGAATGAGAAAGATAATAGCCAAGTCTTACCATTTTGATTGTTCTATTGAGACACCAAATATATTTATAACCACAAATTCTCCTTTGATTCTTGGGTCTCCAACTATTAGAGGCTCAAACTCTAGGCCAAGAAAATCCTTTTTTACTCCACCATATAGTCCTATTGACATGGAAACATAAAGAAACATTTCTTTTTTAAAACATTTTTCTACATAATTAAGACTCAAGAACTCATATTAATATTTTGCAGAATCTACTAGAATTCCACATACTCTATAGTTAATATATGAAATGAGTTCGCGAAAAATTGAATTGGGTAGATCAAGTAGTAATATGAAGAATTCATAGGTCTTCATCATGGTTTCCTACAAGAATTACCAAGAAGTAATTAAACATGTCACTAGAGATAACCAGATGGCATAATATTAAAAAGAAAGTTTTTACATATGTCCATAGAGGTGCCTTATTCTTACAATGATACCAACCATAATAGCAAGTCCCATTAGGAAATTGGACACTAATGTAGCCATAATCATCAATAGACCCTCGATCATAGAAATGATGCCAAAGATGTTGAAACAAAAGAAGGCATAATAAGTGAATCCTAGTTGGAAATTGACCACATTAAAACATATGGTCCTTATGAAAAATGTTATAGCAACCAAGAATGGGAAGGAACATAGGTTGTTGGCTCTGATGAACACTATAACTCCACGTTACCTATCAAGCTTTGCTCTATAAAAAATCTGTTTCAAGGCAAAGGTCACGTTATTACTATCTCAACATCAACCACTACAAGAAAAATGCCATTTTGCGACAGAAATTACCTACGGGAAACTTCAACAATCCATCGGTAATATGTATTACCGATGGAATTTACCAACAGACGAAAGCTTTGTAGATTCGGCCGTAGCTAATACGTACCGACGGCAAAAGCATATTCCGTCGGTAATTTTACCGACAATAAATTTCCTAACATCGGTAAATTTAGTGTCGGAATATTACCTTGCCGTCGGTAACTATACCAAAGGTTTGCTCTGTGATCGATCGTCGGTACAATTTAGCGACTGTTATATTGTTCCGTCGGAATATTTACCGATGGTAACAAGTGTATCGTCGGTATATTTCTAAAAGCTTAACTGACAGAAATTCGGTAATTCCTTCTATCTTAGTGACGGAAAAACTTATGTACCATCTGTAATTTTTCATGTATTTACCGACGGACATTTTGTTCTATCGGTAAATGCGTTACTTAATTTTTTTAAATATGTAATATATTTTCATTATATTTAAATTATGATTAATGCGTAATTTTAATAATTAGGAATTTATAGTATGCATTTAATTTGCAGAAATAGAAATTTTGATTAATGATTAAAAGTTAAAATATCTTAATTGATAATAAAAACATTACATTGTAAATAATAAGTATTTGTAATACAAACAAAATGACCAAAAGTACACTATTAATCTGGAGATGGCAGATGCTCTGGTTAGCCCTTGCGCTTCAACTCATCCACCTCTTGACGGAACTGAGAGATGAACTACATCAACTATTGTTGCTGTGCCATCGACTGTTGCAACTGTTCCAACTTCCGTTGCAACTGAGTCGACAATGTCTACACTATGCTCTCAAGTGCTTCCACTTAACTGGTGGCAGGCCGCCTAGTAGATGCTGTTGTACTGGACGTGGAAGATTGCGAATGACAAATGTTCGCAAATGAACCTAAGCCGAATATCCTCCTACGCCGATCCCTACCATCCACTGCTTCAAGATAAGTTTCAGTGTCATCAACAGCTTCAGATTGTTGAAAACGTCGTTCAATACTTTGTTGTATTTGGTCCTATTAGAAAGCAATGTTTATAATTAGTAAGTGATAATTATTAAGCATTATTAATATGGTTTCATAAATTTCACACACATTGAGTTCTCTACAACGATTGTTGACGAATGTCACACTGTCATGCTTCTTAGTGTGAGTATGCAAAAATAGCTGACAGGGTGTGGGCCTCATGCCCATAGACTTTTCTTGCATAAGAATAAAATGTTAATTATAAGTGAAATAGATTTTATAAAAATTTCGGCAGAGTTTCCTCTATTTTTATGAAATCTACCCCTTGTTAAACAAAGAACAAAACTAAAACCATAGCCATATATGGCACCAGTATAACATACAAATTTTAACACAACAAATTCAATTAAAATACAATAAAAAAGAGATGAGAATATAACTGTAAATTGTAGATACTTACAAGTTTCTGTGCGTGCTCTTGGTGGGTAATAGATCCTCCCGTATGTACGGGAATACTCTCTCCCTCGGATCCTCCACGCCTATTGGCTGAATTACGCTGTGAAACGAACATGGCCTCAGGTGATGTCCAATACTGTAGCCAACGACTCCGTATGTCTTCAAAAATATAAGGCGGTTGTACAGCCACCCTGCGTATCGCACCAATAAAGTCGTGATAACATGTACGCACTCTCGACTCTCATAGTTGATAGATAATCTCGTCAAATTGAGAATTCCAAAAAAAGTCTTTCTGTAATAAAAGGAAAAATATTCGATAAATACTTTTGATGTAATAATATTTATCAAATTAATGTATAAAAATGTTAATTAACAAAGAACATAATAATTTCTGTCGTACCTCAAACTCGTGAAAGTAAAATGCCTTTGTCGCCTGAGAGATATTCTTCCATACATAGGCCTCAGGATCAATCTTCTCCTTGAATTTCGACGCATGTTTCTTGAACAGGGTCTAGATGGAAAAAACCTAACGTAAAAACAAATAAATTTATACAATATTCAAAATTTAAACCTATAACGTAATTGTAACATGTAATGGTTCATGTATTTTCACTTACATATTATTGACAATTGTGATGTATTTGCGTCTATCGGGTCCCTCAGCTCCAGGCTGGCGGCCGTCTCCTTCATACCCCTGATGCGGATGAAGGAGTGGTGGATGATGTATGGGTAGCAGTAAATGATGGAGTGGTGGATGGTGTAGCCTCATCTGCCAGTGTAGTAGGTGGAGGGGGTGGAGGTGTATCATCTCTAGCTGCTACGCCATGAGATACTTCACCTGTATAGTAAATACCTCTGAATCGTGGTCTGAATCTTACTCCCGGAAAATTCTGTCTTCTCTTTGGTGCCATATTTCAACCTGAAATCAATATTT
>JAOQMS010000178.1:18435068-18449004 GCA_027563885.1 Erythroxylum longipes
ATCTGGTTTGGAATACTTGCAAGAGAAGTTATCTCTTTTGACCCGAAGCAAGTATAAGTGTGAAGTAAGGTCTTAACTACGCTGAAGATGATAGGACTCAGGTTGAAGGACAGATGTTATCTTTGGGAGATAACTCACGTGTTAAGACTCTCTGCATGCATGATAGTAACAAGAATGATATCAAAGTGTTCAAGCAAGCAAGTGTGCATGAGGTATCAGAGTACAGATGCAAGTAAGTGAGCCAGGTTAGCAAGCAAGCATGCATGCAAAGGTTAGACTCCGGGAAGTGGGGGCCAACAGGTGTGGTATCAGAGCATGCATGAAGAGCAAGGAGTTAGACTCCGAAAACGGGGTCTAACATACAAATTGTCATGGATCAAGGTATGTTTATATTAACTTTATTGTTTATATAAAAATCTCAATAATTACTCACTACAAGAAAATAAGACAATCTGCTACGTTTTATTGATAAAACATTGCGGATTGTGAAGACTTTTTGTGATGTTTTTAAACATCACGAAAAGTTTAAATTTTTCGCGATGTTCTATGAAGACTTTGCAAATTTGTAACACTTTTTTTTACGTTTTATCAATAAAACATTGCAAAATAGAAACCTCAACGTTTTGTTGAATAAAACGTCGCAAAAGACATTTGACTTTTGTTTAATTAAACATTTTGATCTTTTTGTTCGTTTCTTCTCTGGTTTCTTCACTCTCGAAGGTTCCACAGGTTCTGCTCTCTTCTAACTCTCCTTCTCCACCATCTACTTCTTTCCTTTGATATTGCTTCCCGTTTATCAAAATGGGCAATCTTTTTCTGTGTGTGTATATCTTTCTTATGAGGATTTGCAAGAATGCAAATCTCTCCTTGTTGGTGCGCTATTGGGTTTTCTCTCAGGACTTAGGCGATTTTCTGCGATCTTCTCCTAAGTTGTGCACGCAACCCGAGCTCTATTCCTTTTTCGTGAATTTGTGAGCTGTTTGAGCTACTGTAGTTAACACTGCATCCCTTTAACTTGGTTTTCTAGTCTTTGGATTGATCAAATGTTAGGGTTTCAAGTCTAGGGTATCAGGATTTGAGCTGATTTGGGTCAACAAATTATAAATTTGGGGGAATTTGTTGAGTTCTATTTATCTAGGGAATTAAATTGATTTCATTTTAGATTATTATTTACCTTGCATTGGGTGACATAGATGTCGTGTTGTATGGCTCTCCGATTGTGATTAGGCGATTGCGAGTATCGCCAGTTGAATAGTTTGGGGGTCAACAAATGGGGTATTTTGGGAGAAACCCTGTTGGAGTCTTCTAGGGCTATGGTGCTATAGGGAAGAAAAAGCAACAGACGAAAAAAGGAAGGGACATCACTGCAGAATGCGTTCTTAGGTTACAATCTCCAACTGCGATTACTGGGGGAGGGGTCACCGAAGTTGACGCTCAACGAGGTGGGAGCTCGAGAGCTACAATGGCAGGTAAGGCAGTTTTGAACCCTCAAAAAATTACTCATCAGAAGGGGGATGAGGATGCATCCACTTCTGATGAGTATAATGAGATTACTGTTGTGGATGAAGAGTTAGATGAATCGGATGAGGAAGGGGGTAGATCCAATAGGGCTGACGCAAGTTCAGATGAGGGAGGTACTGCCCAGAAAGTGCTCGATGGAATGCCAGACTCACATACTTTGGATAAGAACCAGGAACCTATACTTGATCGAGGAGGAACCCGACCCGATTTTGATAAAATGCCAGCTACATCTTGACCTAATACTTATCTCCGCTTCCAAGGGCTTCCTTTGCCAGCCTTTTCAGGAATAATAAGATTAAACAAACAAGATTAAAAAATTGTATTTTAAAAAATAATTATTAAAATTAAAATTTATTAAATTAAAATGATTTTTGAAAAAATGAAAAAAATAATAATTAAAAATAATACAAAAATAATAAAAACGTCGTAGAAGAAATTCTGTGACTTTTTGAAAACATCATGGAAGACATTCTGCGACGTTTCCAAAAACATCACGGATTGTGACTTTTCTTCCGTGACATTTCCAAAAACGTCACAGAATGTGACTTTCCGTGATGTTCCAAAAAACGTCGCGAAAAGACCAATCTTTTAGTGACGTTTTTTAAAATGTCACAGAATGTCTGTGTTTTCCTTGACTTTTTCTGGGAAACGTCCCAGAAACCTTTTGCCTACACCACATTCCGTGATGTTTTTGTGAAGTTTTTTAAAACGTCGCAAATTGTATTCTGTGACATTTTTTGACATTTTTTGACATTTTTTAAACGTCGTAAATTGTGTTGTTTTCTTATAGTGACTTTCTATTTACTGTTTACAAAATTACTTATCTAATTTAATATCATATCAATCTTTAAATTGTGAGTTCTTATTAAATATAATCATATAAAGTTTTTTAAATAATTAAGTTAAATATTTTTATAATTTTAAAGTCTGTCTTATCAATTATGAATTTTAACAAATATCATGTAAAAAATGAGATAGAAAATAAGATGAATATAATTGATGATCTAAATTAGTTTTAATACAAAAGAAATGAAGTTAAAAATCAATTACCATCACGTTATTTAATATTTTATTATTGTTTTCTTAATACTTTATAAAAAGAAGTGTATTTAAGTATGCTTAATATTTTTAATATAAAAACTATAATCAATTAATTATTTTTATCTCTTTTAAATTGTTATGTTTAATCAAGTATCTTAACAAGTGAGCAAACCTGATGATCATTTTCGTAAGTTAGTATTGTTAGAAAAAACAGAAAACTCAAGTCCAATGAATCTAAGACAAGTGGTGGACGATAGTGAGGAAAGGAGTAACAGAATTCTATTGTGACAATATGTACTACTGTACTGTAATCTGTACAATTGTCCTTTGACAGGTCATAGTTTGTTACAACGATATGTATTTTTTTCCCTCCTGATGATTGAATATGTAGAGTTTCTGGTTTATCATTTGTCACCTTCCTGCTCTCATATACCATGATATCATTATACTATGTTCATTTTCTCACTTGCTATCAGATCTAATCCTTCAAAATGAGTGACCTCGGCTCTACATCCTCCTCATCATAATTCTTTTTCACAAATTTTAGCTTCACTATTCCCACAAAACTGGAGTTGAATAATTACAGAGTATGGCAAGCCCAAGTTGTACCACCTATTTGGGCAAATGATCTTGAAGGATTAATTGATGGAAGCAGATCGTGTCCAAGGCACTTCATCACCCCAAGTCCTAAATCCATAAAAAATGTAAATCTTCCCAACCCATACTTTCTAATATGGAGAAAACAAGATCAGACCTTACTAGGTTGACTTTTGTCTACTTTATCAAAAGGAATATTGAAAAAAGTTTCAGGTTGCAACTCGTCGTATGAGTTGTGGTCATCTCTTGAGCAACTGTATGAGGCACAGTCGCAGTCACAGTCTCAGATTCTCCATCTCAAAATGTAGTTACAAAATACAAGGAAGGGATAACTCACGGTAACATATTACTTTGACAAAATGAAAGATATAGCATATGAGCTAGCTTTTGCTAGGTATCAAGTTCCAAAAACTGAGTTGGTTTTTCAGATCCTTGGAGGCTTAGGCATCAAGTTTGAGACAGTAGTATCAATATCCACCTCACTCAGAGAAGTGCGAAACTTACAAGAAACATTTACACTAATTTGGAATCACGAAGATAGACTCGCTATAATATATACCAACTTAGCTATAGAGATGTAAAAAAATTAGTCAGTGCAAGTTGCATTTAACAACAATTAGAGGAACTTTTATCCTCACTCTGGTAAGTATCAACGAAATCGCGGAAGAGGAATTAAACCAACTTGTCAAGTATGCCTTAAGTATGGGCACTTAGCCAACGATTGTTTGTACAGGTTTGATAAGTCATTTTCTCCCTTAAACTCTTTTGCTCATACTAATCAGAATTAGAAAAATACTCAAGTTTTTACAGCAAACTCAAGCCACCAAAACACTGCTCCTCGCTATTTTCAATCCAATTACTCAAATGACAATAATTGGTACATTGATAGTGGAGAAACTAGCCACATCACAACTGGCCTGAACAACCTAAGTGTTCATTCATATTATCATCTACTAAAAAAATCAGAGTTGGAAATGGACAACCTCTACAGATAAAACACTTTGGTAAAGTTGTCCTGAACTCAATTTCTCTCAATAATGTACTTATGGTTACTGGAATTACCAAAAATTTGCTAAGTGTGTCCAAACTGATTAATGATTTTGGCTGCTTTATAATGTTTCATGGAAAATTTTGCCTGATAAAGGACAAAAGGGGGAAGGACCTTTTTAGAGGAGTAGCTGATCATGGTCTCTACAGGATTGAAGTTCATAATAACCAACAATGCCAATCCAAAACCAAGTCTCGTGATAAAACCACTCTATTTACTTTCTAAGAAGTTGTATTGCAACATGTAAATGCTCAATGTTGTGTCCAATCCTCTGAAATTGTCCAACAAAATACTAATAGTTGCTGTCCAAAAACCTAACCTATATGGCAGTCAAATGATTTAAATGAAAAGCCAAGTTCGTCAAAACAACCCTCTCATGTGTCCAACATAGACATTATTCATAGAAAGCTAGGACATCCAAATGAAAATACCATGAGAATCTTTCTAAGCTCTAACTCAATTGCACCTAAGATCAGTGGACATAACTATAAAGTCAGTTTCTATAAAGCATGTCAACATGGAAAACTTCATGAACTACATTATCCAACCTCTAAACTTAAAACGTCACAGCCCTTTAAAATTGTATATCCTGATCTTTAGGGACCAACACCTATACCTAGAACCAATGAGGCTAGATACTATGTTAACTTCCTAGATGATTTCACCAATTACTTGGATTTATCCCATTTCCTGTAAATCTCAAGCTTTAGACACTTTTAAAACCTTCAAAACTTTGGTTGAAAAACAAATTGGGTGTGTGATTCAAAAGTGAGTTCATTTCCTTCACCACCTACCTTAAAATCGTTGGCATCAACCACAGACTTACATGTCCTCATACTCACTATCAAAATGGAAAAATTGAGCGTAAACATAGGCACATCATAGAAACAACACTCACCCTACTTGCTCAAGCTGATATGTCACTTTATTACTGTGTGACGCTATGTACACTATCACATATGTAATAAATCGACTTCCCTTACCAACTCTAGCCAACATGTCACCATTCAAAAAACTTACACACATAAAACCTGGCTATAACTTTTATAAGACTTTTGGCTATGCTTGCTACTTAAACGTGAAACCTTACAATTTTCACAACTTCAATTTTGCATACTAGCCTTTGTGTCTTACTGGATATAGTCCTTAATATAAAGGTTATCACTGTTTACATAGCTCAGGAAGAATCTATATTGCTTGAGATGTTGTGTTCAATGAACAAATCTTTCCTTTTCAAACCATATTTCCTTCTCATATTCCTAAGTCAAACATATCAGTTGAGTCACTAACTACTCAGTTTTTGTCCATACCACTTCCTAAACCTATCATTCAATGTGAACACAATTTTTAGAGACCAACATCAGCATCCTCATCGAGTGGAATACCTCCAACTTCTCATCATATTCAAAATCACCATCAACCCATCATCTCATCAAAGGCACCTCAACCACAGTCCAGACTCCTTCATAATACCGAATTCAACACTATTACTATCTCTCATAGTGAGCTAAATGAAATAAGAGGTGAAAACATTCCTAGCAATGTTCATCCCATGGTTACTCGTACCATGGATGGAATCTTTAAACCAAAAACATACCTCACCCAAAACTGTGATAGTATCAGCAAAACTATGGTTCCCACAACAGTTAAAGAAGCCTTATCCAAACCTGAGTGGAAGGTTGCCATACAAGAGGAATACCAAGCTCTCATGAAAAAAAAGACATAGTCGTTGGTACCTAAACAGATTAACAAGAAAACTGTCTCATGCAAATGGATTTTTAAAGTGAAGACAAACTCAGATGGAACTATATCGAGACATAAGGACAGACTTATGGCAAAAGGGTTTCTCCAAATTGCAGGAGTAAACTACTTTGAAACTTTTAGTCCTGTGGTAAAATTCAACACTGTAAGGTTTATTCTTAGTCTTGCTGTGACAATGGATTGGAGCCTTAGACAAATCGATATTAACAGTGCCTTTTTAAATGGTGAACTCAAGGAAGAAGTATTTATGGAACAACCCGATGGTTTCTAAGATAAATTACTTCCAAATTTTGTTTGTCACTTGCACAAAGCCAGCTATGGCTTGAAATAAACACCACGTGCCTAGTTCTAAAAACTCAAGGAAGCCTTGTTGGAATGGAAGTTTGTAAATTCAAAATGTGATACGTCCAAGTTCTACCATCATAAAGAAAACAACATTGTCATCCTTCTCATCTATGTTGATGACATCATTGTCATTGGAAATAATACCACTCTCATTAAGCATATTATTTCAAGATTAAAGTCTAGGTTCGCACTCAAAGACCTTGGTGAACTTTCCTATTTTCTGGGTATTAAAGTTGATCGCACAAAAGGCTCTCTATATATCTCACAAACAAGGTACATTCTGGACATCTTGAGGCAGACACATGTTCTCAACTCTAAATCATGCCCAATGCCAATGATCACAGGTCACAAGTTTGTGAAAGAAGGAGGAAAAATAATGCAAAACTCAACACTTACATAATTGTCATTGGCAGTCTTTAGTATGCCACAGTTACACATCCAGATATTACATACGCGGTAAATAAGCTGAGTTAGTTCATGCAATCACCTTCAAAAGACCATTGGCAGGGAGTAAAGCATATCCTATGATATTTAAAAGGAACATATGAACTAGCAGTATGTTACACTGCTAAAAGGCAGTCAGGATTACATGGTTTTACAGACACTAATTGGGCTACTGATCCAGATGATAGAAAATCTATAGACGGCTATCCAATCATGTTCAATAACAATCTAGTTGCTTGGAGCTCTAAGAAGTAGCAAGGTGTATCACAATCCAACATTGAAAGTGAATATCGAACACTTTCCGAAGGATGTGCAGAAATGATATGGTTCAGATCACTCATGAAGGAATTAAAAATCATCTGTGGTATGATAACAAGAGTTCTATATCTCTGTCCTATAATCCAATCTTGCATAGTAAATCTAAACACATTAAAGTCGACGTTTGTTTCATCCGTGACATGGTTAATAATGGAGAAATCAGTGTTGAATATATATTTTCGTCTGAATAACCAGCAGATATATTTACTAAGGCTATCTCTTCTCATCAATTGCAATATATGAGAAACAAACTGAAACTTTAGAGGAAGTTCAATTTGAGGGGGAACGTTAGAGAAATAGAAAATTCAAGACCAATGAATCCAAGACAAGTGAGGAAAGGAATAACAAAATTCTATTTTGACAACTTGTACTACTGTCCTGTAATATGTACAATTTTCCTTTGATAGGTCATAGTTTGTTACAACGATATGTATTTATTTTCCCTCCTGATGACTGAAAATGTAGAGTTTCTGGTTTATCATTTCTTGCCTTCCTGCTCTCATACACCCTGATACCATTCTACTCTATCATCATTTTCTCACTAGTATGAAGTGAACATGTCGTTTGGCAAGCCTTACGAAGGCTTCTCCAATCTCTAACCTAATTAAGAAACTAGTGCTCTATTGTCTACCCATTGACCATATATACAGTCGGTAATTAGAAGTTGTCAACTTTGGAAGAATCGATTGAACTATGGATCTCTTAATGCAAAATCTTCCTAGAGCTTTTTTTTAAAAAATAAATAAAAATATTTCTAGAGATTTTTTCCTAAATGAGGATAATATCTAGGCACATATGATGTAGACGAATGCTCCTCTTAGCGTTTGCTTTATCTTTATTCATTTATTTGTATATAAATATATATAAGAATAGAAACATGAAAAAAATAAAGTTCCATTAGCAATTACTTTAGCTATAGATGAACTGGTTGTCAAGATTATAAAATAATAATTAAGCATTGACTTAATGGAAAACATACCTTACACTGTAATTGTATATTAAAACTTAGAGATATCATTAGCTAGTTACTATTGGAGGATGTTTAGTAACAAAAATCCTATGATTCAATGAGTAATGGAAAGTTATTAAATAAATAACATTAACAGCTAGATTTTTTCCCTTTAAGTTTATCACTAGCTAGTCATATCTTATAAGTTAGGACAAATCAAATTAGTAAAATAGAGACAAAAAAAAGTTGGCGTTGGCTTATATCCTATAATGATTGTATATTTGTGACATAATTAATTAAAATATTTTCTTATATAATTAATTAAAATATTTTTCTTATACTTACATGTTTAATTAACTAACATATAAGATAAAGTCTATGAGATAAATATACTTTATAAATAAAATTATAATGAGATCAAAATTATGATATTTATATTTGATTTAAATATTATCTTCAAATTATTTTCAGTCATTATTTTTAAAATATTTTTAATCATTGTTTTATTAAGAGTGAATATCAATAGTTAGAAAAGATTAACATATGTTAGATTTCTTCTTTATGAAAGTAGTAGATAAAACATAAAGATAGATAGCGAGTGACTGTTGGTGACCCAAATAACATCTTGGACAGAGGAAGTTGGTGACGCATATAGCGTTTTGATGGCGGCGACCTAAATAGTGAGAGATTGATGCGAGACCCAAATAGCGATCAACTAGTGAGTAGATCCTTAAGAGACCCAGATAGTGAGCAACTACCTTCTGTCTAGATCTGACGACGATAGCAAGCGACTGGTGATAGCAGCGTGAGTGGGAATAAGGGAGGTGTTCTTGCCTTCAACATAGATCCAAATCTGACAAAGATGACCCATACCAGCAGAGACCCAACTTTAGATTTGACGAGAGAAGCAAGCGGCACTAAGACCTATGGGAGATCCATAACAGTGTCTATGATGTTGGGTTCTGCTACTACTAACAATGGTGGGCTGCGTACTCAAGTTGTGGAGAAGTTCCCTACTCTCTCGAGTGAAGTCGCACAAAGAGCCGAACTTAGAGATGGCGTTGGCGTTGGCATTGGGGTATATGGAGTCTCTAAGACCCATGAGTTTTCCCCGCCTGCTAGTGCATAGAGCAAAAAACTTCAATTCCAACAACGCAAGGTACAAATGAATCATTACCCTAATGTCATAAAGGATGGCATTGTTTGTCCCCCACTTGAACTCCTACAAGCGAGGGAAAGAGCGTGGTCAAATACACTAGTGGGATCTTTCTGGAGTAAACTTCCTGAATTTCCATTTATCAAGGGCTGGGCTAGTGCACAATGGAGTAAATAAGATTTGGAGAAAACTCTACTCACTAATGATGGCATGATTACTTTCAAATTTACTTCAAAAGATAATTTGAATGAAATAATTGTAATGAGTCATTGGCATATTAGGGGACAACCTATGTTTCCACAAAAGTGGAAGCTAGGGATTGCATTTAATAGGGAATACGTTGAAGTTTTTCCAATTTGGGTACATTTCCATAACCTACTACTTGAATTGTGAACTATGCAAAGGTTAAGTTTTCTTTCTAGTTCCTTAGGTAAACCATAAAGTATGGATGCACAGACATCAGGTATGCATAGGATAGGATATGCAAAAATATGCATATAAGTGAGTTGAAAGACCACACTACCAGATTGTCTTCCAATTATACACCTTAGTGAATCTGGGGAGAGGTTAAAGGAGAAATACAACTATCCTACCCATGGAAGCCACACAATCCTATCAAGAAATGGGCTCCAACTAGGAGGAGGTATAAAACAAGTTGGCAAAATGAGTTAATGGGGATTGAACAGTCAACAATTGAAGTTGAAGATGGTACTGGAGTTCAGCGGAAGATCCATGAGCAACCTACCCAGATTCCTCCAACTGAGAGGGACACAGGAGATCCTTATGAAGTGGTTGAAAGCCAAAATTAGGGTGATCCTAGTTTTGAGAAGGAACAAAAAACAAATCACACAATCTCTACACAGAGTTCAAAGTTGGCAAAATATGCTAGTACTATTGATGTAATGCAAAGTAAGAAAACTAGAGTTTCTACGGAGAATGAGAAAGGGTCAGTCCATTGCAAAATTTTGGATTAAACATAAATCACTAAGGAACCAGGAATCGGGAATTAGGAGGGATGTGGAGCTTACTTAATAAAATGAGATTGTTAATGCAGTGACAGCTACAGACAACTCTAGTGCAGAAAATATGGAGCATCTAAATACTAGAGTGGAACACTTCAACTTACAATATTTGGATTAATGTCAGATGGATTAGGCCAACATGTTGACTCCAATAGTAACTATTCGGAAAAATGAGACCTCTAAGTCTACGTTGGAGTATAAGGACAAATAGCAATGGCAAACTCCAGTGATAATTGTGTGGCAAGTTAGGGGACTGTGGTTATCATCTCTCAGAATGCAGAACATTATGAGGCAGAGCACGTCTTAGCATTGAATTGTAATTCTTCTACTTATGTGACAATAGTTTCCCCTCTAGAAAGAAATTCAGATTTGGTAGCAAAGGATTGTGATTCCCCATCAGCTGCAAGCCAAGTCCCTAACAATCTAGGAGATTTTTGAGTGTAGCCCAAAACTGCAAAAAGAAAATGAACAAGGAGAGAAAGAAAACTTCCAAATACCAATAACAGGGGGTTAACAAAGCAACGTATCTTGCCATGCAACGTTTGGTCCACTCTTTCCATAGAGATGAAGTATAAGTGATGTCTTTAATGGTTCTTTTTATGGTCTATCTTCCAAGGAGATATATTGCCTTACATAGCTAGTTATTTGGTCATATTGTAAATATGATAATAGGCTTAGTGCCTTGAACTCCTTGTAATGTAGATATAGTTTTAACTATAGTAAAAATTCCTTTTATTTAAAAAACATAAAGATACTTTAATAAACATATAGGTGTTTATTAAAAAACAAATTTACTGAACTAACTCAATATAAGAATTTTATATAGAGCATTACTTATGTATTTATATAAATATTCATTGTGATGATTGTAAAAATAATCAATTAATTTGAGATCTCTATTGCATTTTATATAGGAATTGTTATGTGTTGATAATACTTTAAAATCTATCCTAATTAAGGGTCACTTGGATTGGTAGATTTGGATGACATAAAATTATGGAGGTAGTTGAATGATCTATATAAATTTTGTCACTATATAATTAGGGAGAATATTATTTTTCTTGATTAGTATTAATTTGATAAATTCTTTGTCAAGATAGAATAATACTTTAAAAGTAATTTTTAAATGTAATTATAAGAATTAATTACTAATGTTAAAGAACTAATATGATTGAAATCAAATAAAGAAAATATTAATGTCAAACTCTATTTTGGATTAAAACATTATATGAAGAAAGGATTAAATTGTATAGAAAAATTATGCATGAAAGAGTTTGTCAAAGTCACTTTGATATTCTTAATATTTGGTTGATTGTGATATCTTACTAAATGTCAATTTTGATATATGAATATAAATTATTTAATTAAAAATCAAAGACAAATTAAAGGAGTTTAATTTATCCAATCTTAGCTATAGTTAAGGATTATAATTTATATCTATTGTCAATATATTTAATGAGTTATATGCAAAGAACAACTTAAGAGAAAAACAATTTAATTAAGTTAGACTTTATTGTAAAATTTGATAAAAACTTTAAGGTCAAATGTAAGATATTTGATAAATAAAGATTAATATTATATTTCCTAAAAAAAGAAAATGAATTAATGAAATCAAAAGTACAAGTTATGATAATACATTATAGTAAAACATGCATCACTATAGTTAGCCTCTGAAAATACCTAAGTTAAGCTAATAATAACCAGCACTTAACATTTGCAATTTAGTTACAAGAATCATCTTCAGAAGAGAAAATGTAAGTTTTGGGTTATCTTTAGTGCATTAAGGAGTATTTAACCAAGCTTATGCTAATCTCAGGCTATAAAATATGGTTGCTTTTGTTATTAAATGTTGTTCCCTATCTATCATATCACTTCTACTGTAACTTGCTCCTCTTTACTTTCTTTTCCTTTAAAGCATATATTTTTCGTTTCAACCTATATTTTGTTCATGATGCAAAGATTGTTAAGCATGTCATTTTAAACCCTCCAATGTAGCTCTTGTTAGTAGCTATCCATTCTAAAATATCACTATAATTGTAACTATAGAAGCTACCTTGGCATAAAGTCATGATATTTCTCCTTATAGGGCTAGAGAAACTGCATTTGAAGAATAGATGCTCATCTGTTTCAAGTTGGTGTTCGTATAGAAGATATGTATTAGTGAAATTAAGATAGGTCAATCTATCTAGAGTGACTATTTTATTCTTGCCAACAATTTACATGGAAAAAGATAGCTTTAGTAGTAAATTATTACTCCTAAATGAGTTCTACTAGATTTGCCCTGTCTCTCTTACCTTATGAGTTCTCTACGGTATCTGTTTATGAAACATCCAGAGATGTTGCTAACGTAATGATAACAATTTGGCTTCCTATCATCTGGGTTAGATTCAAGTTTAAGGTGACCAAAATCAATAGGGAAATTAGACATTAATTGCCCTTAATCTACAAATTTGCCTTTGAAGAGCTTGTAATTGTTTTTAGTGCTTTTGGAATTGTTTAACTGCAAATAAAATGAAAATATTAATTATTAGATCTAATTAATACTTAATTGATATTTAATTATAACTAATTATAATTTTTAACGTTTAACTAAAATTAGAATTATATTTCAATTAAATTACTAAAAGGATCAATTATATCATAAATAAGTCACTACAAGATAACAGTAATTTAGCAACGGAATATACCGACGGAATAGGTAAATATTCTGTTGGTATTTAATATTACCGACGGAATATACCGACAGACAAAAACGTCGTAGATTCGGTCGTAGTTAACTTTACCGACGGTAAAGAAATTTCCGTCGGTAAATTTAGCGTTGGAAAATAAGTTACCGTTGGTAAGTTTAACGAAAATGTACCGACCATCACAATTTTTCCGTCCGTAAATTACCGACGGGATAAAAGTTTCTAACGCTAAATTTACTGACGGTAAGTTCCTTAACCGTATGTAAATTTAGCATCGGAATGTTTAATACCGACGGTAGAAAGGATTCCGTCGGTAAATAAGATTAACCATTACCGACGGAATGTATTCTCCGTCAGTATATATTATAGACTTTTACCGACGGAATTGTTGATGTTCTGTCGGTAAAATTATTGATTAAATTTTTTAAAAATATATATTTTCATTACATTTAAATCATAACCGTCGAAAAATTTTAATAATTAAATATTTATATTATATATTTAATTTGTTTAAATAGAAATTTTGATTAATGATTAAAAATTAAAATATCTTAATTAATAATAAAAACGTTACATTGTAAATAATAATATCTGTAATACAAACTAAATGACCAATACTACACTACTGATCAGGAGTTGGTGGATCGTCTGGTTGGTCCGATGACTTGCTACCCTTATCCTTCAATTCATCCATCTCCTGACGGAACTGAGCGTACAACAGCATTGACTGTTGTTGCGCTGCCATTGACTGTTGTAACTGTTCCAACATTTGTTGCAACTGAGTGGACAATGTCTGCATTGTGCTCTCAAGCGCCTCCACTTTACTGTTGTTGGACCGCTTAGCAGATGCTGTTGTACTAGATGTGGAGGATTGCGAATAACAAGTATTCGCAAATGATCCTAATTCGAATGTCCTCCTACGACGATCCCTACCACCAACTGCTTCAAGGTAAGTGTCATTCTCATCAATATTTTCAGATTGCTGAGACCGCCGTTCAATGGTTTGCTGTATTTGGTCCTATCAGAAAGCAATGTTTATATATTAGT
>JAOQMS010000178.1:18457457-18480646 GCA_027563885.1 Erythroxylum longipes
ACCAAACATTCACGTTTAAAACTTAAAAACATGCTTTTTTTGTAAAATAATACACTTATAAGAGAGTTTACCTCAAATAATGCACAATGAGTAAGACAATAATCGAAACACGATCGAAAAATGCAAGAGAAGGAGTCGGAAAACTCTGAACCGTAAGGAAAGAAGAGAAATGAAAGCGCAAGGGGAGGGGAGGGGGTCGGGCGCGAGTTATAGCCTCTGGATTACTGACGGAACACAACATTCCGTCAGTAATCTAGGTTTCTAGAACACGCGTCCGCCGACAGTTACCGACGGACAAGACCATTCCGTCGGTAAAAGCGCAGCATTTTTATTAGAGTAGAAACTCAAATACCGACGGATAAGTTATTCCGTCGACAAACTAGGTTTTGCTGCTGACATTTTCTGACGGTAACATCATTTGCTGTCGGTATCTGCCGGCAAGATTACCGACGGCATATTAATACCGTCGGTAAAATTTGTTCATAACACATTTACCGACGGACGACAGACGTTCTGTCGGTACGTTTACCGATGGAAACCCTATTCTGTCGGTGTGTCGTCCCTTCCTCATCGACACGATTACGTCTGTTAATAATTTACCGACAGAAAAGACTGTCCGTCGGTATATTGCTCGAAGATATCGTGACGGAATGTACTACCGTTGGTAAATGAAAGCTAAATACCGACGGTTGTTCTCTCTTCGGTAAATGGCGAAGCAATTAAATTGCAGGAACGATTCCCGCATTTTTTCCCGTCGCCGAGACTTTTGGCGTCGCTATTTTTTTCAGAGATTTTGTGAGAAAGTTTTTCCTACAGTATTTCCGACGGATTTATTGTCCGTCGGTAAAACATTCTATTTGCCGACGGAATATTGACTTTCTGTCGGTAATTATCGACGGATTTTTTTCCGTCGGAAATATTCCGACGCTATTACGTGATTTTCTTGTAGTGTTATATCATGACTCACTTTTTACAAGGTTCGACATCTTCTTTAACCCTAGCTAAATGCTTCTTTAATATGACAATTCCTCTACCTTTCAAATGCTTGTTATAAAACAAGAAAATAGTATGGTTCTTCATACTAGAAACTAATGCAGTATGAGCCCAAGTTGAATCATTGTATCTTCCTAAAGTGATTGAACTATCAGGAATACTTGAACTTCTTTCTATTTATCTGTAAAAATAAATGAAAACATATCAAAATAAAGAACACACAATTTCATTATCAACTACTATCACAAAATATGTATTGCTTAACTCAAAAGTACAAACTAACATAATTACACAATACACATAGACATCTTATATAATATAACTCATTTGGTATGATTATATCATACATAATTCAATTTCATTCAACACAATTCACCAATAAGTCAAAAACCAACATTTCAAACATTCAACATACATAATTATAGAATACACATTTCTATCTTACATAATATAACTCATTTTGTATGCTTAAATCATATACAATTCAATTTTATTCAACACAATTCACCATTAATTCAAAAACCAACTATTCAACATACATAATTACACAATACATATGTCCATCTTATATCATATAACTTATTTGGTATGATTAAATCATATACAAGTCAATTTCATCTAATGCAATTCACCAATAACTTCAAATATTCAACATACACAGTTATAAAATACACATGTCCATCTTATATAATATAACTCATTTCGTATGATTACATTATACATAATCCAATTTCATCTAACATAATTCACCAATAACTTCAAATATTCAACATACATAGTTACATAATAGTCATGCCTATTTTATATAATATAACTCCTTTTTGTATGATTACATCATACACAATTTAATTTCATCTAACACAATTCACCAATAATTCAAAAACCAACAATTCAAGTATTCAATATACACAATTACACAATACATGTGTACATCTTATATAATATAACTCATTTTTGTATGATTAAATCATACACAATTTAATTTCATCTAACACAATTCACCAATAAGTCAAAAACCAACAATTCAAGTATTCAATATACACAATTACACAATACACTTATACATTTTATATACTATAACTAATTTTGTATGATTGCATCATTCACAATTCAATTTCATCTAACACAATTGACCAATAAGTCAAAAATTAACAATTCAAGTATTCAACATACACAATTACACAATACACGTTTACATCTTATATAATATAACTCATTTTATATGATTACATCATTCAACCATAAACTAAAGACGTGCACTCACAACTATAACATATTCGACTTCAACAATAAGTCGCAACTATAAGTTTACAACTTACTTTATGCAATCTCATAATTCAACTATAAACTAAAATATTTTTTTTACTTATACAATTCAATTTATAATGCCTATAATTAGTTTGTTTTCTTTAACTAATTTTAATCAATATTGATACTAAAAATCCTAGTTTCTAACTTTGATTTAGCAATCTTTTATTTACCAATTTTAATCAACATTCTCAGTTTCTTACTCAAATTTTTCGATGCTTAATTTTCTTTATAAATTAACAATGTCTAAATTATATTAAAATTTAACCAACTCACACAAACAATTTTAAATTTCAAATTCAAAATTTTCAATCCATTAAATTTCTTCAAAAATTGGCAATGCTTAAATTACATTGAAATTGAACCAACTCACATAAACATTTCCAAATTTCAAATTCAAATTTCCAATCCATTAATTTTCTTCATAACAATGCCTAAATTACATTGAAATTGAACTAACTCACACAAACAATTCAAAAAACTCCAGCAATTCCAAGTTTCCAACAATTCCAACCATAACAAAACATACATACACAACTAAATATAATGCAATTGCTATTCAAAGTAAAAAACACACCCAAAAATTTAGAAAATGCAATTAAATGTCAGGTTGGGTCAGTTCAGTTGGGGCCTGTTCATTATAATTTTTTGCACTCTCCACTCTACAGACACTGGACACAATGGAGAGCAGTGGTGGTCATTGGTGGCATGGTGTAGTAAGGAGAGTGGATGGAGACATCATAGAAGTGTGTGACCGTTAAGAAAGGAAATATGAGAGATGCTAGAGAGGACAATCACCAAGTAGAGAGAGGACAGTCGTCGCTAGAGAGGAGCATAGACATAGAGAGTGAAAGTGTGAGAGGGAGATGTAGCAGAAGCAGTTGGGGTGTGGGGTAGGTCAAATATTTTGATTTTTACAAAATGATATATTTTTCAAAGTTTACGGCACTAGTCGGTACTAGGTTGTAACATGCAAAATTACTATATTGTAGCAATATAGAAACCAACCATTATTGACCAGTTGATAATGTTTAATTGATTATTTAATTATTTCATAACACTTAGTGATTGAAGACATGGAATTGCTTAAGATACTCGCTTTAACTCATATGTGATTTTAGGTACAATTAAGAAGTAAAGAAGTTAAAGTAAGTCAAAAGTATGATATTTGACCATTTTTCAAGGATTAATATTCACTTGTCTTCATGGAGAAAGAAGAAGAAAATTAAAAGACAAGATGAAGATAAGAAAAATGGAACAAAAAGAAGAAGAATAATAGAAAGTACGTAGCACATGCATATTTTCGCCATGCAAAAACATCAATTTAATGGAGCAGTAAAGCAGTAATAGTCTATGAAGAAAACGCTAGCATTTGGTCAAGCAAGGAAAACATTGAAACAACAATTCAACAGGTGGACAACTAGCCAAGTAAAAACGGCAACGCAGGAGGACAACAGAGGAACAAAATGTAGACGATGTTTGCATTTCATGTAGACGTCCTGCGTAAATGCAAACAAACCATAGTATGGATGCATTTTTTGCTTCAAACGTACAGTAGTAGATGAGGGCAAGAAAACACTATAGATGGACCAATATATGAATTAAAAAAAATAGAGAGAGTAGTAGAAAAAAAGAGAGAGGCGAAGTAACGGGGAGAATAAGAGGGTTCGGTAGGGGTTATTCAATAGGGGTGACATCGATTTCGACGACCTAGGTTAAGCATTCCTTTCATATTTTTGTTGTTTCTTTCTCTCTTATTGAATTGATTGTATTATCCTAGGTATATGGGTTTGGGTTTTGTGTATGAATGATCGTATTATCGTTATTGTTCAGTTATTTATGCATAAACCCATTGGGTATTGTGAAAAGATGATTTTAATGTGTTCATTGAATCGTTTATTTGCAAACCCATTGCTAGAATTTCAATATAATTAGTACTTATTATGTTAAAATTCATGTGTAGTGACTAATAATTCGTAATTATTAGGGATAACATAACCTAGGTTAAATGACGCATCGTATGTGGTTATTTCCTTGATTAATCAGTTTTCCTAATTCGTATGTTGCTACCAAATTGAATCTAGAAATTGTATCTTAGGTTATTTGGTAGTAAGGTTTAATTAACGATCGTATCTGGATTAAACACTACCTAAGGGAAAACTCAAGTTAATTATTAACCCACAATTAATATTTTCTATGAGAGGTTTAATAAAATATGTTTGATTAGGGTGTAGAGATTGAACCAAAGAACTAGGTCCCTACCAAATTCTTCACTTTTATCATTTTTTGCATGTTTTCCTTAATTTGTTTTTATTAGTCCAGTTTCATTTTATTTTCTTATTTCCAAAATCCGAAATCTCCTTAACCTAAACACCGATTAATTTCATTTCAACAACTTTACACACACTCTCTGTGTGATCGACCTAGACTCACCACTGCTATAATAGTAGTCTAGTTTTTTATTTTGATTAGAGTTACAACGTGCTGTCAATTTTGGCGCCGTTAGCGGGGAGTGCGTGTTTTAGTTTTTGTTTATGATTATGATTTAATTGGTGTTTTGTATATATTTGTTCGTAATTGGTTTCTTTTCAATTATTTTGTGATCTTTTCTTTATTATTTTTCATGTTTATGATTTATTAAAAAAAATCATGGATGAAAGTAATTTTTTCTTTTAACTCTTACTTTCAATCCTATAACCAAGGTTGGACTGATCAACCTAACTTTGGTTATGGTTGGGATAACCATCAGAATTACTTCTATGATAGTTAGCAGGACATACGGCAATTCTTATGTGGACCAAAAGTTTCTTGTCACAACTCAGGTATGCCTCTGGATGACTATATCAAGACTTGTAATGTTGGTCATCTTCAATTTCAACAAGGTATACAGCAACTTCAAGATAGTATGCAACAACTTCAATAGAATACCCTACAATTCCAGCAGAATGAAAGGCAATCTTAGTCTAGTTTCTAAGATTTAGAGAGCCAACAAAACATAGGTACATCTCTGGAAGAATTGACGAATGTTGTGATTGCTAACAATCTCCAGTTTCAACAGAGCCTACAATAACGGTTGTAACAGTTCTAGCAGGAAATGAGGCATATAACGTCTAGAAACCAAAAATTGTTAAGCCAAATGGGTGAGATGGCAGCGAGAATCAACTACCTAAAATCACAAATGGAAGAGGAGTAGTCATATCAACCTGAGGTATGCCCTATGGACGTAAGTGCGGAAATCTTACAAAGTGATGAAGAGCTTGGGATCTTGAGCGTAATACTCAAGGAGTTGCTTATGTGGAAGAAGCAAAGGAGGAGCTTGAAGCAGAAAAAGAAATATTTTTTAGCTCGGAGTTAAGTATTGAGTTCGTAATTATTTTCGAGACTAACCCTTTTATTTCACCTAACAGTTTGGAAGAATTAAACGAAGAAGAAAAAGGCAAAGAGCCATTCGAATTATTTCAAAAGAGTGAAGACTCAGTAAATATGAAGAATCTAAAGATAGGGAAGACGGTGGAGGTGAACGATTATTAACCAAGGCCCTATCTAGAAGAACCTCATGTGGAGGAGCTGCATGTGACACCTGAAGATCACAATTTTGTCACGTGAGAAGGAAACATGGAGTCAAGCCAATGATCCTAAACAAAGGTGCTTCTTGAGAGGCAACCCAAGGGAAGTAAATTTCTTTTCTTTACATTTTCGCATTACTTTCTTTATGCATGTGTGTTTTTGAATTTGTTTGTTTTACTTGTTTTAAGTTTTTAATCAAAATGAGAAAAATAAAACAAACGAATGAAAATTTTCTTATTTTTTGTCTTCTGGGATTATATAGTCATAATTAGAGTGTGAATTGATTAGAGAATTTCATAGCAACCTTAGCATGTATTTTTACTCTTATGATTAGTTGATATGCATTATCTTTAGAAGAGTAGTGATCAGTAGTAGACAAAGTTGGTGAGATTTTGAGCTTTATTTGATTGACACATTCATATTAGTCTCATTGTCTTTTGATAATGCGTGACCTTCATGATATGTACATCCTGATTTTACCTTGAATTTCTATTCGAGACCACATTTTTATCACATGCATTAACATGGATATGATAAGGCATTCTTTGCTTTTTTGAACTACATTAGCCGAATAGCCTACCCATTATATGATTTTCTTTTTTGATCAGCCCCCTTAAGCTTTATTTGCCTTTTCTTTGTGTATTAGTCACATTACATGCTTTAACCTAACCAAATGTTCGTCCCAAGTCTTAAAGCTAGTGGATCATTTGTTGATTGTTGAGTTTATGGATATACAAAAGTATAAGTGTGAGGGTATGCATATGTGTGAGTTGGTTATAATGTTGGGATGTTATTTTATGTCTTATCATTGAAATTCCTATATTAATAAAGGAAAAGAAAGAAAAAAAGAGAAAAAAAGAAAAAGAAAAAAGAATTTAAATAAATGTTTAAATAAATGTATTAAGGAAGAAGTGCATAAGTGGTTTGCAAGGATATTCATACTTAATGCACCCTCCTAAATTTGTATTGAATGGGTTATTTAAGTATGTTGAATATGAGATAGATGTTGGCTTGGAAGGGTCACTCTTTGTGGTTTCAATGTATTGTCATCAATTGTACGGGTGATCCCTTCAAATTGGTATATACTTCATATGGTTTGTGTATGAGATGTGAAACTCGTTTTTTCGTTCATCATAGTTGATGTACATAATTGTGAGCAAATGTTGGTTTTTGCACTTGATAGTATATTAAGTGTTACTTTTGTTTCACTAGCTTTGATGGCTATCATGCTACTTGATCCAAATACATCTCACCTTACCTTTACCCACATTACAACCTTAAAAAGTCCTTTGATCCATGATTTTGCATTTGAAAATTAGCGGTGGAGAATGAAATGATATGCAAAGTTGTGGAATGACATGATCATGAATGGTGTTAAGTGCACCTATGGATATATTTTAGTTAAACATGTTTTTCGAGTCTACCATTAGATTGCTCAGTTTTTGAAGACGATGAATGTTAATTGATCATGAGTAAAAGCTTGGAGTGTTGATTTCTTGCTATGATTTTTGAAAGTCATTCATCTTTGCTTATGATTATATATTCTTGGAACATATGTAAATTGAGTAAATGTTTTTGGGTCTATGAGCTTAATTTTGATGTTTTGCCTAAGGACGGCCAAAAGATAAGTTTAGGAAAAATTGATAAGTGCTTAATTGATTATTTAATTATTTCATAACACTGAGCAATTAAGGACATGAAATTGCTTAAGATACTCACTTTGACTCATATATGATTTTAGGTACAATTCGGAAGCAAAGAAGTTCAAGTGAGTCGAAAGTACGATATTTGGGTCATTTTTTGAAGATTAATATTCACTTGTCTTCATGGAGCAAGAAGAACAAAACTAAAAGATAAGAGGAAGACAAGAAAAATGGAACAAAAAGAAGAAGAATCATAAAAAGCATGTAGCATGTGCATGTTTTTTCCATGAAAAAACATCAATTTAATGGAGAAGTAAAACGGTAGCAGTCCATGAAGAAAACGCTAGCATTTGGTCAAACAAGGAAAACATTGAAACGATAATGCAGCAGGTGGGCAAACATCCAAGTAAAACCGCATCATAGGAGGACAACGCAAACATCCTGCGTAAACGCAAACAGACTGTGGCATGGATGCGTTTCTTGCTTAAAACACATAGTAACATATAAGGGCAAGAAAACACTGTAGATGGACCAACAGATTAATTCAGAAAATAGAGAGAATAGTAATGAGAAAGAGAGAGGCGCAATAGCGAGGAGGATAGGAGGGTTTCGATAAGGGTTATTCAATAGGAGCTTAAGCATTTTTCCAGGAGAGACCCATGGAGGGCTAGACGTCCTGAAGCCGGTTTAAAGGTGACATCGATGCTGACGATCTAGGTTAAGCATTCCTTTTATATTTTTTTGTTTCTTTCTCTCTTATTGAATTGATTGTGTTATCCTAGGTATATGGATTTGGGTTTTGTGTATGAATGATTGTATTACCATTATTGTTCGGTTATTTGTATATAAACCTATTGAGTATTATGAAAAGATGATTTTAATGCGTTTATTGAATCGTTTATTTGCTAACTCATTGTTAGAATTTTGATATAATCCGTAATTGTTATGTTGAAATTCATATGTAGTGACTAATGATTTGTAATTATTAGGGATGACATAACCTAGGTTGACGTATCGTATGTGGTTATTACCTTGATTAATCGGTTTTCCTTATTCGTAATGCTGCTACCTAATTGAATCTAGAGATCATAGTCTAGGTTATTCGGTAGTTAGGTTTATTAGCAGTAGACAAACTTAATTAGAGGCCTATTAGTAATAGCGAACCTATCATTACTCCCACCCCTCTTAATTATCGAATCATAAATCATTCTGGCTCCTTATGGAACTATTGCATTCTCATCAACTGCTACTTTTCCCACTGATTCAATCAACTGCAGCACTCAGGCCTTGGAGTGGATTTGTCAATCCATCGTTACACATATCTCTGACTTTGGAGTGAAGCTACTTCATTCATTCCCGAGTCGATAATAGAGACCCTTGCTTATCCCCAAGATGGAAATTAGGAAACAATTCTTGTATTAGTAGCAAAGGTTCCTAAATGGCTTCAAAAGGAGGAAGATCCTTCCATAACACCAACACCTCTAATCCCTCAGGTGTCTCATGTGTATCTAGAATTTCTTGTGGTTCAACCAATCAGTCCATGTCAGTAGTTAGAATTGGAGGGAGAGGTTGGACCTTTGAAGTATTTCCTAACACCTTTTTAAGTTTTGAGATATCAAAAACAGGATGTATCGCTGCTGAAATTGGAAGTGCAAGTTTATAGGCAACCTTCCCAATACGTTGTACCACCCTATAGGCCCCAAAGTACCTCAGAGAAAGTTTTTCATTTGGATGTTTGGCTAAGGATTGTTGACAGTAAGGATGTAGCTTCAAAGTACACCATCTCACCTACTGAAAACTCAACATCTCTAGGGTGGTTATCAGCTGTCGTCTTCAACTTATTTTAAGCTACTACTAATTGGTCCTTCAGCTCATTCAACATCAAGTCTCTTACAAGCAGCATTTCATCCACTGTAAAATTAGTATTATTGGAATAGGGATACCTGATCAGTGAGGGAGCTTCTCTACCCTGATTAGTGAGTGTGTTGCAACTTGAAAAGCTCAGTCCAGAAATTACTCAAGAAAATCTAGTCTTTATTAGTCACAATACTCCATAGAAATCCATGTAATTTCACCACTTGTGTCATAAATTCATTCGCAACCATGTTGGCAGTAAATGCATGCTTGAGAGAGATGAAATGAGCATACTTACTGAGTCGGTCTACCACCACCAAGATCAAATCAAATCCATTAGATTTTGGAAAACCATCCACAAAATCCATGGTTATGTCCTCCCATATGGCTTGAGGAATTAAAAGGGTTGAAGTAGACCAGAGAGGGAGACGGTCTCATACTTATGTTGCTGGCAGACAGAACATTCAGTCACAAAAGGCTTTATATCAGCTCGCATACCCTCGCAAAATATTTCCGAAGAAATTCTTTTGTAGGTGCGAAGATATCCACTATATCCTCCAATAGGCTATTATGGAACTCTTCCAAGAAATTCGGAACGAAAGAGCATGTGTTAGGAATGGACAATCGATCCTTGTAATATAGCAACCCCTGACGAAAAACCCATCCCTATTTCCCATTCGGATCCTACTGTAAGAGGTGTTTAATAGATTGTAAGTGGGCATCTTGCTGAATCTCTGCATGCAACTTGTCCCAATCAACCCAGGAAGGTACTAAAATGGCCTGCATTTTGACAAATAAGGGGAATTGTGATAAAGCATTTACGACTGTATTTTCTAAGCCTAGTTTAGACTTCACTTCAAAATCAAATCCCATCAACTTGGTCAGCCAATGTTGATACTCACTAACTACAAACCTTTGCTCAAGCAAATACCGAAGAGATTATTTATCAGTTCTAATAATGAAATGACGACCTAATAAATAGTGGCGCCATTTTTGGATTGCCATAACAATCTCCATAAGTTCGCGCTCATATATTGATTTGAAATGTGACCTTCCAAATAATGCATGGTTGAAGAAAGCTATAGGTTTTTGGCTTAAAATAACACCCAACTCCACGCCTGAAGCATCCATTTCAACCACAAACATTTCCTCAAAATCTGGAAGCACAAGGATCGAAACATTTTTCATTGCTTCTTTCAATTTCTGACAACAAGTGTGACTTCTTTAGTCCATTCAAAAACATCTTTCTTTAGTAAACTTGTTAATCGCGTTTCTAATTTGCCACAATCACGAACAAACTGCCGATAATACCTCATTAACCTGAGGGATCCCCTCAATTCCTTTAGGTTTTTTGGAATTGGCCACTCATCCATAACTCTTGACTTTTTTGTGGTTTGTGGATACTCCCTTCTTAGAAATCACTTGCCTAAATATGCCAACTCCACTAGCCCAAAGCAGCACTTTTTCAAGTTTGCAAATAATTGGTGCTTGTGAAGCCGAGATAAAATAACACGTAAATGCTCAATATGGTCACTCATAGAAGCAATGTAAATCAAAATATCATCAAAGAAGAGCCAAAGTAAACCCTTGAAAATTCTAATCATCAATGCTTGAAATGTTGCCGACGCGTCCGTTAACCCAAACGACATTAGAAGGAACTCAAAGTGACCATATGCTTACAAAATGTTGTTTTATGCACATCTTCCGATCAGACCTGGATTTGGTGGTATCCGAACTTCAAGTCAAGTTTAGTAAAAATTCTTGCCCCATTCAACTCATCAAGCAATTTGTCAATATTTGGGATTGGAAATTTATTCGGAACTGACGCTCGATTTAAGGCCCTATAATCCACACAAAATTACCAACTCCCATCCTTCTTTTGAACCAACAATACCGTTCTTGACAACAGGCTCACACTTGGCCTAATTACTCCTCCCTTTAGAACCTAAGTCATTAACTTCTCAATTTTGTTTTTTTTTTTTGGAATATGTGGATACTGATAAGTCTACACATTAACAAGTTCTGAATGCTCCTTAAGCACTATCACATGTTCATGGCCTCTAAATGGGGGCATCTTTTTAGGTGTAGAAAACACGTCATTAAATTCGTCCAACGACTCTCTCAACGTAGGCTCAACATCCTCCTGTCTTTCCTTTGTGGTTTCTAGGTGAAACAACTCCAACATTAACCCTTCTTTCTCCACCTATAGTTCTTTCATCGTAGTTTTTAGAGAGACCATGGCTTTTGTCAAGCTGGGATCACCTTTTAAAGTAATTGGCTGACCGCCCAATTCAAACATCATCGTAAGCTTCTTCCAATCATCACGTGTCTCTCCCAATGTTGCTAACCACTTTAGGCCTAAAATGGTATCAGTACTTCCTAAAGGTAATGGTAAGAAGTCCTCACTAATTGATATGTTTTTGAGCTTCAAGACCACACCCCTACACACACCCATTCCTTTCAACTGCTGCCCAAAACCAATGACCACTCCATATTGTGAAGTCTCCTGAATGGTTAGTTGCAAAGCCTCTACAACACCAGTGGAAATGAAATTATGCATGGCCCCGCAATCAATTAAAACCACTACTTCTAACCCATGCACTTCTCCTTTCAATTTTAGAGTCCTTGGTTCGGACAATCCCATAATAGAATTTAAGGATAATCCTACTCCTTCTAGCACCTTTGATTTAGCTGGACCCATCTCCTCTATACCATCCCCTCTGTCTCCTCACTCACTAACTACACATGCAATTCTTTCCTTTTACATCCATGTCCAACATGACATTGTTCATTGCAACGATAACAAAACCCCTGTTCTCTTCGTGTCTAAGCTTTATTGGGCGTAAGCTTTCGAAATCGTGGGTACCCATAAGATGAGTTGGTGCTTATGGTTTCAGTTTTGTGGATGTTTTAGGGAGGTTTGGCGTTTTAGGTGGGAGTGTCTGAGTTGCTAGTGAAAGGGTTGTAGGGGTTTGTTTGGGGTCCATGTGATCGTTTTAGCGCCTAGTTTGAATAAGATTAAAGGGGGCTGTTTGGTGGGTTTGGTGAGTTGGGTAGTGGATAAGACCTGGTTCTTGTGTTCAACCCGACCCGTAGCTTCCATAGTCTCCTTTAGCTTTCGTGGGTTCAAGACCAGCAGTTCAGCCTAAATTTTCTTATTAAGGCCATTAACAAAAACGTCAAACATGGTTTTGTCGTTAACCCTTCCAACTGATGCCGCTAAATATTTGAACAAGGCTTTGTATTCAGCCACCGTTCCGTGTTGTTTGACGATGAAGAAACAATGGAATAAGGAACCATCTTGTATTCCAGCGAATCTATGCAACATCTGGGTTTTTAACTCCTCCCAACTCTCCTAAACCTTATCCCTCTCTTCAAACCATAGCCAAGCTTGTGCCTCACCTTCAAAACAAACACCCACTGCCTCAAGCTTCTCAGCCTTTGATAAACAGTTAATGGAAAAAATACCTTTCAACTCTAAAAATCCAAGAATCAGCACCCTCTTCATCAAACACTAGCAATTCCAACTTCTAGGGGTGTCGGTCTTTCTCTTAGATCCGTTTAGCAATCGTTGTTACCTCCTCTGGTGTCGTCTCTTTCTTGACATTAATGGGTTTCTCCATGTTTGGTTAAGTGTTATTGGATTCCACGCGGTTCAAGTTTTCAAGGGACGAGTTTTGTAACAGGGTTTTAAGTGAATGTTGATTCTCTTTCATTTGTTGAACCAACAAGGTTACTGCAGTTGATAGCTCAACCACCTCTTTTTCTTTGGTACTTTCTTCAATTTTTTTGATTCGAGAATCTATTCTGGTTTTGAGCATGAACTACTCTAGAATCAAAACAGCTCTGATACCAAAAAACATAGGATAAAAAATGTGATAGTTGATAAATGTATGGAGTAATGGTTGATATTAGATTAATAAACTGGAAATAGAGAAAAGGAAGGTGTGTTGTATTGATGATGAAAGGAAATAAAGATAACAGGTGACACCAGCAACGTTCAAGAGGTTGCCTTCTCTTCCAAGACCCACTCAATAACAAAAGATTCCCAATCATCCTCACACCTTTCCCAATCCCACTATTAATAACAGACCTATTAACAATAGAAAATAGACAACTCAGCATATAAGACAAAGCAGTGTAACAGCCTGCCACAACATACTCTACTAACATTCCTTAACCAAATAACCAAAATTTCCTGAACTCATACGAGCCCATTCATTCGAGCCAACCCTTTTGTAGCTATGATACTTCTTCCTTGCATAGACAAACTTAATTGGAGGCCTATTAGCAGTAGCAAACCTATCATGCATCTATCAGTGGAACAAAAATTGCAGGGCGAATAGTGGATAGGGATATTTTGCGCATATACATGTGCTGTATATTAGTACTCGTGTCATTCTTTATATTTTGTCTGGTGCAAGAACGAACTTCATGTGAGATGTCTTTTCCTTTTTCTTCTCTCCTTTTTCTTTCTAAAACAACTTTTGATGCCCACAGCCATTGAATTACCGATAAGTTTTATGCACACCATCAGTCTGAGGTGCCAACTCTATACTTGGAACTACCGTTAGCGTGTATAACATAATTCATGATGTTCTTGAATGGTCTCCGAGGTTGGCACTATCTGGGATAATGGAGAAACAACAAAACCTTGGCATCGCCATAGAGAGCAACAGCACTTTTGCTAATGGGACTAAAACAAGCAGAGAAACAATCCCTCCGACAGAAGAAGTCGAACAACAGGCCAATGTATGAATTTGGAAACTTGGAAGATATTGATCAAGAACAGTATCAATAAAGTATATGATGGGTAGCAAACATATGTATACGCCACCGTTTCAACTGGTTTCTCATCTTTAAATTTTGAGCTTGTAACTGCGTAATCATACAAGAAAAGTAATTCGCATTCGCCAGCATCTGACAGAATAGAATACAATGCTAATGTAGAAATGTTTGTTATAGATTGGTTCATGTACTACGCTCATGTATGCACGCCACAAAATGCCACAGCCTATATACAAGTAAATTGCTTTTGGTCAAGAAATTACCTATTGCACCGACTAAGGTGAACCACCACTCGTAAGTTCCATTAGTCCGTGGGACTTATAATTGCGTACTTACTGTTAAGGATTACGAGGGGAAGAAATGTGACTATTTTTCAGTTAAACCACTCTACCGTTCTACATAATCTTTATGAAATAAAACGAAGAACCACTAATAATATAAACGCAGAGTGGGAAATGACTTGCACTCGTTAATTTCCACACAAGGACAACAAACTATCCAAACAAGGGAGTTTCTAAATCAAATTAAAGACGTTTTGCCCGTTTAAATGTATCCTCCCACGACTCAACCCTTATGTTCATTTAGCACTTCTATGTACAGAAAAAGGGCGAATTGTGGATAACAAAAGATGGGAACAGCGATAGCGCCACGCATTGGAACTTAGTAGACACAAGAGAACCAAGCAAACTCATTAACCGTCACTGTCCCTCTATGCATCCAAGGTAGAAGCAAGAAAACTCAGCCAAGAATGAATTGCCGCCTGACAACAGATTGCCAAGTATGGGTTCACCAGAGACAATAGGATTCAACCATCTCTACTTGGGATGATTGAATCCTCTGTCTGGCATAAACAAAGGGGTTCACTGGATGGTAAGAGACCTCTGTGAGGCCTGGTTAGCGGAGATGCTACCCCGTTCTTGGCCTGAACAATCTCCATCTTCGCCTTGTCCACCTGAATGTGAATGATATGTTGAGGTCTGCCTACCATTGTGATTCTGGTAAGGGCTGTCTTCACTTAGATAGTCGTGTGGTTCAAAAGTCGCACAATTTTGGTAGTTTCTACTTTCTTGCTGAACATTGAAGTAATTCCAAGTCCCAGTAGAGTCGGAGTGTAAGGGCTCAGACCCTGTTGAACTCCCAGACTGAGATGAAGGGGCTGGACCAGAACCGTCTATCTTCGTATCAACATTCTGCTTAGAAGTATCATTACTTGTTTTCCTTGCAAAACGTCCTCCAGTACCCCTTGCCCTTCTCATAGCATGCTGGTGTCGAGATTCGTGAAGATATGGCTGGAAAGAATGACAATAAGTAAACGGACATTTTACTATATTCACATGTCATCTAGCACTAAAGTAATGTCCTATAAAACATATCCTATCTTAAACTGACCACAGCATAACCGATCATTTGTGTACTAATTACAATTCCAATATCTTCCAACATGAATATTCAAGTAATTAAGATGAGATTTAAAAAAGAATAACATAGCTTGAAATCACTACCTTTCTAACTTTAATCAGCTTCTTTTCCACCTCTGCTTTCGCCCGTGCTTGTCTTCTTCTTAGAATTCCTTGGTACTGTTTGGCATTAACATAAACAGGTTCCTGGGCCATCTCAAGGGGCAATGGCATTCTAGCATGAGGAACTCCAACGAGATGAGGATAACCCTGCTCATCAAATTTTTTAACCAGATAAACAACGCAAAAGGCAAAAGTAAGTTTTCATATGCATATGCGTATCTATATATTTACTTATTGTCAAGTACCGGTAACTTCAATGATAAAGTACAGGAAACAAGAAATTAGCAGGTATACCATAGGCTGATGTCCATATGCTGCCATCATTTGCCCATAATATGGATCCTGGTATGGATTTGTTGCACATGCCTGCAAAGAGTTGCAACAAAACTAGGAATCCCTTGCGTTGTCATGAAAGAATGAGTTTGTTGATTCTACAACTAAGCAATCACAAGTCTACAAGTTAATCAATTATCAGAATCACATGCTACAAAGAGTTTTCACTTTTTTCTTTTTTCTTTTTGGGACAGGAGGGCAAGAAGTGATAGTTGGGAGGAAGCACTTACAATAGAGTGACCAACAAGTTCAAATTGTGGAGGTTGTGTGATGGGGTCATCATGCATTGTAGTCACACTTAAAGAAGCACGCTGCAGGTTTCCGTGTTCTTGTACATGTTCCCAGCAGTTATTAAAAAGTTAGACATTTTAGTAAACATTTTGTAGGGGAAGATGAAGAAACTTTTGATAAAACATCAATATTTTCAAAGATGGTATAAAATGTCTTTGTAACATTGCACATCATTTCTAATGCATCCTACCAGTCTACCACTACAACGTCAAGTGGGAAATCACAAACCAATGACTTGAACCAAGTCTGTTTAAAATAATTCCAGCACTGGCGACAAACATAATTCAGCTATAAACCACAAGAAACTAAGAGCACCAAACTACCTGATGAAGGCCGCTAAGTGTGCAGGATCCTAGAAATCATATAACAGTTATGAACTGAACTCAGTTATAAATAGGTTTTGTCTACAAGTAAGAACTAAAAGGAGTCTGAAGGAATGAAGAACATGCTTTATTAATCATAATTTTTATTTTCCAGTAAAATATGTTAATACTATCCACCAAAAGAATACCAAAAAATTGTCATTCCAAGACCTATGCAAGCATCAGATAGTTAAGAAGTACCAGATCTTGAAGATGCAGTGTTTTGTGATTCCTTTGCTGCATCATCATGTTCCTCATTCTGTCTACCATTAGACAAGGATTGATCACCATTCGACTCTGAACCGTTTGGATGCTCTGGTGAGGATAAACCAGATACATTTCCTCGAGCAACAGTAGGAGATATAGCATTGCAACCAATACCCCGCCACCAGGGCTCAGAATGAACTGCACATGGTCGAACAGCATCTCTATCCAGTTCTAATCGATTTGCACTATTGGACTTTGATTGCATACTTTCCAATTGTTTCATGCAACTATAGATTTCTGCCGTAAATAAAAAATTCTGATCAGAGTTAACCAAGAGAGATCAACAGAAATTTTGAAATCAAAGAGGTAGGGAAGAGGTGGGAGAGCACTGGTAAATGCAATGAAAATTACATGCAGCATTTTAAGCACCAAATATTTTATCACACATAGAACATACTCATTGGTCCATAAATAAAAAATGTCCATTTTACTGATGTCACCAATCAACTGGAATCCACCGGAAGAAATAAGTAAACTTTTATATCGGTGAGATAAACCAACAGCATCTTATAATCAAGGTTCATCTACAAAGTTTTAACATATTGACTCGGGTGCTATCTGTCATCACCCTAATCTGCAAAGCACGTAATTTTATGAAGCGTTCTTCCACGATTCCACCTACATCACCTATCCTCGTAATGAAACGTTTATATCTACTAAACACCTCTTTCCCATGTTTTCATAAAGGACCAATCAAAGAACCACCTTAGGAAAACAATCATAGAAGGCCAATTATTTCAGTAAGGAAATAAGCATTCCTAATCACACATCAAACTTCTCCCAAGAGTTAACTATCATGTTTGACTTTGTTTCCCTAAAATGAACTCAGACAACAAATTCAGACTCCTCTCCAAGACCCCAATACCTGTAAGTCTAGTTTACTTTAATTCTAGTTTGGTTTACTGTTCCCAGAATAGTTGAATTATAATTCTTGACGACAAAAGCAACACTAGCTCGCCTGCATATTTCAATAATAAAGAGAATAAAGTCCAGTGCCACAGGCACCCAAAAGTAGAAAGCGGGTGAGCTTAAAAATTATAGCTTTCCAACCCACAAGTCAATATCCAAAGGAATTTCTCTCAATACCTCACCTCCAACCTAAATCAAATTTTCTTGGTAAGCAAGCAGACACATCATCATTATAATATCTACATATCAAATTCTTTTCCAAACTCAATCCCATAAAGCCCCTCCAAGCCCACAAGACCACAAGGCCTTTATCACTCAAAAGCACTAAATCACCCACCCCAGACACGCACACGCACACACACACACATAGAAAGACAGAACCCAATCAAGGAAACAACCACGACGGCCAGAGAACTTAGCAAGAATCACATAATTCTCAAAAAAAACAAAACCCGACCTAAATTCTCAAAAAAGAAAAAAACCAACTCGACACATGAGCATCAAAATTAAAAGGCAAACGCTGATTATCCAATAAAAAAATGAGAGAAAACGACACTTACAGTTGAAAAAGAGTTAGGGGTAGATAGGGGACAAAACCCTAGATTTTGGGGTTAGGGAATTAATCGGGAACAGAAGAGAGAAATTGAAGGGAGTCAATAGCCAGATAAGGTGTGTGAGAGAGCAAAATTGAAACTGAGACGAAGATGAAGGGAAAAAAAGGAAACTCAAGTCAAGTGTCGAGACTTGAGAGAGAGATTCAGGGGTAGGTAGTATGATATGTTGTTAGCCGGTAGATGTTCCACGTAGGTAACTGCTGGGACACGTGGTGATGGTCCTCACTGCCTAATTGCTGGCCCGGTTCTTGGCTTCTTTTTCTCCGCTCTTTCTTAGGACAACAAAACAGAATTAACAATACATGATGCATTCCGCCGGAGAACACATTTCTTTTTTTGGGTTAATTAAAAAAAACTTTAATTTTGTTCAATTTTATAATTATAATCTAAACTTTAAAAAATAGCAATTAAATGCTTAAAATTTTAATTTATTTCAATTCTAGTTTAATGTCTTGTACCTAACTAAACAACTTCGTTTAATACAAGTCATGCAAAATTAACACAACTAATAAAGATCAATGAAACTATATCGATTAATCAGATAACTAAAACTAAATTGTGGTTTAAAAATAAAATCCCTAAATCAAACAACATAGTCCTTCATTCTCGCGACACCCCAAGCTACTCTGTTCGCTCTCGCATTGCAATGCACCAATAAGAAGCTCAGTTTGTTCTCGCTAAATCCCAAAGTCAAACTTGCACGATAGATTCTCCTTACACTAGCAAAGCAGCTTCTCTTTGCACTGACATAGCAGCTTTGCGTTGCATGACAGATTCTTCTCGCACTAACAAAGCAACTGTTATTCGCACTAACATAACATCTTGTCTTCGGATGACAGTGTTCTCACACCAAAAAGTGTTTCATTTCACATCATTTCTGATTTCATCCTGGTTTTGCACTGAATATATTTGATGGTGGAAAAATGAAGAGAACTTCTTATGGCCCATTAGAGACACAACATATGAAGCTGGTGGGGTTCTATAAGGGCTCCAACACTTCCCAACTCTTGCTGCCCCACCATCCTATCACTTATTCTTGTAACCATCATTTATAAGATGCATCAACTTCTTGTATGAAAAGAAATTAGTATTTAGCGGTCAATATTTATTTGACAAGATAGTAGGATATCAACTTGCATTCCCTCCATGTCGCTAATCCAAACTCCAATATTAGCCTCCTGAAGCATACCAACATCATTAGCCCTAACATTATAAGCAGCATCCTTGTTCCCTTATTTTTCTAGTTCTTCATATCTGGGGAGTCAGGTGTGATAACAATCTACTTCATCCCTTGCCTTAATAAACTAAACATGTATCCTTTTCCTGAAGTTGCATTTGACTTAGAGATGATAATTGATGTGGAGTTGGAGCTGTAGAATAAACATTCAAAAGCTTGTTTATTTATATGGAAATGAAAATTTGTATTTTGTTTTCATTGTTTTGCATTATTTAAGCAGCATGAACATCTTATGATGCTTAAACTTTAATTCCACTTTAATGGTTTAGATCCATTATCTTTGTCCATTTGATAAAAGAACAAAAAGTCTTGTTAGTGTTGTTAGTGATGTCATACCTTGAAGTAACTTTTGAGTAGATAACCTTTACTTACAACCGCACTTAAGTTAGTAATTAAATATTTGTATGGTGATATTATAACAGGATAAACAAATATGGGTAGAAATAAAGTATATGTAGCTTTTGTTGCTTATGCACGTGGTATACATTTGACATGGGAAGAGTGTCAAGGTGTCGTTAGTGGATTCAAGGGTGCTATTTATTGTTGTTTGATAATGTAGCAGAAGTTAAAAGCATATATTCTCAATTTTGTCAAGAGAAAGCATTATGTTCAATGGTAAAATAATTTTAATATATTTATTGTTATATGTATTAATTTAATTGGATTCAATTATAATTAATTACATATTAATTTCCCAGTTGTAACGAGAAGATTAATTTACAAATATCAAATGCTAAGCCTAACATTGGTCAACGTTTTTATGAATATATGAATACAAAAGTAAGTATTTCAATTATTGTTTTTTTAACAATGCCTTTAGTATAAAAATTTTTAATCAATATTCAATTTGAAAGTGTCTTGTAGGTACTTAGAATTTGTAGAAGAGATTAAGTTTGTTATTGTCAGAAAATATGTCTTCTGTGCATTGAGGTAAAAGTCTTGTTTGGAAGATGCATTGTTGTTCACAAGAAGTAAGTATATGTAATAATATATCTGCGTAATCATAACATTTGTGTTTATATCTTTATTTTGTAAGTCCCATATGATTTCATAACTTGGGTGTCAGATGTAAGTACAAAAAAAATGGAAAATTGCAATTTCTCAATTTAGAATCTATCCAAAACCTTAATTAGATCTGAAGTTGTCCAATAAACTATCGAGAATCTATTCAAGATCTCTCTTCACACAATTACCGATTTGATTAATTTCTCGTTTTTATTAAATCACCTAATGCTTGTTAGCCCAATTTAATTATTTTCATTCAATTCACCCTCTCAGTCTATTATCGAATTATGCAATCACAGAAATCAATCACAATAATTCCAATAAACATAAAAACAATTGGATCTTATTAAATCAAAGATGAAAAAACTCGAAGGTAAGTATAAAACATCTCAACATTCACAATCCTATCATCAAACTGCTATTTCCAATTCTATACAATAATAAAAATGGAAAATAACAGGAAATACAATTCTAAACAGAGACGGGAGGCAGCAACGTCGAAAATTTCTAATCCAGGAAGTACGTCGATGTCGAATTCTTATCCACTTCTCTCTTCCTTCTTTTTTTTTCTTAATCTCTCAATAATTCTCTCTAGGGTTTCTCTCCAAAAGTGGATGATGCAAAAGCTCTCTCATCTTTTTTGTCTTATTCTTTATATACCTTTTGTGTTCTGACCAGCCCTAGGATCTTTCGGGGTTCGAAAGGTCCAAAAACTCCTTCAAAACTTGACATTTTTTAGTGTGTGCATGTTTACCCGACGCAAGCCACGATCGTGGCCCTATAGGTTATGATCGGGGGCCACATACAAGCCTTCTGTCAAGATCGTGGCAGTCAGGCCACGATCGTGGGCCGTGTCCTAGGCTTTTGTCACAATCGTGGCATATAGTCCACGATCGTAGGTTGACTCAAGTGCTTTTGTCATGATCATGGCTTATTATGCCATGATCGTGGACCATTATTTCGGCCCGAGTGTCTCCAAAACTTTGTCGTTCTTTGTTGTTGACCCTGAAATACTAACAAACACATTAAGGTATCTCAAAGACATAATAATTAAGCTCAAAGACTTGTACTAACTCATAAAAACATTTATACATAATTAATTAACAAACTAACACAATTCTCACCTAAACACATACTAAACGATTAAGTTAACAATTAAATACATATCAAACTAAGCCTTAAAATATGATGCAATTCACACTTATCAGTAACTTATTTATCTTTTTGCAACTGCAAGTAGTATGTTGTCTTGAAAGAACAAGGAAACTATTTTCTTTTATGACCTCTAACAATTCAAATTAATGGCAATAATAGGATCATTTGCTCTTCCGTCTTTGAATAACGCAAGGTTATTCATAATAGAACAAAAAATCATCATATCAAAAAAATAGTGATGGAAAGATAGATATGCAATTATAGTGTCTAATAACAGAATAATAAAGCCTCTCTTATAGGGATTTTCATTAATAACAGAATAATAAAGCTATTATTAAGGTATAAATTACAAACATACTACCAACTTAATTAAGCATATATACATTAGTAATGAATGTCGATTTGGTTACTTGACTAAGTCATGTTTTCTTATTAAGCTACTTGGTTAGAACGTCATTATAGCCTTTTTACGTAAAGGCACACATTTGTGATGCGTGTCGATTCGGTTACTCAGCTACATCATGTTCTCAACTGGTTACTCTCTATTCATAACCCGAAGGCCAGTGGAATAGTTATTTATTTAAAATTAACAAATATATATTATTTTATTGCCTACTTTGTTGCTTTAGCTACTTGTTTCAATGAAAAAATACTAGCAAAGCTATTTAAGTCGAAAGGCCTCAAATTATGAATGAATGTGACAATCAGATAGTGACAAACTAACAATAAATCCTAATTAGGCTGCATATTCAACCAAAGACTCCATTTCACTAATTTTGGGAGCTAATGATTCTTTACAACCTAATATACTATGTTCAAAATTAAATCAATTCCAATCCATCTAATCCATTGACACATTCAGATAATTCACAAAATACAACATAATAACTATCATACAATTTACAAAATCACATTCAAAGCAAAACATGTATGATGAGAACCAAGGTCAACATGTTCTTGATGGAAAGCTTGCCGCCATGGATGGAGGATTACATGAAGATTCACGTGGGAAGCATTCTGCCATAGGTGTACAAGTTGTTGCCAATGATCCATTATATGTTCCTAGTGGGCCAATCACAAGATCAAGATCTAAGAAGATCAAGGAAGCCATGTAAGGATTGGTGCACAAAACTTGGGCAGATTTGGACAATTAGGCCGAATTGAAGTATTCACCATGCAAGAACAAGCCATTCAAGTTAGGATTGGAAGAGGGAGATCCAATCTTGATCCATTGTATCAAGGTTGTAGAAGACTAAACCAATCTTGAAGATTACATGTTTGGGCCATGAATCATGTTTAAGACTCAAGTATTGGTTTATTTGGTTATATTTTCTTAGTATGGC
>JAOQMS010000178.1:18485974-18519813 GCA_027563885.1 Erythroxylum longipes
TTTTTTTGGATTTATGTACAGACAGTACAGGATGATAGATGTGTAAACCTTTGATTTTGATGGAATGAAATGAGGAAAAAGTTGATTTTAAAAACATTGTGGTTTTCTATAAATGCTTTATTGGTCAAATTGATATGATGCTATGTGTAATGAATGTAGTGATCGCACGTAGCTCACCCTTATCATAGGATATGTACCCAACGGTAAGGGGGTGCTACAAATGGTCGTCCAAGGACCATAGGGGTTTTTGCGTCTTCTCCAACATCTATTATATAGAAATCTGTGGGGAAGATGAATATATCAATTTGTACTTGCACGTTCTTAATAATCCCCTTCGGTTGGTGCACTGTTCTGTCAGTCGTTTTCACCAATATCTTTATGGTCTCTAACTCTTCTAACCCCAAATTGTGACTAAAAGTGTAGGGCATCATATTGATATTTGCTCCCAAATCTGCAAATGCCCTAGATATGTTGACTCCACTGATACTGAAAGGAATGAAAAAATCCCCTGGGTCTTCTTTCTTTTGTGCTATGTTAGGATTTCCTTCTACTATGTGCTCCTTCACCTTTTTCTTGACTGGTTCCTTTAACGTGAACTTTGTTTATAGTTGATTCGTTATATCCTAAATCTTGTTTGACTCAACCACCTTAAAATTTCTAATTGCTCTACTTGAAATTGACTTCTGTTGAGCAAGAATAGAATATGGAATTCCAAGTTGAGGCTCCTTGATTAGCTCAATTATGAGCTTACTTAGAAGGACTTCCAAAATTATTTATCCTTCTCTCTTGTCTCCGTCTTCCATCACATGTTCAATTTTCTTTTCCTGGTTCTGAGTGATGACCATGATCCATTCCTTTGGGTTAACCTTAGTATTGCTTTGTAGACTACCTGCACTTCTAGAAGACCAAGCATTAGCAAGTTAACCTACTTGAACCTCCAAATTATGGATGGATGAGGCATGACTCTTCATAATCTTGTGAAACTTTGCTTCTATCCTATAGAGTTTATTTATTAATATTTTTAATTACATATGGTTGCGTGGATTAAATGGAAGTGTTAGAATTAAATTAAGGAGTTAGAAGGTATTAGATTAAATATGGAAGGGTAAGTTTGGAAGATTAGAGTTTGTCTTAGATTAATAAGAGAAGAAGTAAATGAAGGGGTGCGTGTGTGAGAGATGTGTAGAAGTAAGAAAGAAAGAAAATAAGAGCCTAGGAGAAGCTAGAGAAAGAGGAAGAGAGTCGCGTAACAACAAGAGAAAAAGGAGAGACGTGTTTGAGAGGTTAGAGAAAAAGAGAGAGAGTAGTGTAAAATAAGACAGAAAGAGAGATGAAAAATGTAGAAAGAAGTAGAAGAAGAGAAGCAGAAACTGAACCAGAAAAGAAGAAGAAGGAAAAAAAGATAAAGGAGACAAGAAGTATAAAAAGAAGATTCAGCCGAGTTTTTTTGGTAACCTCTATCTATTTTCTTGTTTTGATATAAGAAGAAAGAAGAGAAAATAGGTTTTTATGTGCTGAAATTGAAGAGAGAAAGAAGAGGAACAAGAGATTTATGTTCTTAGATTTTTATGATCTTTTAACTAGATATTAGTTCTTTTAGTTAGATAAACTAAAAACAGATTAAGTCTAATCTCATTTTTGGATATTAGAGCTTTATGGAAGTTCTATTCGTGTATGTTGATTGAATGAAAATATGTTTGTTTGAAGGGAACCAAGAAAGTCGAAGGCAAGAACAAGAAGAAAGACAAACTTAAGTTTGAAGTTACAAGTAAATATGTAGGTAATATGTTTATAGTTTTCATGATGATGGGCTGTATTATTTAATTTTGTGTGTATAAATGTTTGTCTTGAATCATTGTGAATGTGGGCAACATGTTCTGTAAATTAAATATCATGTTTGCTTTGCAAGGATTCTGCTGATTTGATGTAAATGAAAAACAGAAAATTTAAAAAGCATAAAAATATGATTATGATATGAAATATGTAAGCATCAGAAATTTGCTTGTGTGGGCAAGAGAGATACCATTTCGTTCGTCACATGCACGTTGACCTAAAGCCTTCTCCTGGCTGCCTGCTTGTGGTATATGAGCTCTGAAAAATGGACTCATTCTGATCATGGTGTAAACTTCGGTTTCGCCATTCTGTTTTATGGGATTCTCTCGAGCCATATTGTTTGTGCATTTCATTGTAATTTGCTGAGCATGATATATGATTGAATGCTTTGTTTTAATGGTTGAAAAATTCATGATATGATTTATGGGATAACATTTTTTTATTTTGTGTTCTGTGAGCTGGAATTGTGGATTTGTTAAAAATTTCTAGATTAAGGTGTTATATATGTATATGTTTGTGCTTAATTATTTGTGGCTCATCACCGATGGCTATAAACATATTAGCCACTGAGCTTCGCAGCTCACCCCATCATTTTCCACTTCTCAGGTGCAAAAAATAGTAGATCAGCATTGAACTTTGCAAAACTTCGGTTGATTCCAAGAATTTATATTTCATTTGTAACTAAGTTAGTTTGGATCACTTTTGGTAGCTTTAGAAGCATATCAAGCATGAGCATTCATGTTATATTTTTGGATTATGCTACTGTTTTGACTCTCATTATGTAATTGAAATTATGTATAAAAGTTACGTTGATTGAGAAATGGCTATAAGAAGTGAAGAATTTCTCTTTTGTATATGTGTAAAAATATCTTCTTTGTTAAGTGTCAATTGTGTTGGAAATAAAATTGATAGTTGTTGAGGACTTTTAAATAGATTTTTCTAAAGTAAATTATTTTAGTGGGAGTTTCGTATGTATGGTCTATGTTGTTGGTTTCAGGTCTTGTGTTATTGGTAGTAGTTTCTTTTGACAGAAAAAAGAAAGAGGGGATAAAAAATGTGTCCTGAATCTGTAATGAATAAACTGTATTGATCTAAGCAAAATTTGTCAAAATGATCTCCATGAAAGTTATATATCTTTCTCTTATCTTTCTAACGACATGAATTTTATAACTTTTGGACTTTAGGATTGAAAGTTATGAATATTTAAAGTGGGTGTGCAAAAGCTACACTATTCATGGATTTGCACGATCGTGCAAATCCCATTTCTGCTAGAAGCTCAAAGTCGTGCACAAACACGACCACGACGTTGGGCCCTCACGGTCGTGACTCCTTTTTGTCATGGCCGTGACATATTGATGTGCACGGCTGTGAATTTTATTTATTTATTATTTATTTATTTGTTTCTTACTTCGACTCCCAATCCGATTTATTTTCATGTTTATTTTATTTTATTTGTTTGTGTATTTTTTTCTCCCATCATGAGCCCTTTTTATCTTTATTGTAGTTTTATTTTTTTATTCAAAAGTCCCCCAATTTTGGCACCTTGTCTCCACGAAATAAGAACCGAGACCCGGAGCCAACATCTTTGGTATCAAAGCCCAAGGTTTCCAAGGATTCCTAGGCTTAAAATATGTTATACTATGAAATATATGATGTGTGACAAAGTGTTTGTATTGCTAAATGACTTGTTTGCATTGTTGAGTTTATTGATTGCATTAAGTGACATGCATATCATGCATACATGTAGGAAATAAGATTAAAATGAAGGGTAAGATTAAGGATAATGTTTAAATTAAAGGAGAAAAATGTTAACTCGTAGAAGAATACGAGAAGTTTTGCAAGGATCTGCTGCATCTAATTCCCCGCCATTAGAAAATGGTACTGATGAGTATAGAATCCCATTAATTGCGATCGTATGAGTCACATGTATGTACTTTTGTTAAGAGTTTGAGCTATTAGAAACAATGAGAAGAATGGTGATTAGTCAGAGTGTAAGACAATGAAAGTTTGTGGATATCTAGAAATAAGAAATACGACATTGTCCGATATGCTAGACATAGATTCAGTATTTGTGGTTATGTCAGCGAATATGGTAACAGAATTTTGTTATGGATATGTACTTGAATTGATATGGATGTGAATATATTTTCATGAATTGACTAAGAAAGAAATAGAGACATAGGTAGAAATGACAAGATTTAAAGTGTATAAGAAAAGTGGAATTGAAAGGTTGAACTTGGAATTGAAAATGATTGTTTAATTAATGTGATAAGAGTTATGATCTGGTATAAGATTGTGTTAATGGATTTGAGATCAGAATTTCAAGATGGTTATGTGTCTATAATTTTGAATTGATTAAGAATGTACAAATGGAAGATGAAATAAATGATAGTGATATATGTAGAAGTTCTCAAAATTATGTTGACCAGTTATTATGAGTACATATCCAATAACATCGTTACAATGGTGGATAATATGATTGAGCACATATGAAATCTATATTTGGATATGGAATAGGAGGTAATCTACAATCCCTATAGTTAAAATCATGAGATGAATCAAAGTAACGAAATGGAAGTATGGGATTAGGTGGTTATGTTGAAAAGGTAACTACTATGGAGAAGTAGCTTTTGAATAGTCGTAGAATATTCAGAGGTTGTTCAGAATCAATTGCGACTGAAGTATCATTAGCATGAGATATTAATTGGTAACCTATCGAAAATACATTTCTATATAAGATGTATTGATCTTAGTGGTACATACCAAAATATAAGAGTAAATGAATATGCCTCTTGTTTTATTGAGCTTTATTATAAAGAATATTCCGATCTTGTAAAGTGTGACAGTAATTGAATTTATTGAAATATCATGAATAGTTGAAATTGATCTTATTGAGGTATTAAGAATGGCTGAAAGAGCAATGATGAATATAGTTGATTGATAAAGATTATGGAAACAGTGTAAATGATTGAGGCAAGAAACCTTCTTGTGATAGAGATGTTTTATTGAATCATATCGTGTAAATTAAATGTTCTATTTCTAGGAATGCATGACTATTAAACAAATTAGAAGTGACTATTAGAGTCAGTTAGAAATAGGACTCAGGCATAAGAAGTTGAATATGCTATAGAGAGTGGATGAATATTTGTTTAATGTAAAGTAGCTTACCTATAATATTAGGTTCATGAATTTGAGTTGATGTTGCTGTTATTATTAAAGGAACTTAGGTATGATAAAATTGAGATGTGAAAGCGATTGTATATGATAAATGTAGGTTAACATATAATGTGAAAATTGATCTGTAGTAAAATTTGTGCGACTCAAGAAAAATAGAAGAGTTAAGTGGATCATTGCTCAAGAGTTATGGAATAAAAAATAGAAGATAAAAGTGTTTTTGAGAGTTTCGTATCGCCTTGACGAGGTGTATTGCAATTCGGTAAAAAGGGTAGTGAAATTGCGAGAAACCTGAGATATATTGAGGAACCAGTTAAGATAGTAGGGTATTTGAATAAGCAACTAAATCGAGCAATTTTGCTGAATATAGTCGTTTGGAAGGGATCATTCGAGTAAAGAAGCTACTTGGGAGACTGAGGAAAACATAAGACAACATTACCCCTATTGTTTGATCACTCAAGTAAGAATTTCAAGATGAAATTTCTTTAAGGGGGGAGAATTGTTGGACCCCAAACTTTTCTTTGGAAGTTAGAATTATTAAATGAGAATTTGTTGGCGTTAGTCATGAGTAAAAATTAGAATTCTTGAATTAGAAATCTATGGAGTTTATTTATGAATATTTTTAATTACATATGGTTGCATGGATTAAATGGAAGTGTTAGAATTAAGTTAAGGAATTAGAAGGTATTAGATTAAATATGGAAGGGTAAGTCTAGAAGATTAGAGTTTGTCTTAGATTAATAAAAGAAGAAGTAAATGAAGGCAGCGTACGTGAGAGATGTGTAGAAGTAAGAAAGAAAGAAAAGAAGAACCTAAAAGAAACTAGAGAAAGAGGAAGAGAGTCTTGTAACAACAAGAGAAAGGGAGAGACGGGTTTGAGAGGTTAGAGAAAAAGAGAGAGAGTCATGTAAAATAAGAAAGCAAGAGAGAAGAAAAATGTAGAAAGAAGTAGAAGAAGACAAGGAAAAATTGAACTAGAAAAGAAGAAGAAGGAAAGAAAGATAAAGAAGACAAGAAGTAGAAGAAGAAGATTCAGCCTAGTTTTTTTGGTAACCTCTATCTATTTTCTTGTTTTGATAGAAGAAGAAAGCAGAGAAAATAGGTTTTTATGTGCTGAAAATGAAGAGAGAAAGAAGAGGAACAAGAGATTTATGTTCTTAGATTTTTATGAACTTTTAACTAGATCTTAGTTCTTCTAGTTAGATAAACTAAAAGTAGATTAAGTCTAAGCTCATTTTTGGATAATAGAGCTTTATGGAAGTTCTATTCGTGTATGTTGATTGAATGAAAATATGTTTGTTTGAAGGGAACCAAGAAAGTCGAAGGCAAGAATAAGAAGAAAGACAAACTTAAGTTTGAAGTTACCAGTAAATAGGTGCGTAATATGTTTACAGATTTTGTGATGATAGGCCGTATTATTTGATTTTGTGTGTATAAATGTTTGTCTTGAATCATTGTAAATGTGGGAAAAATGTTCTGTAAATTAAATATCATGTTTGCTTTGCAAGGATTCTGCTGTTTTGATGTAAATGAAAAACAAAAAATTTAAGAAGCATGAAAATATGATTATGATATGAAATATGTAAGCATAAGAAATTTGCTTATGTGGACAAGAGAGATACCATTTTGTTCATCATGTGTATATTGACCTAAAGCCTTCTCCTAGCTACTCGCTTGTGGCATATGAGCTCCAAAAAATGGACTCATTTTGTTAATGGTGTAAACTTCGGTTTCGTCGTTATGTTTTATGGGATTCTCTTGAGCCATATTGTTTGTGCATTTCATTGTGATTTGCTGAGCATGATATATGATTGAATGCTTTGTTTTAATGGTTGAAAAATACATGATATGATTTACGTGATAACATTTTTTTAATTTTGTGTTCTATGAGCTGGAATTGTGGATTTGTTAAAATTTTCTAGATTAAGGTGCTATATATGTATATATATGTGCTTGATTGTTTGTGGCTCATCACCGATGCCTATAAACGTATTAGCCACTGAGCTTCGTAGCTCACCCCATCATTTTCTACTTCTCAGGTGCAAGAAATAGCAGATTGGCATTGAACCTTGCAAAACTTCGGCTGATTCCAAGAATTTATATTTCATTTATAACTAAGTTAGTTTGGATTACTTTTGGTAGCTTTAGAAGCATATCAAACATAAGCATTGATGTTGCATTTTTGGATTATGCTACTGTTTTGACTCTCATTATGTAATTGAAATTATTTATAAAAGTTACGTTGATTGAGAAATGGTTGTAAAGGTGAAGAATTTCTCTTCTGTATATGTGCAGAAATTTCTTCTTTATTAAGTGTCAATTGTGTTGGAAATAAAATTGATAGTTGTTGAGGACTTTTAAATATATTTTTCTGAAGTAAATTGTTTTAATGGGAGTTTTGTATGTATGGTTTATGTTGTTGGTTTCGGGCCTTGTGTTATTGGTAGTAGTTTCTTTTGACAGCAAAAAGAAAGAGAAGATAAAAAATGTCTTCTAAATCTTCAATGAATAAACTATATTGATCTAGGCAGAATTTGACCAAATGGTCTTCATGAAAGTTGTAGATCTTTCTCTTAGATTTCTAAGGACATAGAGTTTATAATTTTTAGACTATGGGATTGAAAGTTATGAAGATTTGAAGTAGTTGTGCAAAAGTTGCACTAGTCATGGAATTGCACGATTGTACACAAGCAAGATCGTGCAAATCGCCTTTCTGCTGGAAGCTCGCAGTCATGCACAAGCACGACCAAGACGCTGAGCCCTCTTATTGTCACGGCCGTGACATTTTGATATTCACGACCATGAAATTTTTTTATTTATTATTGGTTTGTTTATTTGTTTGACTCCCAATCTAATTTATTTATATGTCTATTTTATTTTATGCTATTTTTTTTATTTGTTTGTATATTTGTTTTTACTCCCTCTATGAGCCCTTTTTATCTTTATTGTAGTTTTATTTTTTTTATTCAAAAGTCTCCCAATTTTGCGCCTTGTCACCACAAAATAATAACCAAGATTCGGAGCCAACAATTTTGCTCCCCATCGACCCAAACCGATCTTACTAAAATCCAAGAGGGTTGTACGATCTTGCTTGGCCACCTATGTTGTTAGTGCTCTAAGAAAAATTCGAATGGTTTTTCCACCCCAGATTATAAGTGTTCGAGTAAGGGTTATTACTTCTTTGTGGCTAGCCCAGGTAATTTACCTATTCTGTATCACTGACTCCCATTAAGAAATATTCAACTGATCCATGATTGCTTTGCCCACATGATTGCTTTGCCCACATAGCTCATACTGTACTTAAATCACTTTGGCTGTAGATGATGATACTTCTCGCATGTTGCTCAATTGCTTTGTAAGGCTGTGATCTAGGCTTGCAAAGCAGTAACAGAGTCAATAGGGATTATACCTTTTTGCTCCTTTTTGCCCTTGTCTACTCCTCTTGCTTGACCACATGCAATTGTTGCTTTCCAACTCCTCCAAAAGATCATAGATTGCTTCAATAGTCTTCCTCATTAAAAAACCTCTAGAGGTTGCCTCTATGGAGTCTTTGGGACATGAAGAGTAGGATATGAAGAGTTTGATGAAGAGGGATTTGTTATTCATGTTCTATTTGGTTTGAATTTGCAATATGAACAATGTGGTTTACTGATTTTGGATTTGGTATACTATTTGTGCCTTTGTGGCTTCTTGCTATAATTTTGTTGGAGACTTTAAATTTGGTGATTGTTTTTTTGTTTTTTTTAATTTGGTTGTAGACTTACTATTTTTTTGGTTTGAACTTCAACTAGACAACCATAATTTAGCTTTCTTTGCTATAGTTTTTTTATTCATTTTACAGAGAAAAAGAGATGGGAAGAAGATGGTTCAATTTAATGGCCCTTTGCTATTATTTAAAATCAGACAAACCAGTTTCGAACCAGGTTGGGTATTTTTCAATCCGGTTCAGTTATAGGTCAGCTTGGTAAAAAAAAATTGGTTTCAAACTAGTTTAGGATCATGAAATTTTTACCTTTGTTCGAATTGTCTGGAATCAGTTTGGTTTGAAACCGATTTTTTATCAGCCCTAGTTCCTCTCATGCTTGGATTCACACCATTGTAAAACGTCTACAGCAGGAACTCCCTTGGAAGGTTGTGGTGGGGACAAATTCTCTGTAATTCTTTAAACCTCTCCCAGGCTTCATAGAGAGATTCCCTATCACTCTGCTGAAAATTCGTGATCTCTTTTATGATCCTCATCGTCTTGGTCAACAGAAAATATTACGCGAGGATTGCTTGGGCTAGTTGCTCCCAAATAGTGATCTGCCTCGAACTAAGCGAATTGCACCATGCCTTTGCCCAATCTTTTAAAGTGTAAGAAAATAATCTCAAATTTATTACATCATCAGACATTTCATTGAAATAGAAGGTGTCATAAATATAAAAAAAGTTGGCAATGTGGGCATTCGGATCTTCGTTGGAAAGCCCATAAAATTGCATACTATTTTGCAATATGTTGAGGAGTGTCGGATTGATCTTGAAATTGTTACCTTGAATCACTGATCTCGCAACTTCTTGAGGATTGGATCCTGCCTCATAAAGTCCATCAGTGTCCTCTCATTTCCTCCTTATTCTCCTTCTTTAGCCATATTTCTTTGTATACTATCTCAACGCTTCGCTCTTCTTAACTCTCGTTTGTGTCTTATAATATTAGATAACTCTTCTTTACTAATTTCTGTTGATCTTCGCATGCTTTTTGTGTTCATGCACCTGCAAATACACAAGGAAAAGTACCAAAAACTCTTCAATCAAAGTAATCTAAACTAAACAAGATGCTAAACAAACAATCCCTAGCAACGGTGCCAAAAACTTGTTGATTGCAAAACAGTCTACTAGTTTTATGCTAAAAGATCGCAAGTATATGGGTCGTGACTTGTAGTTAAAAAGCGTATATCGATTCCACAAGGATTGTGCTTAGGCATCACTTAATTTAGATTAATATTTGTTTAAGACCCGAAATTGTTTTGTGGAAATAAACTAAAAAGTTAAATTAAAATTAAATGACTAACAATGAACAATTGATAACACCAAAATGCAGAAAATTGGAATTCAAGATTTTAACAACTAGAGATCACTTTTTCCCTATCTTGTCTCCCTCCTATTTTATTAATTGAATTGTGTCTCACCTAAGATGTCCAAATATATTAACTACCCTCTCTTAAGGTATAATTAATTATCCCTAATCAAAATGAAGATGATCAAGCAATCTCTTAATCTAACAAATCACTCCACCATTTTAACTGGTTATTAAGTTATCCTATGGGTGATCAATTAAATTAGCCAAGATCTCACTTCTACTAATCAATTAACTTGATGAATGTAGGTCTATAGAATGCCAACTCTCATTGTACGATCCTATATAGATTACCCTACTCACTCTCTCGATCTATTGCAAAGTATAAATGTATTCAACATTCATCAAAGACGTCTTTCATTCAAATCAATAAAATAAGAGTTTAATAAGATAGTTCAAAAATAATCCCTAAAAATAAATCAGCCACTCATGGTGTTTATAACATACCCAAAAATTGAATATTCCATCATAGAATGACTAGAAGAGATAAAACCTTCAATTCATAGCTATTGAATTTGTTGATTTAATCATTATAAGCTCACAGTGAATCATTTGGTCAGTACAAAGGCAATCAAGTAGTTTTAGTCTTGAAGGTTTGAAACGCACAATAATTCTACCATTAAAATGGTGATCATGTTTTGTCAAAATAGTCCACTTTGTATATAAAAATCTACTAATATGTTCCCTTTTTGGGGGGGGTTTCCATAAAACTAACAAAATCTAGCTTATTAAGGATTAAGATGTTCTTAATAGCTAGTTTTTTTTGTCTTGGCTATTTAAGCCTCTTACATTCCATATTAATGCATGTAATATCCTTAGTGCCATATGTTTCTCCTCTAGTTTGAATTAAAGTTGTAATTTCTGTAACCTTAGTTATATTATGCTCTTTATTCTCCATCGTGAATTCTTTCCCTGTCCTTTTGGGTGTAGTAGTTACATTCTCATCCTCTACTATGTTACTAACTGTAGTCCTTTGTTTTAGATCCTCTCTAACACTAGTTTCATTCTTGTCAACTTGTCATTCCTACACTTCCATATTCTTTGGCTTCCATACCTATTTTTTTTCTCTTTAGCTCTAGGTCTTCACTTATAGGAAACGTTGGTGTTATCCTCTTCAAGACCTCCTTTGTCCTTTAGCTTCATAATTCTTAGTAAGTCAGGTAGCTTCCTGCTTATATCTACATATATAAATACTTAAGCGTATCCAATCCCTTTTAGTAGTACAATGTTCTCATCCATCAATATTGGTTTACCTAGTTTTCTTGCAATGTAGCCTATTCACTTTACAGAGTCATACTCTAGAATTACTCTATGGATATTAAACCAACTAGGGATTGTTCTCATAACACTTCTATCAAGATTAATTCTTATATACCTTTTTTATGACTAGTGGGTAACCTTGTATGTGTTGTGATCCAAATTCTATTATTTTATGAGCTTTCTCCTTTATAGTAAACTTGAAAATGCTCATCTTCATAAACCATTATAATCTCGAGTCCTATGTTTTTCATATATTACTTTCCCATTTTTTCACCATAGGGGATACTAGCCTTCTCTCCAGAAAGTAATCTATAAGTAAAGTTCTCCATTTCTTGGCTCCCATTTGTAAGACTTATAGTGACTGGAGAAACTGGCTCATCTTGTTTTGTAGATGCGTTAAATCTCAAGCTACCAAAGGTGTTGAAGTCCCCTACTACTGTACTCCATGTTACCTTACTCGAGAAGTAAATGGAGGTGTTTGGTGGCTTGGATCTAGGAAAAGGACGGAAATGTTAGTTAATAAAATTTTGATTTTTTGTTTTTGTTTTTTTGATTAGGGTTGTGTCTGGTTTTCCATTTTAAAGTTGGTAAATTAACTATTGAAATATGTTAAGATGAATAAAGCTAAGCCATTAGGAACATTGATCGCAGTTTTCCAATATGTGTTAAGTTTTAATATTTAACCTCGATCATCTGCAAGCGTACGGGTCGTTCGCGTAGTTCCTAAGGTGTCGATCCCACAAGGAGGGTTAATCTAATCCTAAAATCTAAGGCCAAAACAATTCGCAATAATTTAAAATGTAACAAAACTAAGGCAAGAATTTAATTCAATAATTGAACTCAATTCCATTAATTAATTACGAAAATATTAATAAGTAGCAATTGCAACACACACTCAAGAATCAACCTAAAGGAACTATCAATTAAGAGAAAGGAGAATTTTTACCTATCTTTAACACTAACCTAATTGATTATGAATTATCGGATTATTAATCATAGACGATCTTAGGGTTGATTACTCTCTCGCTAGTTATAACCATTAACCCTAAATTATAAACCCTAATCAAATTATGGAAAATTGCAAATTTTTAATTAACAATCTATCCAAACCCTAATTAGAAGTTTTCCAATAGACTACCGAGAACCTATGTGAGATCTTTCTTCACATAATTACCAATTTGATCAATTTCTCATTCTTATTAAATCACCTAACTCTCGTTAGCCCAATACAATTAATTTTCATTCAATTCACCCTCTTAGCCTATTATCGCATTATGCAATCTCAGAAATCAATCACAATGAATCTAAATAACATAAAACAATCATATTTTTATTAAATCAAAGATAAAAACAACCTAAAGGTGAGTTTAGACATCCTCAACATTCACACAATTCTATCATCAACAGTTATTCTAATTCTATACATTAATAAAATTGAAAAAATACACTGAAAACAAGATCTGAATGGATGATGGAGGCAACAACGTCGAGAAACCTCATATTTCGGGAAGTACTTCGCATCAGCTTCTTCTCCATGTCTTTCTTCCTTCTTCTCTTTCTCAATCTCTCCATGAACTCCCTCTAGGTTTTCTCAATGGTGACTAATGCAAAAGCTCTTTCATCTTCTTTGTCTTATTCTTTATATACCTTTTGTATTATGGGCAGCCCTAGGGGTTTTTCGGAGTCCGAAAGGTCCAAAACTTGACTTTTCTAAATGTCTGCATGTCTACCTGACGCAGGCCACAATTGTGGGTCACATCTAAGCCTTCTATCATGATCGTGGTAATCAGGAAACAATCGTGGGCTGTGTCATGGGCTTCTGTCACGATCGTGGGCTGACCCTAGTGCTTCTATCACGATCGTGGCTTATTGTGCCACGAGCATGGGCTGTTGTTTATGCCCGAGTGTCTCCAAACTTCTCTATTTTTTTATGTTGACCCTGAAATACTAACAAACACATCAAGGTACCTCAAAGATATAATATTTAAGCTCAAAGACTTGACTAACTCATAAAAACACCTAAACACAATTAATTAACAAACTAACACAATTCTAACCTAAACACACACTAAACGATTAAGTTAACACTTAAATACATATCAAACTAAGCCCTAAAACATGATGCAATTGATACTTATCAACATCCCCACACTTAAACATTTGTTAGTCCTCAAGCTAACAAAACAACAACACACAAAACACAATGTAGTAATGAGACAATGACTTCAACTTCATAAAATAAATTTAATTTTAAACACAATCATTTAAATCATTTCAAATCATTAACATGTAAAATCCGCATCTTGGGGCTTTGAACCACACATACATATTAATCTAGACTCAAGTGTTAAATTATTTACCCTTTTTAATTGCACACATACATTAATAATTCTTTGGTCATTCAAACTCTGTAACTACTCCTAAGTACGTTTTCATAAAAAGTCAACTATTACAAGTTCGGTAGGTTTTTCACACATTTTTTATTTACTTTTTATGAACATGGACTTAGTCTTCTTACACAAAGGCAAACATTGGTAATGAATATCGATCCAGTTACTTGACTAAGTCATGTTTTTTATTAAGCTGCTTGGTTGGAATGTCATTATAGCCTTTTTACTAAAAGGCTCACATGTGTGCTGCGTGTCAATCTGATTACTTAGGTATATACATTTTCAAGTGGCTACTAGCTCTATTCATAACCTGAAAGCTAGCAGAATAGTTATTTATTTAGCAAACATGCTTTTTTTTGCCTACCTTGTTGCTTTAGCTACTCATTTCCATAAAAAATACTAGTAAGGCTACCTAAATTGAAGGCCTTAAATTATAAATGAATGTGACAATTTAGAAGGTGACAAACTCACACTAAATCCTAATTAAGCTACATATTTAGCCAAACACCCCAATTCACTAATTTTGCAAGCTAATGATTCTTTACAACCTAATAGAGTATGTTCAAAATTAAATCAATTCTAATTCATCTAATCCATTGACACATTGACACAATTCACAAAATGCAACCTAATAACTATCATAAATTATACAAAATCACATTCAAAATAAACCATATAACCCTTCCCACACTTAACAACACATTGTCCTCAATGTGAGAAGGGGACAAACAAACACATAAGGAAAGAAGAAACATAAAATAAAGTAAAACAAAAACAAAAATAAAAATGAAGACTAAATTTAAAAAGAAAGGGGGTTAGAACAAAGTGATGGAGGCGGGGATGGTGTGGGAGGTGGCAATTGAATTCCCTGAGCCTCAAAATGATGATGGATATGATGTATGTCCTGGCTCTGACGTCGCTGAGTTCGAGCCATCTCCTTCATCCTTTTGGAGTTCTCCGCAAGTGTATCTGTAATTACCTTGTTGTTTGCAGAGATTGTGTCTAGTAATTTCTTCCAGCTTAGTTCTTCTATTTCTTCTTCTTCCTCAGATTCCTCACTGGTCGAATCCTCTTCTTATTATTATTGAGGACTTGAACCCGCTTGATCAGTCTTGCCTTTGACGTGTGTCTTAGCACTAATACCCCGAAGTTCCGTATTATAGGATTTCAGGATTTCAATTCGCCACAGATGATGATAGTTTATGAATTCAGGACGGTAGACTATGAGTCCGTTACACTCAAGTCCATAGTGATTAGCTATGGTCGAAACCAAGTAGCCCATTCCTAAGTTATTGCTCCTCTTCTTTCAAGCAGCAATAATGTCGTTAAATATGTAGGTGGTTGTGCAAACTGGGATGCTATGATCCATGCACCACAACATGAAAAGTTCTTTCGTCGAACACTTGTTAGTTTATGTTTTATCAAACACGGTTTGACACATGAACTTATGTATAAACAAGTGTCTGTGTCTCCTAATGATGTTGTTTGTGCGTTCTTAACGTCAAAATGCTCTAACCCAGTTAGTTCAGTCCAGTAGGGGTTGACACAAAAATCATAGTGCTGATCCACCACGGACGACTCAAAGAAAAGTTTCATAATCAAGCCCATAAGGTTGTCCCCGTAACCTAAACCACAATTCCCTAGGTTTGTTGGATTTGAATTGAAGGGATGTAAAGAATTCTAAGGTAAGTTCTTCGTAAACTACGAATTGAAATTGAATGAACTGTCCCCATTGAATTCTCTTTGCTAAACTTTCGACCTTGTCTTGCAATTCTAATCCATCTAAAGTTTCTAAATGGAAACACTTCGGAACCATAATTTGCTTATTGCGAAGAGAATGAAAGTAGGGACCTTCCTCATCTGAGAAGATCAGAAAAGGCACTCTGTAATCAGTTGCCCTGTTCCTTTTCCATCATCCTGAGACTCCGGTTTGCCCTACTGATTGATCGCGCCATATTGTTTGTTTGATGCATGACATACTGGCTTACGAGTCGGTAGAAGTTGGAAGAGACTGTAGGTTTGAAATTTTAGTTAAAGAGAAGTGAGAGTGTTTAGAGGTTCTAAAATTAAAGAGATAAAGTAAAAATGAAAGTGAGTGAACAAATAAAGTTAGAACTGAATATATAGGTGATTGGAGGGTAAAATGGTAAATTTTGACTTTAAAATCACGTGTCCCCCTTTTTACTTTGTGATTTTCCACCAATTTTTAATATTTTTTCTTTTTTCCTTCACTTTTTGAAGTCACTTCTTAACTCTTTGTGGCCCTTTCACCTCTCTTTTTGTACTTCATCGATCATCAAATTCATATCGAAGTACTATGCCTTCTCAATTTTATTTAGAAGTAAAATAATCCTAACTAAAGAATTCAACTATTTAGAAATAAAAGGGAATAACATCAAATTAATAGTCTATAGGTTGCCTCCTATACAACGCTTCTTTTAATGTTGGTAGCTCGACGTTCTATCCTTGGAAACTCAACCGGGATCAATTATGAGCGACTTGCTTCCACCTTTTTCATTTAACATAGGTTTTGTAGCCTGTAAGTAAGCTGCAAATTGCAAAACAATCAAAAGGACAATATTGATAACATTATGAAAACCAATTAAGCTCAATAATGTCCTTTTTTGAGTGAATTATCAATATAACAGGGAATAGCAAAACTCACTGAATCTTCCGTTAAATCCAACAATTTGTCCTGTAAGAAGGTTAGCTGCTCTCTTTCTTCCTTAATCACTTTAGTCTCATCTGCTTCTTCCGCTTTACAAACAGTGACTTTCATAACTTCTTCAAACTCGATGTCTGTTGTCATCTATTCTTCGTTCTTTTATTCTTTAGAAGATTCAAACACATCAATTATCCTAAATCAGCTAATATCCTTTGGATTCTTAAATACATCATTCATGTTCAATGTCCCTTGGTTATCCTTAATCTAACAGATAGAGTTCTTTTCATGGACATCTAACTAAGATTTTTGATGTTCAAGCGTGGTATACCCAAATATGGGAGATAATTTAAGAGGTTTTTATCCTTTTTTTCATCCTCTTTCTTGATTTCTTGGTCTTCCATAAGGTAGGGTTCAACATGGTCTTCCATTGGTTCTTCTTGCTCTTCCCCATTTCTAAGTGTATTAGCCTCATGATAGTTGTGATTTGCATGATATTTTAGGGTTCAATTTGTTAAGTATTTAATGTTAATTTGAGTGTTTAGTGTGTATTTATGTTTTAATTGTGTTAGTTTATGTGTTTAAGTGTTTTTTATGGGTTAGTATGAATCTTTAAGATAATTGTTATATTTTTGAGGTACCTTGATGCGTTTGTTAATGTTTTAGGGTAAACGGTGAAGAACGGAGAAGTTTCAAAGAGTTTTGGGCTAAAAACATGGCCCATGATCGTGGCACAACAGACCACGATTGTGACAGAAAAAGATGAGTTGACAGTACCTAGGCCACAATCGTGCACTTTGGGCTACAATTGTGACAGAAAGCTATGTGCCAGGCCATAATCGTGTATTTTGGGCCATGATTGTGAGCTGGCCATGATCGTGGTCGTGGCCCTGCGTTGGGCTAATACAGAAACTGGATCTTCGCAAAGTTTTTTCGGACCATTTCGACCCTAAATAAATCCTAGGGCTTCCAAGATGTAAATAGAACATTACAAGACAGATGAAGTAGCCTTTACAAAGCTTTCACATAAGCCGAAATTCAGAAACCCTAGAGAGCTATTAAGTGATTTGAGGAAGGAGACAAAGGAAGATAGACACGGAGACGAAGCTTAACGCGAAGTACTTCCTGGAACAGATGGTTTCCTGTCATCGCTGCCTTCATTGATCCGTTCCGAGCATATTTTCCAATTTATTTCAGTTTTATTGATGTATGAAATTGAGATAATTGTTGAGAATAGGTTATATCGAATGTTGATTATTGTCTAAACTTACCTTCAGGATTTTGTATTTGATTTTAATGAAATCTAATTTATTGTGCTTTTATTTGAGTTATTTGTGATTCAAATTTTGTTTTTAATAATTCAGCAATAAACTGAGAGGGTGAGCCGAGTGAATATCATCAAATTGGGTTAACGAGCATTAGGTAATTTGATAGATAAGAAATGAATCAAACTGGTGAAATCGTGTAACGAGAGATTGAGCATAGGTTTTCGGCAGGTTATTAGACAATTTTAAAACTAATTTAGGTTTTGGGTCAATTTTGAGTCTAAAGATCACAATTCCATAATTTAAATTAGGGATTATTAATTAGGGTTTAAAGATTATAACTTGAAAGAGAGTAATCCACCCTAGGACTGTCTAGACCCAATAATTAAGTAATTGCATAATTGATTAGATTTTCATTAACTTTGGATTAAAACCCCTTTTCTCTCAATTGGTAGTTCCTAGGTTAATTCTTGATTTGGTCATGTGATTTGCTATTTTATGTATATTTCTGAATTTTAATTCTCGTAATTGATTGTTTGATGGATTCATTTTATGCATTTATTGTTTATTTTAGATTGTTGTGATTTAGTTCCACCTTAAATTGTAGGATTAGATTAACCCTCCTCGTGGGATCGATACCTTAGGTACTACGTGAATGATCCGTGCGCTTGCGATATTATCAAAGTTAAATTAGTAAAACTTTTTCATATTGTAACACCTCGATCAAGTTTTTGGAGCCGTTGCCGAGGAGGCAATTAGTTTAGTTCTTTAGTCTAAGGTTTTTTCACTATCTTTTATGTTTAAAAAAACCTGGGCATAAAGTAGACGACAAATCAACTTGGATATCGCTAGACAACAATGGGGAATCTTAAGAGTTGAACGCTAAAAAGAGATGGAAAGAATGATGGTGGAGGAATTACATCATGGAAAGCGATGGACCTCATGAGGCCATAGCTCAATGCCTATCATCAAGGGATTATGCGACGACTGGTGTAAGCGAATACGTTCGAGATCAAACCATTGCTGCTAAACATGCTGCGAACTAATATGCAATTCTATGGATTAGCCAATGAGGATCCCAATACTCATTTAGCTAATTTATTAGAAATTTGCGATATCTTCCGATATATTGGGATGTCAGAAGATGCAGTTAGAATTAGGCTTTTCCCCTTTACACTTAGGGATCAAGCCAAGGCTTGGTGGAATTCTCTCCACCCAACCAACATCTTAACTTGCGAGCAGTTGGTGCGAGTTTTTCTATATAAGTATTTTTTTCTAAACAAGACAACAAAACTAATAAAAGCAATTATCAATTTCTAGCAAAATGATGGGGAGTCTTTATATGAAGCTTGGGAGTGGTATAAGGATTTGCAAAGGAGTTGTCCTTATCATAACCTACCCAACGAATTCCTATTGCAAACCTTGTACACTGGAGTTAATCCAGCTACAAAGAGCATTATAGATGTAGCTGCTGGAGGATCATTCATAAGGAAAACAGCTGAAGCAGTACACGACTTGCTGGAAGAGATGTCATACATTAGTTTTCTTTGGACATTCGAATGGAGTAGAAAGCAGTCAACCTTTTAGGACCCAGTAGGAATGATTGTTGCTGCAAATTCAATGACAACATTACAAGTTGAGATTGACAACCTAACCAAGCAATTGAACAACCTAAATGCCACCTCTTCCTCTCCTGTCACAGCAATGCAACACGAATATGAGTCATGTGGACACGAAAGTTATATCGTAGCTGATTGCTTCTTAGGGAAAAACAGCAACGTGGAGTAATTCAACTTTATTGAAGCACAAGTTAGTCATAGAGATAGCAATCCGTATTCCAGCGCATACCAGTCGGAGTGGCATAACCACCCAAATTTTCATTGGTCTACCAATACTGAGATTCAATTTGGAAATCAAGGGTCACATGGATATCAACAGGATAAATACAATTACTATGATTCCAAACTAGACAAGATCATGGATAAGATCATAAGTATGGATGAGGACCAGAAGAGGTTAGAAGAGCAAATTGATCAAGTAACATGGACTTAAGCATTTTCTATTCTCAACCTGGAGGTTCAAGTGGAACAGCTTGCCAACGTGTTAGCTACAAAAAGTTTGGGAAGTTTTTCAAGCAATATGGAAGTATATCCAAGAGAGCAAGTTAAGGTTATCACACTTAGGAGTGGGAAAAAGTTAGGAGAACTAACAGATAGACCAGCTAAAACCCACACTATAGAAGACCAAAAGAAGCAGAAAAAGGATGAAGAAAAGAATGAGGACCGTCCCTATGTTCCTCCTCTGCCTTACCTATCGAGAATAACATTCATAAGAGTTGATGATGTCGAATCTTCAAAAGAGCATAAGGATGAAGAATAGTTGACAACAAACATCGATTATGAAGAAGCTATGAAAGTCTATGTTCCTGAAGTAAAAGAAGAAGAAGGAAAGGGAGTAAGTAACGAAGAACAAGACCAGCTCACCCTTTTACCAAACAAACTACTAGACTTAATAGATGATTCAGGGAGTTTTGTTATTCCCTATTTTATTGACAGTTTGTTAGTGAAAAGGACATTACTGAAATTAATTGGTTTTCATAATTTTATCAATATTGTTCTTCTGATCATTTTGTAATTTGTAACTTACTCATAGACTACAAAATTGATGTTGAAGGAAAAGGGTGGAAGCAAGCCACTCATAAGTGATCCTGACTGAGTTTTAAAGGATAAAGGTCAAGCTAATGATCATAAATTAGCATATTTAGCAGTTAGATTTAAATTGTTGTGTAGTTAGGTTTGTTTTAAATTATTAAATAAGTTTTAATGATTTGAAGTGGTTTGGATTGCTAATTCTTGTGCTCTCTTGAACCACTTATAAGATAGGGAAACACTCTAGATGTCAAGCAGATTTGGTCTCAACACCATCGCCATCACCACCTATATCACCATAAACGTGTTCTAACCCTTTTCTTGTCATTTTTGTTACTATTTTATTCTTATGTTTTTCGTATATTGTGTTTTATTTCCCCCTAATATGTTTGTGTACCCTTATCACATTGAGGACAATGTGTTGTTCAAGTGTGGGGACGGTTGTGTGTTTTTACCTTGAGTGTGATTTTGCATATGGTATGATAGTGTTAGGTTGCATTTTGTGAATTGTTTGAATGTGTTAATGGCTTAGATAAAGTGAAACTTATTTAATTTTGAACATAGACTATTAGGTTGTAAATAATCATTAGCTCGCAAAATTAGTGAATTAGGGGTCTTTGGATAAATATACAGCTCAGGATTTAGTGTAAATTTAGCACCCTATAGGCTGTCACATTCATTCATAATTTGAGGCCTTTTAACTTAACTAGCTTACCTAGTATTTTTCATGGAAATGAGTAGCTTAAACAATAAGGTAGGTAATAATAATAATAAATAATAAAATAATTTGTTGTTAAATAAATCACTATTCTGCTGGCCTTCAGCTTATGAATATAGCTAGTAGCTACTTGAAAGCGTGATATAGTTGAGTAACCAGATTGGCACGCGTCACAAATTTGTGCCTTTGCGTCAAAAATTTATAATGACGTTTCAACCAAGCTGTTTAATAAAAACATGAATTAGTTTAGTAACCGGATCGACATTCATTACCAATGTTTGCCTCTACATAAAAAGACTAAGCCTATGTTTAAGAAAAAAATGTGCTTTTTTAATAAAACCTACCGTGCTTGTAATAACCTTGACTTTTTCATGAAAATATACTTAGGAATAGTTAAAGAGTTTGAAGGACCAAAGAATTATTAATGTGTGTGTGTAATTGAAAAGGGTAAATAAATTAACACTTAGATCTTGATTAAATTGAATATTTAGTTCAAAGCCCTTAGACATAGATTTTGCATGTTAATGATTATATATAACTTGTATGATTATGTTTAAGATTAAATTTATTTCCTGAAGTTGAAGCCATTGCCTCGTTATTGCATTGTGTGTTTTGTGTTTGTTTTTTTGTTTGCTTGAGGAAACATTTAAGTGTGGGGATGTTGATAGTTGTGATTTGCATGATGTTTTGGGGTTCAATTTGTTAAGTATTTAATGTTAATTTGAGTTTTTAGTATGTATTTATGTTTTAATTGTGTTAGTTTATGTTTTTAAGTGTTTTTATGGGTTAGTATGAATCTTTGAGCTTAATTGTTATATTTCTGAGATACCTTGATGTGTTTGTGAGTGTGCAAAGACTAGAGAAGTTTAGAAGAGTTTCGGGCCAAAAACATGGACCACGATCGTGGATAGAAAGAGACGAGTTGATAGGACCCAGGCCACTTTCGTGACAAAAAGCTATGTGCCAAGCCATGATCGAGCACTTTGGGCCACGATCGTGATAAAAAGGGTTAGGCGCTGCGTTGATACAGAAACTCAAATTTCTTGAGATTTTTCAGACTATTTTGACCCTGAATTAACCCTAGAGTTTCCAAGATATAAATAGAACATTACAAGAAAGATGAAGCAGCCTTTGCAGAGCTCTCACATCAGCCAAAATTCAAAAACCATAGAGAGCAATTGAGTGATTTAAGGAAGGAGACGAAGGAAGAGAGACACAGAGACGAAGCTTAACGCGAAGTACTTCCTAGAACAGGTGGTTTCTCGCCGTCGCTGCCTCCATTGATTCATTCCGAGAATATTTTCCAATTTATTTCATTTTTATTGATGTATGAAATTGAGATAATTGTTGAGAATAAGTTATGTCGAATGTTGATTATTATTAAAACTCACCTTCAGGATTTTTTCTTTGATTTTAATGAAATATGGTTTAATGCGTTTTTATTTGAGTTATTTGTAATTCAATATTTGTTCTTAATAATTCGACAATAAACTAAGAGGGTGAGATGAGTGAATATCATTAAATTGGGCTAACGAGAGTTAGGTAATTTGATAGATAAGAATTGAATCAAACCGGTGAAATCGTGTAACAAGAAATCAAGCATAGGTTTCCGGTAGGTTATTAGAAAATTATAAAACTAATTTAGGTTTTGGGTCAATTATGAGTCGAGAGATCACAATTCCATAATTAAATTAGGGATTATTAATTAGGGTTTAAAGATTATAACTTGAGAGAGAGTAATCCAGCCTAGGACCATCTAGACCCAATAATTAAGTAATTGCATAATTGATTATATTTTCATTAACTTCGGATTAAAACCCCTTTTCTCTCAATTGGTAGTTCCTAGGTTAATTCTTGATTTGGTCATGTGATTTGCTATTTTGTGTATATTTCTGAATTTTAATTCTCGTAGTTGATTGTTTGATTGATTAATTTTCTGTATTTATTGTTTATTTTAGATTGTTGCGATTTTGTTCAACCTTAGATTTTAGGATTAGATTAACGCTCCTCGTGGGACCGATAACTTAGGTACTACGTGAACGACCTATGCACTTGTGGTATTAACGAGGATAAAATAGTAAAAAAATTTCATAGCGTAACACCTCAATCACCTCATATTGCTCTCGTTGATATAATTCCATATTGCTTAGAGAGTCTTCCACACTTCTCTTACAAAATTCACGGAAAAGTTGTCTTACTTGAATCTCCAAGTTATGAATAGAAGCGTCATGATTTTCTGTTACCTGATCAAATTGCTCTTCCAGTTTCTTCTGGTTCTCTTCCATGTCTATTATCTTATCCATGATTTTGTCCAAATTGGAATCCCATAAATTGGACTCATCTTACTGAAGTACTAATAGGTCTTGATGTCCTCAATGAATCCTTACATTATTAGACCAATAAAAATCGGGGTAGTTATGCCACCCTGGAGTGTATATGTTCCAATAAGGATCGTTACTTCCATAACCATACTGTGTCTTATTGTAATTCGCAAAAGTTCCTTACTCCCTATAATATCTATCTTCCATCATTGTTCTTTCCATTTCTTTTTGGCATCCAACTCTTTAGATGTCTTATTCTCACTCTAAGATGTCTTGCTGTGTCCTTACTTTATGCCTTAAACTTCTTGCTATTTTTTATTTGTATTTTTTTAATTAAACAAAAGATAGTGAAAAGTCTTAAACTTAAGAACTAAACTAATTGCCTCCCTGACAAAGACGCCAAAAAACATAATCACAGTTTTCCGATATGTGTAAGTTATAATATTTAACCTTGATAATCCACAACTGTACAGGTCATTTGTGTAGTCCCTAAGGTTTTGATCCCACAAGGAGGGTTAATTTAATCCTAAAATCTAGGGACAAAACAAGTCGTAATAATTCAAAATGTAACAAAACTAAGGCAAGAATTTAATTCAATCATGTAACTCAATTCCAAGAATTAATTACGAAAATATTAACAAGTAGTAATTGCAACACACACTCAAGAAATAACCTAAAGGAACTATCAATTGAGAGAAAGGGAATTTTTACCTATCTTTAACGCTAACCTAATTATTGATGAATTATTGGATTATTGGTCCTAGACGATCCTAAGGTTGATTACTCTCTCTTGATTTATAACCATTAACCCTAAATTATAAACTCTAATCAGATTATGGAAAATTGCAATTTCTCAATTAACAATCTATCCAAACCATAATGAGATCTGATGTATTCCAATAAACTACTGGGAACCTATATGAGATCTTTCTTCACACAAGTACCGATTTGATTAATTTCTCGTTCTTATTAAATCACCTAACTCTTGTTAGCCCAATTTAATTATTTTTCATTCGATTCACCCTCTCAGTCTATTACTGAACTATGCAATCTCAGAAATCAATCACAATGAATCCAAATAACATAAAACAATCATATTTTTATTAAATCAAAGATAAAAATAACCTGAAGGTGAGTTGAGACATCCTCAACATTCACACAATCCTATCATCAACGATTATTCCAATTCTATACATTAATAAAATTGAAAAAATACACCAGAAACAAGATCTGAATGGATGATGGAGGCAGTAATGTTGGGAGACCTACTATTCATGGAAGTACTTTGCGTCAACTTCTTCTCCACGTCTCTCTTCCTCCTTCTCATTCTTAATCTCTCGATGAACTCTCTTTAGTGTTTCTCAATGGTGGCTAATGCAAAAGCTCTCTTATCTTCTTTGTCTTATTCTTTATAAACTTTTTGTGTTCTGGGCAGCACTAGGATTTTTTGGGGTCCGAAAGGTCTAAAAATCCCTCGAAACTTGACTTTTCTGAGTGTTTGCACGTTTGCTTGATGCACGCCACATCGTGGGCCTCATCCAAGCCTTTTTTCATGATCGTGGCAATCAGGAAAGGATCGTGGGCCGTGTCCTGGGCTTCTGTCATGATTGTGGGCTGACCCTGGTGCTTTTGTCACGATCATGGCCTGTTGTGCTATAATCGTCGGTCGTTGTTTCTGCCTGAGTGTCTCTAAAACTTCTCCATTTTTTGATGTTGACCTTGAAATACTAACAAACACATCAAGGTACCTCAAAGACATAATAATTAAGCTTAAATATTTGACTAACCCACAAAAACTCGTAAACACAATTAATTAACAAACTAACACAATTCTAACCTATACACATGCTAAATGATTAAAGTTAACACTTAAATACATATCAAACTAAGCCCTAAAACACGATACAATTCACACTTATCAAACACCCATAAGCATCATAACTAAGTTGAACAAGGATGAAGAACGGAAGCCAATTAAGGTAAAACTATACTAAGGTATGATTGGTAGTTTACTTTATCTTACAACAAGTAGTCTTTATATTATATTCAATATTTGTTCTAAAAGAGTCTCATAACCATTAATTATATACTTAGATATTTATATAGTACCATGTTATTAGGACTTTGGTATTTGAAATACATGATTTTTGATTTAGTAGGCTATTTGAATGCAGATTACACCCATGGTCTTTTAGATAAAAGGAGCACATATGATACTTATCAATTTTAGGCTAAATAAATAAGGTTCATGGTTTGGTAAGAAATAAAATTTAGTTACCTTATCAATTATTGAAGCAAAATATGTAGTAGTAGGTTGTTGTTATGTATCAATTCTATGGCTTAGACGACAACCTAAAGTCTATACTATGGACTTTACAAAATTAAGTGTGATAACACTAGTTCCATTTTCCTAACAAAGAACCCATTCAACAATTTAGAATGAAGCACATAGAAATTAAATATCATTATTTAGAGATCATAACTACAAAGAAGATATTGAGTTAGAATTTTTGATACATTATATTAATTGGTCAATAAATTCATTAAATTAAAGATTGAGGATAGTTCATGATCAATGGGAATTCCATTTGATAAGGATCTCCTTAGGTTCTTAAATTTGATTTTGAATAATATTTTTTAATTTATTATATGCTTTGGTGTTTTGAAATTAGTTTAGAATTTTGGACAACTGATTCTTTATTATATTTCTAAAAAGGGTGAGAGATAGTTTATGGTATGAAATTAAAGGGGAGTTCTTAATTTCAAATTTTTTAATTTTCTATATTTGAGATTGATAAAATTTTTATTGAACTTTGGAATATTAAAATATTTTTTATGAAATTTTTTAATTGATATTGTAATGAGTGATATTTTAGTAATCTTCATACAAAATTTGATTTGTTTTTAAAATATTTTAATTTGTAATTTTTTATAACGTATGAATTTTAAAGGAACAAACTATTCATATTACCATGAATATCAAATTATATGTGTTTGATTTTTTCATAGTTTATCTAATTTCATAAAATATTTTATCATCAGAAAAAAGCCAGAGATTGTTGAACAAAAGGACATTACAATCCATGTTTTAATGATAACAAAACATAATTACTACTAATGAGTTTATCTTCTACAAAAGTAGTAGTATTCATGCACAAATCAAGATATATCTTATAAAGTCACCAGAGAAAAGTAGTAGTATTCATCCACAAATCAAGATATATCTTATAAAGTCACTAGAGAAAAGTTTGAGTTAAACTTATACAAGTGAATAACAAAATCAAGACCAACCAAGAATAAGTCATAACAAGGTTATAAATGAATATGTATTATTTATTGTACTTCCTACTTGATTACTTTAATACTTTAGACAATCATAATGTAGAAAAACATTATCATTTTAACCCATTGTGTGACTCTTTTCAACCATTAAAAGGAATTAAAGTTTTGATTTTAAAGAAAACCTTTTTGGACCTTAAAACATTCTTTAGGAAACATTTTGAAAAGTATTTAAGTTAATCATGTATTAAAAAGATAATTTGATCATTTGAAGATGTTAAAATTATGATTTTGAGAGTATTGATCAACTAATATAAATCTAATGTAGGCTAAAGATGTCAAGAATATGTAACAAGATTGTGTAGCTTACACATTGGTTGACCAATTTCCTATTAGGATACAAATTGGTCGACTAATATATAATAGTGGTCGACCAATTTTCTAACAACTAGAAAATTTGTGCATTCATTGCATTGGACAACCAATTGCAATAATGGTTAACTAATGCACAATAACTAGCTGTTGAAAATAGCTAGTTTTGGTTCCAATAAATAGTTTGAGCCCCAATGCCTATAAATACATAATTTTTCATTGATTTGCAAATGAAAAACATTAAGTGTTATATAAATACATTTCAAAGAACTTTTCAACGATGTTAAGATCATTCATTGTTGCATTTTCAAAAGAGTGAGCCTTTAGGCTATCAAAGTGATCAAGTAAAGTCTTTTGAGTTATAAATTCATTTATGGGTGGTATTACTCTTCACTTTAGATAAATATTGTTATAAGAGTTGCTCTATGATCGTGGAAAAACAAAATTTTTGTAGGAAGGTTCTGCTTCGCCTTACTATAAGAAAAGACATAGTAGAATTCTAAGAAATGTCTTTAAGAGTGGGCATAGGCAAAAGTTATTTGCCTAACAACTAAAAAATTGGTTTGCCTTTCTTCTTGTTTATACACTTAAAACTATTGTTTCATTGTGTTATTGACTTATATTAAACTATTTCTTTACTTTATCATATATTAATCCTTATTCAATTGCCTTCATTAGATAAAAACAATTGTTTAAATTCACTAACACTCAATTCAACCCCCTCTTGTGCCATTAGGTACTAATAAAAAGTGATAAGCATCTATATCTTTAATATCAAAGTATAATGAGCATCTATATCTTTAATATCAAAGTATACTTCATCATTATACTTGTTAATAGAAAAATATACTTTGCACCATTACGTTACCTTAATCTTTTATTCCTCCTTTATCAAACTAATATAGTAAGGATTAAAGTGCTTCTCATTCTTTAATTTAAAACTCTCCATAACATCCATCCCTAAAATATTCTCCCAACCACCACTTTTAATTATCACATCAAATAAATGATTAATGATAACAAATCTAGTCAGAAATAACTGATGGCTTTAAGTTTACCCTTATATTTAAAGACAACATCATTCTTTCGAAAATGTAGTTTGACCCATTGCCACCATCATTCTCATACACATCATGTCCATTGGACTAAAACAAATCTCATCATTCTCTTTAAAACAAATCTCATCGTTCTCTTTCTCTTTCTCAACAACATGAACTACCTTCCTAAGTAGGTGATCATTAGATTTTTGATCAGGTTGGTTGTACTTGAAACACTTTTCTAAAATTGGTTTGGTCTAAGGATTCATAATATTAGCTATTTTTTTGGTTCAATCACCTTCTTTTCCTTATATCTTTATCTGAATTTCCCTTATCATTAAGAATATTGTAATTATCTCCACTGTAATTCTTGTGAGGATATTTTAACATTTTCTTCTCTGCAAAATCAATTCAACCTTTAAAGATGTACTTTATGCTTCAAATAGAGTTGTTAATAGGTCTATTCTTATTTTCTCCTTGACAACTAACTTTAAACCTTCTAAATATCTCCCAACATATTGCCTTTTAGTCTCTCATAAATTATTCCTCTTTGTTATATTTATGAAGTATGTAGTATACTTATGTATATATTTCAAACTATAATGACATCTTTGATACAAATGAAACAAAATTTGCCCGTAATAAAGAAGAAAAAATCCTTCTACAATAGTTGCCTCATAGTATATTAGGTTTTAATGGGTGCTTTTCTCTTGTAGAATCTTTTCGACTTCAATCTTTCCTACTATGAAAATGCTTCACCCTTCAACTTGTATATTGTAAGTTTTAACCTCTTTTCCTTCTAGAATCTCCATATCCTTTATATTTTCTTTATGCTTTTACAATCCAGTCTATACATTCTTAAATATTCGAATTTCATTATGTAAGAAAATATCTACTTTTAATATGAACTCATTGGCATCTCTATCACCATAACCATTCTTATTGTATTCAGTATTTCTCTTAGGTTCTATGAAGAAATCATCTCGATTATCTATATCCTCCATCTATACATATTATCTATGCTTATTATATACATGAATTAGTCAACCAATAGGTTGTGCACAAGCTAAATATTCTTAGGTATAAAGCCTTTTTGTTATTTAAATTGTATATATGCTTAAAGCATTGAATTGATTTACAATTTCTTCAAAGCATCTTTCTAAAAGTTGGAATTTGAGGTCCATTCATAACTTTAAAGCTTTTAATGTCATCTTTTGACTTTTATGATAGATTATGAGGTCAGGTTTTTTATCTTAGTCTTGAGAATCGTAACCTACTACAACTAGGTTTAGTGCCACTAAATTAAGTGAATTTTCTTGCTCTGGAACCACCTAATGTAATACATTATCATGAAATAAAGGTTTTCACTTGACTTTATCTTCAAGATTGATAAATATGTTCTATAACACTAAAATGTAAACTTAAATAGAGAGAAAAGTATGTAATATTATTGAGATTTTCCAAATAATGTAAAACCTACATATTTATAAAAAAAATTGATAATGAAATTATTTTATAATTTTTTAAATATTAATAATTTGAAAATTCATAAAAAAGGAAAGGAAAAAGGTCTAAATGTTGTCAAATTTTATAAGGCGTCTTAAAAAATATTTTCACTACAATGGTAAAATCAACTTGAATATTGTTAAATTTTATCATTAACATTGTTACAATGAAATATATAGATATGTAATTTCATATATTGTGATATGTATTATTATCAAATAAAAATTAAAATATGTTTAATGAGTTGTTAATAGGTCTAGATATTTGAATCAATTTATCCTAAATAAATATTTATTATTTAACATAAAAGTCATTAATTATAACACAATTACTATATCCATTCTAAATAAAAGTTATTTATTACACTTTATACTTTTAAAAAATTAGTTTTATGTAATATTTTTTAAAGCATATAAATCATTGTTGACCTCACTTAACAATTTAAAATTTTAAGTTTAATAACTTTAATGTGATATTAAATGTTAATAATGTAAACATTGAAGTTTCAAATATACTTGAACTATATTTTATTCTGAGTATGCCTAAATAATGTTATTTGAATTATTTTTAGGATTCACCCAATTTGTTAAAAAATTTTAATTAATTTTAATGCTTTAAATTTGATATGAAAACTTTTATGACTATAAATTTTCTAGGAAATGAATAAATTTTATTAACATTAGCAAAAGCTAGTTCAACATTACAATGAGTATATGAAACTGACTGTTTATCAGTTTGAAACATGATTAGAAAATCTAAATGAAGATAAAAAAAACATATCAGCTCGGTTATAAGATCAATACAACATATTAATTATACGTTTCATTTGCTTTTCATGTCACGTGAGAGATAGTTTTGTGCATTTTTTGCAAAAATTGCATCTCTAATCTAGTTGAGTATATTCAAAGCTAGCTAGTACTTATCTTCTGCCATCTTCTTGAACAATCTGTTGTTTCTTTCTTTCCAAAGAGTGTAAACGGTGGTGGTGAATGTTGCTTTGAGCAATATGGCATTTTGCTTTCCATTCTTTGTGTGGTTGATGAACCAATTCAAAGATTCCCCCCATTCATATGGGTAATGTCCATTCCTAACATATGTTGAATTCTACTCCAAACTACTTTTGAATATCTTCATAGAAAGAAAAGGTGATTTCTATCTTGAGCAGCTTCTTTGCATAATTCATAAGTTATTTTATTGGTGCCTAACCATCTACTCTTGGTCCTAAGCTTGTTTTTGATTACTAGCTAAGTGATTATTGAGGCTTTAGGATTTAGAGTTTGTTTCCATAGAAGGTTGTACCATGGAACTTTTGCTGAACTATTTATGATCATTTTATGATATGATTCATTAGTGAATCTTCCACTCGAACTAGGAGTCCAAATGGTGAGGTCTTTTTCATTCCTTTCTGAAAATTGTGGTAAGTGTTCAAAAGTGAGTGAAAACCTTTAAACTCCCATACCAATCACCATTCAATATTAGAGAGGATACTTTTAGGTTTTAAGGAATTCTATTCCTTAAATGACTAATATATGTTCTTTGTATAAAAGGGCTTGTATCTGACAAATTATCGAACCAGAATCATGTATTTTCACCATTTCCAAGCTTATGCTCAATCCAAGCATACACCATACCTTTCAATTTTAGCAATTGATTGGAAATCCAAGAAACCTCTCTTGTACTGGTGATCTACCAAAACTTCAAGTTCTTGAGATGGTATTCATGAATCTATTTAATCCAAAGGCTTTTTGTCTGTATAAAGCCTCTAGATTCTATTGCACAATAACACCTTTTGCATTGTTGAGATTGATATAATTCCTAGCCTCTAGATTCTATTGCTCAATAACACCTTTTGCATTGTTGAGATTGATATAATTCCTAGTCCACCTTGATGCTTAGGGATAGTGATTTCACTCTATTTAACCTTGGCATTTTTGGAATTTTTAGTTTTGCTTGTCCATAAGAATGCTTTCACAATTTTGTCTATCTCCTTTATCACCTTCTTTGGCAGAGTAATATGTGCATTGCAGTGTATACGCAGACTGCTAAGGACTGAAATAATGAGTGTAAGTCTAGCAGTATACAAAAGGAATCTGTTTTGTCAAGCATTTAATCTTGGTATGATCTTTTCAATTAGTGGGACACAATAAGAGAATTTAGGCTTAGAAGTGATAATCGGTACTCCAAGGTACCTGAAGGGAGCTGGATGTACATTCAGCCCTACAATTTTGCTTAGTTCTTCTTGGTTACTAACATCCGAGGAGATATATAAGCAACTCTTGTTAGAGTTGATCTTTAGACCTGAGTACTCCGAGCACTTCAAGAACACTTTTAGCACATTGAGCATTATGTTTATAGAATTGACGATCTGCACCACAAAGAAGCATTAGATCTTCTGCATAAATGAGGTGTGTCAGATTGACTTCTTTGCATTTATAGTGATATTGGAAACTTTCACTTCAGGAAATATATTTACACGGTAATCTTGATAACTCTTTGATGTGTGCTTGATTGTTTATATATTTAATCCTTAACAATTAGTGATTAATATTATGAAATACTTAAGATACTCGTTAACTTGATACATATGCATTTGCCTTGGTACGGTTTTGAGTAAATCGCTGTTACCAAGTCACAACAAATATAAATATACTAGGCTCCAAATAAGAAAAGAAGCTGCTTTTTGAGATTCTGTAAAGAATACTGCCATAACCAAAATGCCATGTATATATGGTTCCTTGCTTAGGTTTCATTATTGCGTCATCCAATGTTTGCTTTCTTTAATAAGATCTAAATCTAACTCAAGTTATCAACAACTTCAGTTGGTTAAATCTGCTCAAATCCACAATCCTATTGATGCTGCTTCTAATTAAAATTCACAAAGCCTATCTTAAATTCTTGGCCCGTTAACTCAAAACTGAGAATTCTTTATGATTGACTGCAGTTTGTGCAGCTCAATTAATCAAGGTTGCTGTACATGGCAATTTTCATAATTTACAACAAACTAAGCAAGCTGAGCTGAGAGGAAAGTAAGTAGAACCCTGCTTATATACCCTTGCCGCTTTCGTGGAGTCGTCTGAACTTCTAAATTTAACAAATCATTGCCGTTGTATTTGGTTTTGAATTCAAATGGTTATGTTGTCTGTTACCCATATAATTTATACTAATTATCATTCTAATTCCTGTATTTTATTTTTTTATATACATTATTGGTACATAATCAACTAACTCCTTTTATTAGCTGTCTATTTAAATCCTCTTGCATTTAGATTGCTGATTTAGCAATATGTGATAAGATTGGGTGATTAATAAAGATAATCAAACTTTTGAACATAACAAGAAAGCTAAAATAAGAGAGAATTAAAAACTTATTAGACATAGAAATAGGAGTAAAAACTAATTCTCCCATTACCGTGTCATTTGCATACTTGTCTTTTGGATTGAAATAGTTTCCATCATTAAATACCTCAATATTCTTATTACTTACATCGGGCTTGCCACGCTTTGGGAACACAGCTTTTAATTCTAGAACTAATAGGGAAATAAAAAAAGCAACTTTTGAAGAATCGAGGGAATTTATGCCTATGCAAATTGCTTTGTACTTGGGAGTTAGTTGTCAATATTGTCATCAAATTTGTCAAAGCTATTTCTAACAGGATTTGGAATCAAACTTCAAACCCACGCTATCTGTTGTAGGCAAAGAATTGACAATTCTTTAGATTCCAGAGTGGTACTCTGCCACAGGTCCGACGAAGGTACAAGCGACGTCTATTTCAAATTTAATTCTCTGCATAACTTGATGACAATTTCAGTAAGCGGAGCAAGATTACGAGTAAGAAGGAGAAAAGGCACGCCATTTGCCATTAATAGAGCTCGGAAGAAATGCCTCGTGACCTGTCGATGTTAATTAATAAAATAAAATAAAATAAAATGTAACGAAAGTTTATAATAAAATAAAATGTAATACGATGAAATATTGTTTAAAATATATAAAAGAGCTCATAATATAATGTAGTAAAATATTATTTTAAAGATGGATAAAATATAATGTATAATAAATGACTATTATACACTTTATACTAAAATGATTATTACAAGAGGTTTTATTATTTTATTATTAATTATATACAATTCTATTCTATGTAATTTATATATATAAATAATTTATTTATACTTTTATTTATATAGAAATATATACAGATAATTAAAGAATAATTTTTTATATATTTTCTATTTTCATTAATAATTTTTTTTTAATTTTTAT
>JAOQMS010000178.1:18528800-18540637 GCA_027563885.1 Erythroxylum longipes
AAATACACAAAGATAAAGAATGCCTTTTTTATTGAATAAAACAAATTTTATACAATTAAAATTACAACCAAAATTGGTTGCAAGGGCATACACTAACATGAATAATGAAGATGTTGTTAATCATATTCTCTTTAATGGACCGTGGATTGTACTAGGATATTAGTTGGTGGTACAACCGTGGTCTCCTAAATTTTATGCGTCAACAGCTAAGAATTCACAGGTCATGGCATAGCTTAGGTTTCCGGATTTACCTATGCACTACTATAGTGAAGCTTTCCTCATAAAACTTCGCAACATGATTGGTTGTGCTTTGAAGGTGGACATCAATACTATTAAATAATATAGGGGACGTTATGTTCATGTTGCGGTGGAATTGGATCTTTCCTGTCCCTTGGAGCCATACTTCAAATTGAAGGGTATATGGCAGCATATAGTCTATGAAAGAATCCCTCAAATCTGCTTTGCATGTGGTCGAGCCGGGCACAACAAAGTGGCATGTCGTTATCAACTGCCACCACAGGAAACAGGTACGACACCTACGATTATGACAGAGCCAGACACCATGTTACCACCAGTCACGGAAATAATATTTCAGCGCAGTAAGGGAATGTTTATGGTCCATGGATGCATACCCCGTGTCATGAATGTAGGGCTCCACACAAGGTTATTGATCCTAGTGATAACTCAAGTGATGAGCAAGGCAAGTTTGGTAGGAGTGCATATGCTCACTGTAAACAGGTTGCTGGGTCCTCTGGCTGGCATATTGGTGACGATCAGGCTACGATACGGGCCGTGACAAGTGGAGATCAAGTGGTGGTGACAGTTTCTGTGGGTACAGGGCCTGTTTCATTTAGGGCTTCAAAAAATAAAAGTGTCATGCCTGTTAAAGTACCTGCACAACCGAAGAACTCCGTTTCCAAGCATGGTAAGGAAATTAATTTGAGTAAGGTATTGACGCCCAAAATGGTAAAATAGGCCAAATTGGGGTTTACAAAAAATAAAGGCAAACAACTTGTTGAGGTTTCTGTGGATGCAAATGTCGAGAGGTCAGTTCCAGCTACAGTGGTAAAATTGGCTTCCCATTCGGTGTTTAGTTTTGGCCAACAAAGTTTATCAGATTCGCAACCAGCTCTAGAGACGAAAGGGATGTTAACTCGATTAAATCGGCAACGTCTACGGTCTAAGCACCCCTCCTCAATCTCTGTTGATCTTATAGCATTAGCCTCCTAGGTTGCTCGTGTCGTGGAATGTTGGTCCTCGATTAAATGAATGCAGTCGGATACAGATGTGGCTCATATAGTTGACGCTCTGCACTTGGATACTTCTTAGGATGTGTCTGCGCACGAGGAGATGGTGACGAGTGAGCCTCGGATGAACCCGATATAGGACACTATTATGGGTGATGAACCTTCCTTGTAACATTATTCTTTGTTTTCTTTATCACCTTTTCCTTATGACGATTATTTCATGAAACTGTCAAGGAGCTAACATCTTTGTGATTCTTGAGCCGCGTATTAGTGGTATACGTGCTCAGCGGGTGATTCGTTCTTTAGGATGGTCTAATTCGTTTTGTGAAGGTTCTCAGGGTTTTGTAGGAGGCATATGGTTATTGTGGCAGGCAGAGACAATCTTGGTGTAAATGGTGACTTCCTCTCGTCAGTATGTCCATTTTCGGAGGTAGGAGGATAGAGTATCGGGTGAGTGTACTACTGTTTACGCTTGTCCTTCGTCTATTACATATGCTTCTCTATAGGGGGATCTTGTTAACCTCTCTCACTAGGATGGACAGGGTGGAGCTTTATTCAGTGTCCTTCGGTTGTTGGAACTGAGATAGGTCTTGGATGATTGTGAACCTTTTTATCTTGGTTTTATGGGTTATTAATTTACTTGGTTTATGGGTTCATTGAAGGAACGTTTGGATCGTGCTTTATGTAATTTGTCATGACTGCAGTATTTCCTAGATGCTGTAGTTAACCATTTGTCGCGACTTAAATCGAATCATAAAATGAGGTCTGATGGTTGGGTAAGTACTGGTGCTCATCCTTTCCGCTTTCAGGAAGCTTGGCTCACTCATCCCAGTTTCCTTGTTTTTGCTCAAGACAAGTGGATTGATGGTAGGAGTTGTAGTTCTTAGACCCGGTTTCGCTCTGAGATTAGTGAGTGGAATAAAAATGTTTTTAGGAATATCTTGAGCCACAAGCAACATCTGATGGCTCAGTTACAGGGTTTAGAGAGGGTTTTGGATACCTGGTAGTCTCAATATATTGATGATCTAGATAAAACGGTGCAGAAAAATTTGGAAATGGTATTGGCCCACGAAGAATTGTTATAGATCTAGAAATCTCAAATTAATTGGGTTAATTTAGGAGATAAGAATACTCATTTTTTTTGATATGTCGACACTTGCTCGAAGACGTGCTAGCTGTATTATATCTCTCAAAGATTCTTGTGGTCAGTGGCAACATGATGAGGGAAAGCTGCGGGATATGGTTGTGGAATTTTATAGTTCTCTATACTTGGCAGATCAAGGGGTGGTCCTCCTGTTGTCTACTATTTCCTCCTTTCCACAGGTGACACCACTTACTATATGAAAACTAGCTGATTTTATCACTATGGTGGATATTTTTACAATGATGAAAAGTATGGGGTGGTCTAAAGCTCTTGGCCCGGATAGATTACAACCTATTTTTTTCAAAGTTAGTGGACAATCATTGGACCATCTGTATTTCGATTAATCCATGACTTTTTGATAAATGGCTGCTTAGATCCTATGTTGAATAAGACTCTTATTGTTTTAATCTCAAAGGTTAGCAGTCTAGTGGGGTTTACACAATTTTGGCCAATTAGCTTGTGTAATGTGCTTTATAAAGTCATTACTAAACTATTGGCCAATTTTATAAAGCCTATTATGAAACAGATTGTCTCAGAATCTTAAACTAGTTTTGTAACTGGGTGACAGATCGTGGATAACATCATTGTTGTTCAAAAAGTGGTTCATGGTATGCGTAGATGAAATGAAAAGTCAAGATGGATGCTTATTAAGCTTGACATGGAAAAGGCCTATGATCAGCTTAATTAGGATTTTATTGAAGATACTTTATTTCTTGCTAGATTTGTCACGACCCTGAACCACATCGGGCACATGACAACCACTGTATACTCGGGCTAAGGATACTCATGGTACCCTTAACCTAGCTATGCAAGGCTAACTAAATATCAATCTCAACGACAATACAAATTGTTCATACATAAAGTTATTTACAAACCACAAGACAATCAAAAGTTAATTTATAAAATTTTAAAGTATATCGACATAATCATTTTAATAAAATAGTAAAATAGTTAAACGGTAAATTAGTTCATGGGCCACTATCAAAACAGAAATTACCCACATGCGGTAATGTCCCGAAACTGTCAAAATACTGCACAATCTACTCTGAACTTCAAGCTCACTAAAATAACGTGCATGGTTAGAAAGCGGAGGGGCGTGAGTACATTATGTACTCTGTGAGTAGGAAAAACATATGTCTCGAACAGAACTCGATATACACCAACACGGAATAGATAACCCATAAGGTTTAAATACAACAGATAGAAACACATAGGCCTAGCCTATGACTCAACGTATACTGGTTGGGAACCATATAGGGCTAGCCTATTAATTCACTCATCCGGTGAACATAAGTTCCAGTTCCAATACACAAAAGCATAAAAACATCACATGTATAAATCAAATCTCGTCAGAAAAACAAATATCAGGGTAGGTCAAAACAATCATGTGTGACACCACTAGTCGACCAAACTAGCGTGCACACCCACCGATCCTAGGTGTTGGCTCGACTTCATCGGTGGTGAGTCTGGACTATAGTTGCAAGAGCATCATGACCCTAGGTGATGACCTCATCGGTGTCCAAACCTTAGGCGTGGAATCACCCACAAGTCCTATAGAAAGGTTTCAATACGGGAACTTGACTTTTATGTACCAGCATCAAGGATACGGGGGTCGCTAAATTAGTTGTGCCCAGCACACAATTGGCCAATCGTTTCCTCACCAATTATCAAAAATCATATATAAACATTGAATACTAAAATCAAATAAGGCACCATGCCTTTATTTATCAGTCCAACAGATAAAATGGAACCGTGCCAAGGCTCTAAGCCAAAAGAGAATACATGCATATGAAAATTTCCAAAACTTTATCTCATGAAATAAAAGCCAATTTTTGTGCTTCAAATGCATAGTTGTTCAAAACAATGTCATTTAATAAATACATAAGCGTATTAGTATCCATTTAAGATTCAATTATACTAAGCATTACCTAGGTTCAAAATTCACATACAAGTCATCATAAATGTCTTAGGATGATCTAATCTCATATGAGAAATATGGTTTCCCGACCTCACCTCAAAAGAATGTGTGCACTTCCTTGCATTCGAAAATCCTCAGTACAAGCTCCTTGATTCATAGCTCCGAGCCTTTATACATAAAAGACATATAATGAAATTATTACTTAAACATAATTTTTTTGTAGTTATACACCATCATATAAGTGTAAAAAACACAATATCATTTCCTTTAAGCTATAGGATTTGACCATTAAGCTTCTTACATGGTTACTTCCTTACTATTCACATTAGCTTCTCTTTTGCATTTTCTAGGGCATTTAATGCCTTTAACCTTATACTTGCTCATTTTGAAATATACTTATGCACATCTTTATCCATGCACATTAGGTCATTACTTATCAATCTAAGCAATAATTCAAGTTTACTCTAAGTAAACATGAAAGCCTCTTTCCAATACACACCATCAAAATCCTTAAATCGTAAGCCAAGTTCACTTAGGCATTTTATCAAACACCTAATGTGTATAACTTTCAACTCACATTGTCAAGACTTTATCATAATAATTCATGCTCCTATCATGTCATATAGTAGCACTTCCACTCAATGACACATTCCACCACTCCATTCAAACCAATTCCCTTCATTTAAGCTACATTTATCAATTACACAACTAATTACATTAATCCACTTCTTCATCATTTCAGCCCAACCTTAACTAGCATACATCTTCTTCATTATTCATCATCAATTCACATTATACATGCACAATTGACACCATAGAATTCATTTAAATCATCAATTTCAAAAGATATCCAAAAATTTACAACTTTCACCAAAAGGGGGCATTTTCGGTTTTGACTTAAAGAACTCTCTCTATAACACATTTCATTCACCTAAACCATTATTCATGCGTATTCAAGCATGGAGAACAACATATCTTAACACCAAACTCAAAATCCTAATGTAGAGAGAGATGAGACAAAATTAACCTATACTTTCCATTAGTGATATCATCAAATCCTTTGAGAATTTCTCAAATCTAATGATAGATTTGAGTTACTTGACCCCAAATTAGCTTAGAACACCTTGATTTAAGTTGAAGAATCAAAAAGATGGTGGAATTTGGTGATAGCCTAATGTTTCCTCTCTTCCTTCTCTCTTCTTCTTTCTTCTCCTTTCTTTTTAATTAAAACTAAGTGTTTCTAATGTTTAATGGGGGGTGCACGACCATAAGGAGGAGAAAAGTCTAGAATTTGACTCTTCTTTGACCAAATATAGTGAATTTACCCTTTTGTCCTTAGCTTATATGAAATTACCATTATAATTAAGCCCTTTAACTTTATAAAATTACATATTGCTCCTCAAGAATTGAAAATTACATTTAAGTTCCTTTTGTACATCAACTTTTCCAATTAAGCTTTCTAAGCCTCTGATAAGTCTATAAATCATGTCTAATCACCTATAAGGAATTAGAACACATTTAATTCAACCACCATGGTCATATCCATTCAATGGACTCAGTTTTTCATACTTAAAAGCTTATATGTTAAAAATCTCCAATATTTCGCATACCGATGGACTTTAAGTTCATGTAAGGGTATATAACATTTTATATCACTGGCATACATACCAAAAGGATTCAAATACATCTTTGAACTCATTACAACCATATATATGTTAATGTATAGTAATATCTCCAAATATGGCACAATACGAAAAGCTTAGAGAGTCCGGCGTTACAGGATTTGATTTTGAGTTTATTTCTCGAGTGAGCCAGTGTACGAGGACTGCAGCCATGCGTGTCTTAGCAAATGGTGTGCCCACTAATCACTTTGTTCCTACTTATGGAGTACAGCAAGGAGATTCACTGTCCCCTATCTGTTTATGTTATGTATGGAGTGAGTCACCCATATTATATCTGATGCTGTTAATTTTCGGGAGTGGAGGACAGTTCATCTTGGTAAACAAGGCCCACCCTTATCCTACATGTTTTTTGCAAATGATATGCTATTATTTGTCGAGGCTTCAATTCAGCAGGCTTCAGTTGTTCAAGGGTGCTTAGATTGATTTTGTGCTAGCTCTAAACAGCGGGTGAGTGACCACAAATCTACTGTCTTTTTTTTCTGTTAATGTTTCACCATCCTTACAAGATAGAATTAGTGCTTGTTTGGGTTTTAAAAAAATCACCTTGCTGGGTAAGTATCTTGGGACACCAATTGTTTAGGGGCGTGCATCCAGACATTATTACATAGGTATTCTTGAAAAGATTCGATGTAAACTGTCAAAATGGAAGGCCAGATCGCTCTCTTTTGCAAGACGCACTACCTTCGCTAAATCTGTGTTGTCCGCTATTCTGATTTATTCCATGCAAACATATGAGCTGCCATGCAATATTACTCAAAACATTGATCGAGTGATTAGAAATTTTCTTTAGGATTCTACTGAATATAAACGGCGTACCTATGCTGTGGGTTGGAAAATGGTGTGCTGTTTAAAAGGTGATAGTGGCCTGGGTTTACGCCTGGGGGTTGTTAAGAATAAAGCCTTACTACTTAAGCTTGAGTGGCATTTCCTAACAAAAAATAAGATCCTATGGTCTCACATCTTATGGGCTAAATATGGATGGAATGGTTCCTAATTCCAGGTCCCATATCTGCCTCAGAGGTTCTCTCCTACTTGGCAAGTTTTGGGTAAAGTATGGCTAACGCTGATTAAGGGTTATATGTGGGTAGCTGGTGATGGTTCTCAAATAATGTTTTGGGATGATCCTTGTATTGAGGAACTGGAGGCCCTGCGTGTACATGCATTGGCTGAGATAGCGGATGTTATCACTTCTTGTTTTCTTTGTGAGTATATAGATGGGAATGGGGCTTGGCATTTTTTGGTGCTAGCTAGTTTGTTGTCGTCACCTATTATTGTCATAATTGATACGATGCATACTCTTGGCCTGGAGGATGCAGAGGATACAGTTGTATAGGCATTATCACCTAATGGTACCTTTTCCATGGCTACAACATATGATTTTTTAGATGATAGCATAGAGGCTGACTATAGTCAGTTGTGCTATACAACAAGGTGTCCATTTTTTACATATGGAGACCGATTCGTGGGAGGTATGGAATCTACTTTTTAATAGGGTATGATGTCGTTCAGCATGGCCTATAATTCAGGATTGTTTACAGCTTACTAGTTCTTTGGCTGGGTTCCGGATTGATCATATTTTTCAGCCAGTGACTGTTGTGGCAGACTCACTGGCTCAGATGAGTGTCTATCACTGTCCTGCCCTCTATTTTTATCATCGACATCTTACTGGCCTTCTTTCTCACCTACATCTTGACTCTTTTCTTGTGCGTTTTGCATAAGCTGTTACAACTGATGTTCATTGATTTTTTTATGAATGAATGAGTTGCTATTTTCACCAAAAAGAATCTACAAATTACAAAGAAGTTCTAGCATTTCTCATTAAAAAACAAAACACAAAAAAGGAAAGATTTATATTTCGTATGTTGAAGCAAATAAAAAAATTATGTAAAGTTAAAAAATATTACTAAAAAAAAGGAGCAATAGCCAATTTATTATTCTAACAAGAGGTTTGGTATTGCTCCCCTTTCTTACTAATATTTTATTTTTTTCAAAAACTCATACACACTAAGGCTGAAGTATTATCCATTTGTAGATGGATTTTAATTGGCGTTAGGTCTAGAGCATTACGTTCATGCATAACTTCCATACCAAGGTTAGCACGGTTAATAATATCGGCCTAGGTATTAATTACACGTCCTTGACTATCAACTACATATTGGTTAAAATTGAAACCATTTAGGTTGAAAACCATAGTGCTAATACCTAAAACAATGAACCAAATAACCACTACAAGCCAAACAGTTAGGAAAAAATGTAAAGAACGAGAGCTGTTGAAATTAGCGTATTGGAAGATCAATTGACCAAAATAACCATGAGCGGCTACGATAATATAAGTTTTTTCTTCTTGACCAAATCTATAACCTTCATTAGCAAATTCATTTTTTGTGGTTTCCCTGACTAAACTAGAGGTTACTAAGGAACCATGCATAGCACTAAATAGGGAGTCGTAGAATACACCAGCTACGCCCAACATGTGAAATGGGTGCATAAGGATATTGTGCTAAGCCTAGAATACAATAATAAAGTTGAAAGTACTAAAGATTCCTAAAGGCATTCCATCAGAAAAGCTTCCTTGACTAATCAGGTAGATCAAGAAAATAGCAGTAGTAGTTGCAACAGGAACTGAATATGCAACAGTAATCTAAGGGCGCATACCCAGACGAAAATTCAGTTTCCATTCATGACCCATGTAACAAGCTACACTATGTAAGAAGTGTAAAATAATTAGCTCATAACGACCGCCATTGTATAACCATTCATCAACAGATGCAGCTTCCTATATTGGATAAAAGTGCAATCCTATAGCCAAAGAAGTAGGAATGATGTCGTCAAAAATAATATTGTTTCCATAAAGTAAAAATCCAGAAACAGGTTCATGAATACCATCAATATCTACTAGAGGTGCAGCAATGAAAGTGATAATAAATACAAAAGTTGTAGTCAATAAAGTAGGGATCAACAAAACACCAAGCCATCTAATGTAAAGACAGTTTTTAGTGTTGTTTATCCAATTACAGAAGCGATACCATAGGCTTTCTTTTTCATGTCTCTCTAAAATTACAGTCATGGGCAAATTTTGGTTTATTTATTCATCAAGGACTCCCAAATACACAAATTATCTATAAATAGAAATAAAGAATTGAGGACTTGTTATTCAATAGTATAACTGCTAAGTCAAGAAGACTTCACTTCTTCTATTGATTTTGATGAAAGTCAAATAATAATAATAATAATAGAAGTGTGTGAACTATTTTGATGAGTATTAAGTGTGCAGATAAATTTAAGTAGCACAAATCATCAAATTGAGAAGATATCAAGTAAAAGCTGAATAAGACAATGTCTAAGACGGATTAGATGAAGTGATTAAGCTTGCGTTCAATTAAACTCAAAGGCCAAGTTCTTTTTAAATTGTGCTCTAAGCAGAAGTGAATATGATAAGGTTCATAGATGCGAATCTGCAAAGGAAATGTGGGACACATTAGCCATTGCACATGAAGGTACAAACCAGGTGAAAGAATCCAAGATTGGTATTCTTGTTCATCAGTATGAGCTGTTCAAGATGAAAGATGATGAGCCTATATATCAAATGTTTGGATGATTCCAAACAATTATTAATGGACTTAAAGCTCTGGGGAGAATCTACGATAGTCAAGATCATGTCAGAAAGATCCTCAGAAGTCTTCTAAAAAGATGGAGACCCAAAGTAACAACAATATAAGAGGCCAAGGATTTAAGCAAGCTAAAGCTAGTCAAATTGCTTTGTTCACTAAAAATCCATAAAGTGAGCTTGATGAAGAAGATAAACCTGGAAGGGATAAATCTATTGCATTGAAGGTTAGTCAGAAGAATCAGAAGATGCAGAAAAATGGAAGTAAGTATTTAAAAGCATTAAAGATCGAAGAAATCAAGAATGATGATGCCAGTGAATCTGATCAAGATTCAAGTGAAGATGAAGATGAGCTATCCTTCATTTCAAGAAAAATTAGAAGGATGTGGAAAAAGAAAACAAAGGGAAATAAAGACTTCTCTTTAAAAAAGAATAGCAAAGACGATTTGAAGAATGAGAAAATCTCTATTGTCTGCTATAAGTGTAATAAACTAGGACATTACAAGCTTGAATGTCCCTTGCTCAAAAGAAAACAAAATAAGAGTCAAGAAAACAAAAAGAGCATGATGGTAACATGGGAAGATCTGGATTCATCTGAATCTGAATCCAACTCAGAAACATCAGAATAAGCAAATATATACTTGGTAGCTAAAGGTGAAAGCGATGATGAGGTAATCTCTGACTTTACTGATCTTCAACATGCCTATTTACAATTGTTAGAAGATTCACTTGCTATTCTAAAATAATATAGATTGTTGAAAAAGAAATTTGTTGAAAATTCTAAGAACACAAAACTTTTAGAAGAAGAAAACGTTTGCCTTAAGAAACAAATAGACGATATGAAAAAGAAAGTAACTATAGATGGATCTGAGGAGATTAATCAGCCGAAACAAAGGATTAATATTCTTTCAGTAGATTTATCGAAATTTACAGAAAGTACAAAAAGGATGAATGATATGATTGGAAGTGATAGACATCCAAATGATAAAAGTTGTTTAGGCTTTTATGATAAAAATACTATTCATAATAGTAATGTTCTTCATAATAGGAATTTTGCTCATAATAAAAAGAAAAAGAAACCTTCAATGCAATAGATTTCAAAGAATAATTATAAGACTCACCCTAAAGGACCCTAGAAAATATGGGTACCTAAGAAGGATATAATATATACTGCAGATCTCCTTACTTGGAAGAAGCAACCACCATCAATGGTACTTCGACAGTGGCTGCTTGCGACATATGGCGGGCACAAGGTCTATGTTCCTAGACCTCCAACATAAGCAAGGAGGATCAGTAACCTTTGGAGACAACTAGTATGGCAAAATAATTGGGATCGGCAAAATTGGTAAAGATTCCTTTTTGATCTATTGATAATGTTCTGCAAGTTGATGGTTTAAAGCATAATCTAATAAGTATAAGTCAATTACGTGATTTTGGTTTTGAAGTATCCTTTAATCAAAATTCTTGTTTAGTTAAAAACAAGGATGGGTCCATATTCTTTTCTTCCAAGAGACGAAACAATCTTTATAAAATTAACTTAGACAATTTGAAAAGTCAAAATATTTCATGTCATATATCAAAAGATGATGAAAAACTAATTTGGCACAAAAAGCTAGGTCATGTTAGCTTTAAACATATTTCCAAATTAGCTAGACATGATTTGGTAAGAGGTTTACCAAAGATAAGTTCTAACAAAGATTTCTTTTATGAGAGTTGTCAGAAAGGAAAACAAGTTAAAACATCTTTTTCGTCTAAGAATATTGTAACTTCTTCTAGACATCTAGAGTTACTACATATAGATTTGTTTAGTCCAACTAGAACAGTAAGTCTTGGTGGAAAGAGGTATGGTCTTGTAATTGTTGATAATTTTGTTGGATATTGTCTTTATCTCATAAAGATGAATCTTTTAAATGCTTTAAAGTTTTATCCAAAAAGTTACAAAATGAAAAAGGAATTTCTATTACCGGAATTAGGAGTGATCATGGTGAAGAATTTGAAAATGAAATTTTCAAAATGTTTTGTGAAAACAATGGAATTTTCTATAATTTCTCTGCTCTTAGAACTCCTCAACAAAATGGAGTTGTAGAAAGAAAGAACAGGATGATTCAGGAAATGGCAAGGACTATGCTATATGAAATGAATCTTCCTAAGTACTTCTGGGAAGAAGCTGTAAATACAACTTGTTATATTCAAAATAGAGTATTTTTGCGACCTATTTTAAATAAAACTCCATATGAAT
>JAOQMS010000178.1:18545076-18556255 GCA_027563885.1 Erythroxylum longipes
CTAGGCTAAATTAACTGTGAACTTTAACATGTCCCCGTTGTTTCTTTTTTCAGAATTCTAGGCTAAATTAACTGTGAACTTTAACATGTCCCCGTTGTTTCTTTTTTCAGAATTCTAGGCTAAATTAACTGTGAGTAATGGAACCTTTCCTTTTCTTTGTGGGTAAGTTGCAATGCTTAGGAGGGAAAACCACTACTGTTGGGATCCTTTGAGGTTAATGGCATATGGATGTCATATTGTAGCTTGAACTAGAAGGCAAATCGGCGACGAGGAGGTCATTTCTCAGGATCTCGTATGAGGTCCATACATTTAAAAACCTAGTTCAAATATTTCTATATGAAAATGAAAAGATATATATCTTCTCATTAACAAGAAAATGCAAGTTATAACATGTCTGTCAGTCTCTTATTCATGATTCTTTGACATACAATGGAGAAGAGAAAAGTGGATTTAACTAATGGCGTACGTAAGTGTATGTATGTATATGCATATATATATATATAAGACATTTGTCATATTATCATCATGTGATTGTGACCTTCAATTAATTTAACTTGTTAATCAGTTCATCCTTAATAACCTTTGTATTACCTAATACCTCTTTCTCTTGTCAATTCCCTGAGTCACTTCTATTTTTTAAATTTAATTTGGATTAGTATTAGTACAGTTAATTATGAATTTATCTCCTTACATTCGAATAACCAATCTATTGTCAATATATAAAATTATTTTTTTTTTTAACAAATTGATTCTTTTCATATATTTTTCAGTCGTATCTAATGCTTAGTTAAGATAAATAATTTTTGTGTAATTAAGATCATGGTATAATCATAATTATAATATTTAAATTATATTTATACATTATTCATAAATTGTTAATTATTATAATTTCACCAAAATATGATATTGATAAAACGGTAAAATAACACATATTATATTTCTTTCTTATAAAAAATAGTTAATATTATAAATTAAAGCATAGAAATATTTAAATAAGCTCATATAGAAAATAAGTGCATTTAATTGATTCAATAATCATTATTTTGAAATATAACTTAGTAAGTTAAGATATTCTTATTATGATGGTCATATAATTAATCTTTAAACCGAGACGCTTAAATATATGATATAAAAATTATTATATCTTGATGTTAATTATAACATATTAACTGAGAAGTGAAATTCCACTCTTTATCAGGTTATTCATGCACTAGCGGCCTCCCTTTTCGGTACTCAACACATGAGCACACCACTATTAGAAGAAACTTGGCTCCTTGAGATGGTTGGTTAATCAAGAAAATATTTTCACTAGCACATAAGCTGATAGAATCCGAACTATGCTGTTTTAACAATCAGCCCCTCCTTCAGCAATGGAAACCGGGTGTTCACTGTTCAGCTCTGAAAAAAACCAAGCTGAAACAAGTTATTTTTTGGGTTAATATCCCCAGCGGGAAATATTGGCCCAACAAAGGACTTGGTTGTCTCTGCAGTTACTCAGGTAATCCCATTTGCTTGGAAGAAGCTATAACTAGCTTGAAAAGAGTGAGTTATGTGAGATTTTGAACTTTGAATACTTGTAGACATTCAAAATCCTATCCCAGACTGTATCCCTGTGATGCGAAGATAAAACTCGTAAGGTTTTAGATGTGGACAAAGGTAGGCAGATGCTCTGGAGTCAGCAAATAGATAGAAGTCACAAAAGCAGCAAACCACTCTTGACTACACATTATAAGCTTTTTATGCATAAACATAAGGTGAAATGTACTGGATCTGTGCAACAGACAAGAAGCTACGACAATGAACATGTAGAGAAAATTTTCAAACGGTAAGATCAAGGTTAGACATTACAAAGATTAAAATCTAACAGATGTAACCAAAGGTACAGCGAGATGATTTAACGCCCTCTTGATATTGCTTCCTCCAATTCCTCAACTGATGATGGAAACAACTCTATATAACGACGTCCAAGAGTCATCCTGTCCTTGGTCATTGCTGCCTTTGAATCTTCTGCATTGGAAAACTCCACAAATGCTTCCCCAGTTGGTCTCCCCTCTGAATTCATCGTGATATGAATAGACTCTTCTGACAGCACAAAATCCTTAAAAAATTCCATTATGTCATCCTTGCCAGCTGAAAATGGCAATCCCCTCAAGCGCAGAACACCAGTATGTTCAGCAGATTCTTTTTCCTCATCATAAGATTTACTCCTTGGAACACTTCGCCTTGGTGAACCACCTGAAACTTCATTTGCAATAGCTTTGTAGTACTCCTGCCTCTTACTTCGGAAAACCTCAACATATCGCCTACCTATATTCTGCCTGTTCTTTTGAAGTGCAAAATCAACTTGAAGAGGATAACCCAAAACACAAAATGCTTCCCCACTGAACTTGCCACCCTTGTGTACAAATAGAACATCAACTATATCCAAACCTCGGAAGAATTCAGCCACATCAGTCTCTGTGCAATCAAATGGAAGACCGCGGAGTCGGACTACAGGGAAAGGTGGAGGTTGGCCAACATATGCATAGGGAGGTGCACCATAGATAAAACTCGAACTAGGAGTCCCATAAAATGAAGGACCTTGGTCATACGGGGGCACAAGCCGCTGACGTTTTGAACCCATTTCACGTCCATCAGCACCATCACCGTATCTGCTTCAAAAGAAATTCACAACAAAAGAAGATGAAAAGCCCACCAAAATTGTGGAGAGAGTATACTTGCATCTTTCAATAACATTGAGAAGCATTTACACCATCTGTTCAACAAATTTGGCATTCTTTCATCCATATTGAAAAAATCAATTGCAAAGATTTACAAATAGCTCCAAAGCCTAAATCAAATCAAAGATAAAGACTTTAAAGAGTAGCTAACTGATCAGGTAACCAAACAAAAGACAAATTATGATTTGATTTATATCAAATCTACAGATTTTCCGTCAGTTTATCACCCAGATCAACTGTTAGTCATTTAAATCCAATATATGGCTGAAGCAAGTAATTCAACTTTCAGCAATGTACTCCTTCTCTACTCCTTTTAGGAGCTAGACTGATTGTCTTTCCTTTCTTTCCATTATCTGAAATCTATTGTAATAGCTCCAGTACAGAGGAAACTCAAAGGTTGATTCATTTTCTTCGAAAGTGAAGGATGAATAGCCACTATTAAAAAGGTCCACATAGCAATCAGAAACAAGGCTTCTCCTTGTCAAAACTATATGTACATATTTACCCTCGAAATTACATTATACAGACTTTCAATAGACCTTATCCAAAATTGATTGTGTATGTTTAGAATTTATCAGTTATCTAATCTCCTTTCAAATGAGAAACTAAATGAAAATCAAATCAGGAACAATTGTCACTTTGAGGGAAAAATGGTATAAAAAAAAGGCGAAGTTCGATATAAGCTAGCCTCAGAACTTAAAAAGAAAGCAGTTCACATAATTTTGCATCCAGAATAAGGAAGTTTAAATGGCTGTTAAAAGTAGCAGCCTACTGAGCTATGTATTTCCTCATATTCACACAACTAGTTTATGAAAGATTACATCTATGATTTATTTCAAACTTCACAATGTTTTATCTACAATATGTTTCGAGCTAAACAATGAAAACTAGGATGTCAATTAATCATGAAGACATTAATCGTGTTAATATCGAGTATTCTTCCAAAGTTTCTATGACACTCATGTTATTCAAGCCTGCTGGTAAAATTTCCTCGGGTGAAAATTTCTGGTTGTGAAACAATCCCACGTTACAGTTTTGCACGTCGGGAAATGAGAACATTCTTAAAATATTTTTACAGAGAGGAACGTAAAAAGGCTTTTGCAATTAATTGTTCTGAGTAAGCTGGCCTTGCGATGTTTAAGGGAGCAACATCAACTTCATTCATAAACCTTTTAACTTTCAGTATCATGTTCAATGTCCCGTTAACGCCTCTTTTTTCTATGGTACCATACTCTTTCTTACGATTCCAAATTGTGTCTCACAAATTGAAAAACGAATTTGCCAAACTAATTACATTTAAAAAAAGGCATAGACAATCTAAACACTTGGGGGCCTTTCATGCCTGCTGTTTCTACCCTTTCCTACACTCAACAGGATAAATACATACAGAGTATTGTATTTCCATGGTCATGGAATATTCAGTGTAAATTCCCAGCATGGTTTTACATTAATCTGTCTAGTTTCCTTTTTCAGCGAAAATATCTAAAATTAGAAGCCCAACAACTCATAAGTTACGTCATCAAGTTCCCTCCCCAAAAAGAGATTACCTGATCCCTGATCAACTATCACCTTATAAAGCTAAAATAACACATGAAATATGTTATAACAAGTGAATCCTTAGTACAAGAAAACCAAATAAAAAGAGAAACAAGAATAAGATTCCAGGTGAAGAGCCCTCCAGTCATGAGATTTAGAGGCTGAAAGAAACTCAACCACAAAATAAAATTCAGATTACTTCATATAAACGGGGAGAAGAAAAGGAGAAGAAAGATAAACCCATCACACCATGGCATATAAAGCAAAAAAGAGAAAACACAGGCGAAAGATTTGGATCTTGAGGGCAGATTTAGATCATAGACCCAGAACAATCAGGGAAATGAAACTGGAAAACAAAGACCAAAACAAAAAACAAAAAAATTGAAAAAAGGGGCAAGTGTCTTACCCTCTGTAGAACATTGTGTCAGGGTCTTTGCTCTTCCTCTCAGACTTTGAACTTTGCTTATACTCCCAAAACGTCCTTCTTGCTCTGCCTGCAACTCCGAAACTCCTAGACGTGCTGGTGGCTCAGGGCATTTTTAGGAAGTGACGGTGACAATGACATGGTTGTACTAATCTGCTTTTGTTGTTAGTTACCTTTGCTCCGTGTTTGGAAAAGGCCTATAATTATGAGGCCGAGTTCGTTAAATTTATGGGCTTTTAGCTTCTGATACAAACAATGCCTTGATTTTGGGCTTCTTGCGAGTTAGAATCTGTTTCTTGTCGACGCACCTGACAGTTGATATCATCCTTACGCGACTTGCAATCCGATTTCCCAAGGAGCCATAGTTTAGCTTGAACGAGTTTAGTCAAAATAATTAAAGCCCGTGTTTTCGTTTCTTTTCTTAAGGTTTTTTTTGTTGTTGTGGTTTGTGTAAATTAAAAAACAACCCTTACAAATCTTGTTTGGTTAAATACACTTTTGTATTTTGTTTTTAAAAATAAAAAAGACAACTATTTTACAAAAATGTAAAAATAACGTTTTCATAATTTCTGAAAACAGGTTTTCATCAATTTTGAAACTATTTTTTTTTCTACAAAAACAAATCATATTCAGGTTTCTCTCCTCTTTTACGCCGACTTCGTCTTCTGCGCGTCTTCAGCAGTGTCCAATATTTCCAGGTTTGTTTTCATATCTATTTATTGCTTCTTCATTTTCTCTTGTCTTTCTTGTCCATAACGTCAGACCCATCATATTTCTTGCGACTATTAATCCTACTTTCTTGATTTCTCTCTATGTTACTCTGAGTTGAGTATATTATTGATGATAAGATCAGTCTCAATTTGGTAGTAAAAAATAAAATGGAGAAACTAGGCATGATGGAAAAGAGATATGAACCAAATATGAAGAAAAACACAGTACTTTAGATGTAGAGTACTTACTAAAAATAACCACATAGAACTTCTGCTTTGAGCTTAAGCTTCTGCATTTTTCTGTGATAATAAAGAAGATGTTGCACTCTCGTTCCTCTTCAGTGTTTGCTTCACCTCCTCTGCTAATCATAACGATAACTTAACTGATCTTTATAAAAAACCAACACAGCCATGAACAGTCCATGAAATAACGTTATTAAAACCGAAGATAACTATAGCTTTTCTTCTTCCTCACATTTTGTAGCTATCTTGTTCTTAAACTTCACGTTATTTAATGTAGTATGAGGAGGCTTTTTGTGGTGGCATGTCTTCTTGTCTTCTTGTAATTTATTGTAGCTATTTTCTTCTTGGAGTTCATGTCATTTATGGTGGCATGTCTTTTTGTCTTCTTGTCTTCTTATCTTCTTGTTTTTATTGGATTTATTGTAGCTGTTTTCTTCTTGGAGTTCACGTCCATGTGGAGGCAACATTCACGTCGTTTATTGCAATCAGATGTTTTCTTCTTGTCTTCAAGCATTTAATGTGGCTTTTGGAGTTACGAATTTGTGTTCAAGCATAGAAGAGTTAGACTTTGTAGTCTAACGACGTGGAGTTACGAATTTTTCTTCAAGCATTTAATGTGGCTTATGGATATCACGAATTTGTGTTCAATGTTAGTCGACAAAGATGTCTAACAATTAACCATTAAATAAATTATAATTCAACGTTTCTAAAGTCCATCTTTTTCTATCAATTTTGTATTGTGTTGAAAATTTTTCATTTATACCATATTAATTGTATTATAAGCTTCTCGATCCTTTGCTCATGAATTCTGTTAAAGTGGCCTATTATCTTAAGCTGAAGTTGAAATAAAGAAATGTGTAAATGATTTATTGTAGTAGTTTTGCTACTAGGTTTTCATATATAGTGAAAATCTAATTTGTGTACAAGTTTAAACACCAAATATTTTTTAGAAATTGTTATAATTGTCACGTGTTTATTTTGAACCATATTTAGCATTTAATACTTTGTAGAAATTGTCGTGATCGATGTCACTTATATGTTATTAAATTTAGTGATGGAAGGCTTGAACAATATGGGTGATTATATACTACCTTTTCCAAATCTGGTTGGAAGAATATTAAAGTAGGGCTTCAAACAAAATTCAATAAGGAGTATATTGATATTCAATTGAATAATAAGTATAATGGATTAAGGACTAGATTGAAGAATTTCAAGAACTTACTCAAAGAAACTGGAATCGGTTACAACTCTTTTACTGGTGAAGTTAATGCCACAAATGAATGTTGGGAAAATATATTTAAGGTAAAAATATGTCTTTTGTTTTATTAATATATCATATTATATAATATTCATTCTTATATATCTTTTTCATCATTATAGGTGCATAAAATAGTTCACAGATTCAAGAAAAAAGAATATAAGGAATTTTTAGACTTGTGTCATATTTTTGGAGATACTACTGCAACTGGTGTGCATGCAAATCAATCAACTAAATCTCCATCAAACAGTACAGAAGAGGAACATGGAAATGATGTTGATGAAGATTACTCGTATAATGGAAAAGAAGATCAAGATAAAAGTTCTCCGTCTAAGAAAAAGAAGTCTCCTAAGAACAAGAAGGTAAAGAAGACACATTCTAACATTGTATAAAAAGCCTTACTTATACTTAGTGAACAATAAAAAAGAAAGAATGATTTACTTGAGAAAAAACTGAGTGAAACATCATCCACTGCAGAGAATAGATCTCAAGAGTCTAACATAATGATGGAATGTCTGAATTCTTTAGATGAATTGGGTGTTGACGGTGTGCAATATGGAAAAACTATAAAGGCGTTACATGATTCTCCACTTCATAGGGATATTTTTTTAAAGATGACACAAACAAGAAAGTTGGATTGGATTATGTAGCTTTAGCAATATTTTCATGTTATTGCATATCGAATTCTTATTGATTTGACACTTTTATATTAAGCACTATTCCATATTTTAAACATTTTAAGTATGTGCTTTGTATGAATACTTGACTTTATGTTAAGTCTATATTTTGTATAAAATTTTTTTTCTATATTTGATTAAATATACTTGATTGAATATGTTATTAATTATTTAATATTGACATTGTAGATACATGGATTTCTTATCAAATTTCGAATCAGATTCTCATGATGAACGGAAGGGGGTAATCATTATTTCTGTAGCTGGGGGAGAGAACAAATTTTTCATTTGTAAAAGCAACCATGTAGAACTTCTACTCTACCAGGTCATGATTGGATATTAGAACTTTTTAATGGGAATCATACAAGGATTTATGAAAACTTAAGAATGAGAAAGATAATCTTCTTGAGCTTATATGATGAGTTTAAGAGTTTAGGAGACTTAAAGGCAACAAATCATTTAACTGTGGAGGAATAAGTAGCAATTTTCTTGATGACTATAAGGCATAGTGAGAAAACTAGAATCAATACAGAATGCTTTCAACATTCGACGTGGACAATTTCGAAGTACTTTCGCAAAGTCTTATATGCAGTTAATCGTCTTGTAAAAAGAGTCATTACTCTACTATCGTTTACTAATACACTTCCTGAGATTCAACGTAATTCAAAATTCTTCCCATATTTTCAACTACATTCTTATATTTAATTACTACTTTACTTATGTCCTTATGATTAAAAATTATTTAATATATATTTTAATTTTTAGGATTGTATAGAGCAATAGATGGTACACATATTGATGCACATGTTCCGACCAATGAACAAATACCATACAGGGGCAAAAGAATTAATGCAACCCAAAATATTATGTGTTGTTGCTCATTTGACATGCGTTTTACATATGTAATGGTTGGATGGGAAGGTACTGCAAATGACTCTCGAGTTCTTTTCGAAACAGTAACAAATCTAGCAAATCAATTTCCTATGCCTCCATAAGGTATTATATTATTTTAAATAAATATAGTAATTATGATTCATTTTTAATATCTTTTTGTTAATATTATGTTCTTTCTATGTTAGGTAAATACTATTTGGTTGACTCGGGCTGCACTAATATGCCTGGATTTCTTTCACCATATCGAGGTGAAAGATATCATTTGCGAGATTATAAAGGCAGAAGAAGACCTTAAGGTCCACAGGAATTGTTCAACTACAGGCATTCTTCATTAAGAAATGTTATTGAAAGATGTTTTGGCGTCCTAAAAGCAAGATTCCCTATACTTAAAAACATGTCGAGTTATGATATAAAGAAACAAAAATTCATTGTTATTGCTTGTTGTGCTATACACAATTATATTAAAATGTATGGACAAAGCAATGAGTTATTTGACAGTTGTGCCGAAAATGAAGAACAAATTAGGGAAAGTGAAAATGAAGATGCAAATTCTCAAGTGGAGTATAATATCACTCCAGCACAACTTCGAGGCATATCTTGGAAGCGAGATGAAATTGTTAGACAAATGTGGAGTGATTATATTATTTCTAATTGATTTATTTTCTTTTTGTAAATGATAGTACTATTATGTTTTCAAGAATTATAGTATGATGGACATATTTTATTGATTAGAATGACTTAATATAATTTCTAATTTATGTAATTTTATTATATTCAATTAATGTGTAATTGTTTAATAATATTTGATTTGCATATATTTTAATTTTAGTTATAATAATAATTAATTAATTTAAAAATATAATGTATTATATTATAGTTATTACACATAAAAGTATAATTACAAAAAATAGAAACAGGATGATAAAATCAAACATGTTTTTGTTTTTAGTTTTTATTATAAATTTCAACTAAACAGGTTTTTGTTTTCAGTTTTTATATTACAATATCTCAACTAAACAGGTTTTCGCTTTTTAAGAAAAAAACAAAAACCAAAAATAAGAAACAGAAACCAAAAACAATAACAGAAAAATAAAAGTGGAACCAAACGACCCCTAAGGCCCTGTTTGGTTCCATTTTTTAACCGTTTTTTGTTGTGGGTTTCATAAAAAACAAACCATTTATGAAATCATATTTGGCCGAGTATTGTTGCTATTTCTGGTTTCTAAAAACAAAAAAACAGCAATAAGTTTACGAAAACGTAAAAAAGACGTTTTCGTAAACTTTTAAAACAGGTTTTCTTCTTTCATCAAAACACGTTTTCTTTTAAACAAAAATTGTTTCTGCGCCACCCGATTCTTCTACATCTTCAGGTTCTGCTATCTCCATCTTCAGGTTCGTCTTCTACGCGTCTTTACCAGTGTTCCAATATCTCCAGGTTTCTTTCATATCTATCTTGCTTCTGTGTTTTCTCTTGTCTCTCCAGACCCATCATATTTCTTGCGACTATCAATCCTGTAGGATAAGTCTCAGTTTGGTAGTAAAAAACAAAATCAGAAACTAAGCATAGGCATAATGGAAGAGAGACATGAACCAGTACAGAACCTGAAAAAGAAGATAAATATGAAGAAAATAACAGTACTATAGATGTTGCGTACTTACTGAAAATAACCACGTAGAACTTCTGCTGTGAGCTTAAGCTTCTGCGTTTTTCTGTGATAATAAAGAAGATGTTGCACTCTCCTTCTTCTTCAGTGTTTGCTTCACATCCTCTGCTAAATATTTCACCTCCTTTGCTAAACATAATGATAACTTATAACTGATCATTATAAAGAATCAACACAACCGTGAACAGCCCATGAAATATCATTATTAAAACCAAAGACAGCTATAGCTTTCCTTCTTCCTCACGTTTTGTACCTGTTTTGTTCTCATGTCATTTTAAACTGCAGACAGATATAGCTTTTCTTCTTCCTCACGTTTTGTATCTGTTTTACTCTTTTGAAGGTCACGTTATTTAATATAGCATAAACATAACTGTCTTGTTCTTGAACCTAACATTATTTAATGTCGCATGAGGAGGCTTTTGTGGTGGCATGTCTTCTTGTCTTCTTATGATTTATTAGTTGTTTTCTTCTTAGACTTCACGTCCATGTGAAAGGCTAATTCATGTCTGGCGCTCTTTCGTTTATTGCAATAGGACGTTTTCTTCTTGTCTTCAAGCATTTAATGTGGCTTATTGCAATCAGACATTTTCTTCTTGTCTTCAATCATTTAATGTGGCTTGTAGTCTTCTCTTCACATCATTTATATCACCATAGAATTTCTGCTTAAGTTTTGGCATGTCAAGAAATGCTTAAGCACGATGATCTACTACTTCTATGTTCATTGCTTTTATTTTGAATAATATGAGAAAAGCAAGCAGTTTTACCCTACTCTATACCGTGGACTCGTGTCAGTTCATAAAATATTCCCATCAATCTGAAAAGGATAACTTTAGTCACCAGAGCATAACTTTTTTTCTTCTTATTTCTGTTTATTCTCTTTAAATTCTCCCTTTAAACGCAATCGTTTTTATATTGACAAGTAGACTTTAATTTCTTTAATAAATTGATGAACAAATTAGGCTTAAAAGATACCTCTGAACCAATTTAAAGAAGAATGTTAGTATATGAGTAATGAAATTATAAGTGATTTATAACGGAGGGAGTATATCTTAC
>JAOQMS010000178.1:18556355-18583275 GCA_027563885.1 Erythroxylum longipes
ATTATAATTATTACACATAAGAGTATAATTACAAAAAATAGAAACAGGATGATAAAACCAAACATGTTTTTGTTTTTGTTTTTATTTTTAGTTTTTATTATAAATTTCAACCAAACAAGTTTTTTGTTTCAATTTTTATATTACATATCTCAATCAAACAGGTGTTCATTTTTTTAAGGAAAAACATAAACCAAAAACAGGAAACAGAAATCAAAACAACAACAGAAAAACAAAAGTGGAACCAAACAGCCCTTAAGTAAAAGGTCACTTTTGATCCTTATGTTTTCACTAATTAACAAGTTTAATCCTAAAGTTTTAGAGTATTCAAATAAAAACTTAACACTGGAAAACCTTTAAACATAACCCAAAAGTAACGGAAAACCTGATAACTATATGACATCATAGTTTTAGTCGATGATGACCTAATAGTTTTTAATATTAGTATATTACTTTTGTAAGCCTTACTTTGTCACGTCAAGAAAGTGGGTCCTATATTGTTATGTCTGAAAATATATTAATTTTCAGGCTGTAAGACCCATCTTATTTAATCAATCCTAACAATCTCTCGTGACCAAAATGCAAGCAAAATTTTATACGACCTAACAAGTAATCTCAAATATCAGACATAGTTCTCTTTCTTTGGAAAAACCATCCAAGTTCATTCAAAAAATGGAGTATTTGCTCCCTTGAATTAGGTGGTCCAAAATCTTTTTCATGTCCTTCTAAAATGATATTACTGAAAGACATTTATGAATCGATTAATAACACTGTAAAGCAAACCTGAATCCATGATATTTGAAGTTCTTGACAAAAAATTTATTCCCTCTTTCCCGGTTTGCTTCTATAATTAGTTTCCACAATGGTTCAGAAACTTCTCTTTAATGGTTTTTCTAAAACATACAAACTCCTGAACCAACATGTTTGTTTATTTTAAAGGAGATAGGGAAAGGGTCTTGGACCCATTTGAGGCCAACTCCTTAATACCCAATAACCATTATCTTAGACTCTTTTCATTGGACTCAAACCCATAAGTGACATAGACCACTAAATAATCTAATAATCTCCTACTTGACCCATGTTACGACTTGGTGATTCAACAATAAAACTTGAAGTACACATAATACATGGAATCGATCAAGTCATCCTTAATTGAATTAAGATGATGGGATCATAGCGGTCACAAGTTAGACAACATGATTCCTTCCATGTATCATATAATCAACTTAACACATAAAACTTTAAGTGGGTAATTTTTTAATTATTATCTCATAGAAATAATTATTGTATACCACTTAATGAGGATAATAAGTAAGAGAACAAAAATATGATAGTAATTGAATTTACAAGTTTCATAACAATTCGAGCAAGTCAATTATATACATGTCAGACCGCTATGCTAAAAAGGACTTATCGATAATGCCCATCCGTTCAACATGGCCAACAAATGTTTTGGTATGTAAGCCTTTAGTTAACGAATCCGCTATCATTAGATTGCTACCAATATGCTTAATTGACACTTTATGTTTTTTCAATTCTTCTTTCACAGATAAGTACTTCAAATCCATATATTTACACCCTTGGAATACTTGTCATTCTTAGAGAAGAAAACGGCTGCCGAATTATCACAATAAATTCTTAACAGTCTAGCAATACTATTGATAATGCCAAGACCTAAGATAAAGTTCCACAACCACAATCCATGAACTGTGGCCTCAAATCACACCACAAATTCAGCCGCTATAGTGGAAGTACCAATGAAGGACTGCTTTCCACTTTTCCACGAAATTGGTCCTCCATATAATAGGAACATATAACTGAATGTAGATTTCCATGAGTCTACACAACTGGCATAGTCTGAATCCGAGTGACCTATTACTTTGAGATGGGTTGATTTTCTATATGTGAGCATATAGTCCTATGTGCCTTGTAAATATCTAAGAACTTTCTTTGCAACTTTCCAGTGGTCCATTCCAGGATTGCTTTGATATCGACCTAGCATTCAAACAGCAAAACTGATATCTGGCCGAGTGCATGTTTGAGCATACATTAAGCTCCTAACTACTGACGCATAAGGAATAGACTCCATTTCCTTAAGTTCTAAATCGTTCTTTGGACATTGAATTTGACTAAAGTTGTCCCTTTTCTGAATTGTAACTATCCCCGTGGAGCACTTTTCCATTCTAAATCTCTCTAATATTTTCTCGATTTATCCTTTCTGAGACAATCCTAACAATCCTTGTGATTTGTCATAGAATAATTCTATTCCGATCATATAGCATGCCTCACCTATATCTTTCATTTCAAAATTATAAAGAGAAAATTCTTTACACCATGTAACAAAACCATATTATTAGCAGTACGAAGGATATCGTCAACAGATAGGACTAATATAATGAACTTGCTCCCACTGATCTTCATATAGATATACCAATCAACAGTGTTCTCTACAAAACTGTAAGACATAATGGTATCATTAAACTTAAGATACCATTGTCGGGAAGCTTATTTCAGTCCACATATTGACTTCTTTAATTTAAATACTAACTTGTCCTTTCCTGTGGTTTTAAAACCTTATAGTTGATCCATGTACACTTCTTCTTCCAAGTCACCATTTACAAAGGCTGCCTTTACGTCCATTTGGTGAAACGCCAAATCATAATGAGCCACCAGAGATATAGCAATTCTTAAGGAGTCCTTCTTTGAAACTAGAGAGAAGGTCTCTTTATAGTCAATGCAATCCTTTTGAGTGTAACATTTGGCAATAATTCTGGCTTTATACCTTTCAATGTTGCCTTATGAGTCACATTTGGACCTATTTACAACCCACTTGTTTTGCACCTTCCGGCAGCTTAACTAATTTTCATACTTTGTTGTCATCCATTGATTTCAACTCTTCTTTCATGGCATTGAACCATTTTTCAAAATTGTTACATTCCATGGATTGTTTGAACAAGACTGGATCCTTACCAATACTCAAGTCACATTCATGTCCAAGTGAGTAAACTTCATAGTCATTCGAAATAGCTAGTCTTCTCTACCTTATAGACCTTCGTAATGCTACTTCTTGTGGAATCAATTGCTCATTTGTAACTTGAACATCATTAGTGGGTTCTTCATTAATATGTTCAATTTGTGGAATTGGAACATTAATTTGTTATTCCGGTATGTTGTGTATCTATGATGCAACAAGAGGAATAATAATCGGTGGAATCACATTTGATGTAGTGGTTTCTACTTAAATCTTGTGAATATCCACTTTTTACAATTCTCCACTACCCTGATGTGACCATTTTTAATGAATCGAGCATTACCAGAGTCAACTATTCTTGTACTATAGTTAGGACAGTAAAATTTGTACTCCTTTGACTTTTCAAGATAGCTGATGAAATAACCATTAATAGTTCTTACATCAAGCTTGTTTTCATGTGGATTATACAACCTTACTTTTTCCGGACAACCATAAATGTGAAGGTGTCGTAAACTAGGTTTCCTTCCTGTCCACAATTTATAAGGTGTCTTAGGAACTGCTTTACTAGGAGTCCTGTTAAGCAGATACATAGCGATCTTTAATGTATGCATCCACAATGATAACGGTACGATGCTATAACTTAACAAACTCCTAATCATAGTTATAAGAGTACGATTCTGCCTTTCGGCTACACTATTTTATTGTAGTGTACTAGGCATTGTGTATTGCGCACATATGCCTCGACTTGTAAGAAACTTTGCAAATGGATCCGGACATTATCCACTTTCATCAAAATTTTCATAATATTCACCACCTCTATCAAACCTCACTATCTTTACTTGTCTATGTAAATGCCTTTCTAGCTCATTAATGAACACCTCTAAGATGTATACAGATTGAGACTTTTCATGGAGTAGATAAATATAACCATATTATGAGAAGTTATGAATAAAGGTAATGAAATATTTTTTGCCTCCCCAAGAAGGAACGTCGAAAAGACTACAGATGTTAGTGTGTATTAATTCAAGTAATTCGTCACTTTTTATGGCTGGATGCATTGATATATGTTTGGTTTGCTTACCTTTAATGCAATCCACACATATATTCCAGTCAGCAAAATCCAATTGAGGTAAGATTTCATTTTTCACCAACCTTTGTACCTTTCCTTGGATATATGACCTAATCTTTTATGCCACAAAAAAGTAGAACATTCATTTTGTTCACTACGTTTACTTCCTCTAATATTGTCAACATGAAACAGAGATTTAGCAAAATCAACATCAAGATTGAAACGATATAAACAATCAATTAAAGTACCAGAACCATAATAGTACTTTTGTTTATATAAAGAAAACACACCGTTTCCAATCTTAAATTGAAATCCTACATCATCCAACTTTACAATAGAAACTAAATTCCTAGTAAATTCAGGAACATAAAGACACTTTTTTAGATCCAAGTAACATCCAATGTTTAAGATCAATCTGTACGTCCCAATTCCCTCTATTCATGCCTTTATTCTGTTCCCTATATATAAGAACTTTTCAGTTTCTTTTATGGTTTGGATTGAAAGGAATCCCTGTTTAACATATGACATATGAGTAGTTGCACTAGAATCTAACCACCAGGTATTATTAGGCACTTCAATAAGATTTGATTCAAAAAATACTGAGACATAATATGTACCTTTCTTTTCGAACCAAACCTTTCGTTTAGGGCAATCCTTCTTGAAGTTACCAGGCTTCTTACAGAAGTAGCACCTCTTATCTTTACGGATTCATCCCTCATTAACTTTGCTAAGAGCTTTGTCCTTATCTTTGCCTTTCTTTCTTGGTTTGTTCTTGCTGCTACTAGCTCCTTGATGAAATGTGAAATGAATGGAGTGCTCCTTCATTTTCTTCAATCTCCCTTCCTCCTGAACCAATATAACCTTAATCTCTTAAAGGTTCCATTTTTCTTTAATGGTGTTATAATTCACTTGGAACTGGCCAAACTATAGAGGAAATGAGTTGATAATGAACTGTACCAGAAAGGACTCACTCATATCCATATCTATGGATTTCAGCTTTGCAGCTAGGTTTGACATATGAGTTACATAATCGTGAATGGGATGTGACCAGTCAAACTTCTTGGTCGTTAGCTCACTCATTAAAGTTCCTACTATGGACTTATCGGCTATATCAGATTGGGAGTATTCTTTAAGATTTAACATGAACTCCTTTGCATTATCCGTCTTAGGCATTGATGGCTTCACATTTTCTGCGATTGTCATTCACATCAAATTTAAGCTCAGCCTGTTACTCCGTTCCTAAGCTTCATAATAAGACTTGTCAGCTTCAGAACTAGTCTTAACTATGGTTGTGGGCCTTGCGTCTGAAACTATGGTCAACTCCAAATCCATTACATCCAGTTGGAACTAGATTTGTTCGAACCAATCCATATAATTCAGACCATTGAACTTGATCAAGTCATTTCCTAAAGTGAACAAATTCATTTAAGTAGTTTGGTTACTTTGGTGACTAACAAACTATTCTAAATTACCATTATGTCACGTAGCACATTCAACATATAATAAGAAAATTTAATTCCAAACATTGCATAATATAAAATTATTCAAAGTACCACTTAAAACATAATATGACACAAAATTATATTTTGCATACTTTTATATATATAAACCAAAATTAATTAATTGATTACTTCATTAATTAATTTAAATTACCAATTAATTACTAAATTATGAGTTATAATCCAAAACAAAATACCTTAAGTAGGACCAATAGTCAAACCCATAAAACTTAAAAGAAAGTAGCTTAGGGTCCACCATCATAGCCAAATCCAAAACCAATAATTTTGACCCAAACTTAAAAGACCCATAAGCTGCTTGAGTCCATAACCAATAGGGTCTAAGCAATAAAGTCTCATGTGAGGTGCATGCGTTGCACATGCCTCACCTTCCTCAAACGATGTTGGTTTCCTTTTTTTAAAATTCTAAAATCTTCTTTCATGGATTCTTCTTGCAATTCCTTTCCAGAATCTTTTCTTGGCTTGAGCTAGCAATATTGACATCCACCATTTACTTATTTGGTGGTCAAGATAACGAAATCCAAGTGTTCCTCACCCATGTGAGTTTCTCACTTTAAACTATCCATCTATATTTCACTTCGGTCAAGCATTGATAATGGGATTCAAGCCCTTAGAAAATTGATTCTATCAACATCCGAATATAACTTTTCCCGTTCCATACAAATCAACACCAAAATGCATCAAGAAATGCGCGGGAATATAAGAACAAAATTAAAAGTTTACGGTTTGTTTCTATTTCTGTGTTCTTGTTTATGGTAGTTTCATTCATGGCAGTTCAAGATGTCGTATATGAAGAAAGCAACACCATTACAAATACAAAAAGCAACCATTCCAGAAACGAAACGAAAAGTAGATGACGACAAACAACAAATAATGGAACACCTTTCTCTGATACCAAGTGAAAGATGTTTATGGATCGATTAATAACACTGTAAAGCAAACCTGAATCCATGATGTTTGAAGTTCTTGACAAAAAATTTATTCCCTCTCTTCCTGTTTGCTTTTGTAATTAGTTTCCACAATGGTTCAGAAACTTCTCTTTAATGGTTTTTTTTAAAACATACAAACTCCTGAACCAACATGTTTGTTTATTTGAAAGGAGAGAGGAAAAGGGTCTTGGACCTATTTAAGGCCAACTCCTTAATACCCAATAACCATTATCTTAGGCTCTTTTCATTGGACTCAAACCCATAAGTGACATGGTCCACTAAATAATCTAACAATTACATGTTGTAGCCTCTTAATCAAGCTCACGTTCTAGGAGTCTTAGTTATCTGCAAATGGTGGCATTTACTATAATTACTTAGTTCCATGATTAGTAAGATTTTTCCTCCTCCACAGAAGAGACGTCTCGTGCTCACCAACAACTGTCACTGGGGAAGCAGAAACCAACTCTGGCGTGCTCCAACTATGCCATGATTTACATAAGTTAATCCTCCTTAAATTGTGAATACATAAAACACAAATAACTGAAACAGTCGGTTGCTTACGATAATATCTTGAGAAAATGTTGACTTCAACTCAAGAAAATATTTTTGCAACTGTTATAGAAAAATTAAGATATATGACAATAAATCTCTTGACCATTTTTCATCTACGTTCCATCTTTACGTGATGCCAATTGCTTGCCATCAGTAATAAAAACCTTCCACTCCTCCGTATATCAGAATTTGAACACTAAACTAAAGAATCAACTTGCTGAAGCAAATTCTTGTCAAGCTACACAACCAAATATAGACTTTAAGTGTTTAGCACAAGGCTTTTGTAATATTTCTCAACATCATTAAATCATTGCACTCAATTGCCCCTAGGTAAAAGATGACATTGCCAAATAAATTGATAGAAACACACAATTAAGCCTTATATAGCTCTCCATTTCTGATGTACTACTGGAAAGCTAATTGTAACTTTGAAACATGTGGAAACAATTATGATGATCCCCAAAAGCAGGTATTACTGTGACTTACAATGCATATAAACACTTGAAACCCAAAGCAGTGAATATCCCAAATGTCCTTAACGCTCACCTGTGTGCGTAATGTCTCAGGAAAGTGACTTTAATCTTTATCAAATAGTTTGAAAATTATTCTACTTGTTCGATAAAATACAAACAAAATTTTTATACAAATAAGTAGTAATGAAACTAAGAAATGAATGAACACAAACTACAAACAAAAGAAAATTAATCAAGACATTGCTAAATAAAAGTCACCTGAGCCTCACTCTGACTAGAAGGTGAATGCTCTGACCTAGAGGAAGAAGTAGGACGAATGATCTAACCCAAAGGAAGAAGAAGAAGGTGAATAATCTTACTATGTTTTGGTCCCATGGTTTCAAAATTAATATATTTTTATATATTTACAGAAAGCAAGCCCCATATTGCCACATCAGCTCTAACATGCTGGGGTGGGGCTAGAAGAAGTAATAAAATATTAAAAATTGCAGAAAACTGACAGCTTCATATAGCCGTCTGATATATGCATAATTGACCATATTTATACCCCATATTTGATGTATTTTTAATTGATATTTTATATTTTATTGTATATTTGGTACTTAATTTTCTCCAAGTGTATTTATAGGATATAATTTCCTTTACAGATTAAAAGGAGAAGAATTCAGATGAAAACGTGACATAAAACAAAGATTTAAAGCAAAAAAAGGGATACACAGTTGTGCATCAGCCAGTGTACTTCTCTCAGGCTGTGCAGAATCACCAATTATGTGTATTTTAAGTTATACACGATCTAGTACATAGCAATGTATCAGATCGTATTTCTCCTAAAACCTTAAAAGTTACTATAAAAAGATGTGTTCAGAGGCAAAATAGAGGAGCAGATGTGCAAAGACATTAAGCGGCAATAAAGGCGCAATTTTCATATAGAGAAGTGGAAAACATGAAGAAATCATCGAGAGATCTAAAAGACTACAAGATCAAACCTTTTCCTTGCAAGACATTCGATAGGAGATAAAAAAGGAGATTTAGAATTATGAATTGTTTGTTTTTTATTCTTTTTTCTTTCTATTTATGTTTGATTTTGTCTTCAGTCATGTGTAACTAAATTTTTTTAGTATCTAGGTAACATGAACCCTATGTTTACATTATAACATGTTTTGATTCTTTTATTTAATGCAATTGTTTTGATTGGCATATTGTGATTCAATTATGTGTTTAATATCTGTTCTAATAGATTTGGAATATTATATCATAATCTAATTTCATAACATAGAGATTGAGAAATCCAGTGTATGAATAGGTCCACTGTAGTTAGAAGGAGTTGATTGCAACCCTAAAGATTGGACAACATAAATCCTCCAGATTATGGTCAAACCTAATAGTATTCACAAATTGTTAAAGCAATCTTAGTACCTTTAACTTGAATAATATTAGTTGATAATTCTGATATTAGTTGTTAATAGTCTCAAGCATCATTATACCATAGGAATTTCCACGATCCAATGGTCAATAAAACAATTGCATAATAAAAATTCAACTACTTAGGGGGATTCGTAACCACTAATTTCAGATATCAATTATTTCTAAGTGATTTTGTTTGTCTTCTGTGCTCCTTATCACTGCTTAGTTTATTTTAATTATTTAAGATTTAGTTTTTAATCTAAAAATTTGAAATGCAATTCATATATTAGATAATATGATAACAGTAATTACTAATACTCATCGTCTTCATGGGATCGACCCGTACTTGTCGATACTAACTATAGGTACACTGTGCACTTGCAGATAATTCATAATTGACTAACTAAGTTTCGGTCAACCAATTTTTTGGCATCATTTTCGAGGACTTCAATACTAGGAAAACCTTAGTTTTATTAATCTATTCATTACTTTATTTTCTTTTATTTTGCTTTATTCTTGTTTTTACTTTACGTCATTTCATTTGTTAGTTTGTTTAGTTTATTTCTTTTGTTTCAGAATTAGACTCCTGGTCAGTATATGAGCCATAGTACATATGAGGGCTTAATAGAAGCATATCCTAAAATAAAGAGAACAACATGAAGGAATATTCGTAGGACTAATTTATAAGATTCTGAACTAGGCCGTCGGCTAAAAAGGTTGGAAGGTCACATAGATACGGAATAATCTTACAACATAGCAAGCCAACCATGTACGATGTTCAACAATGCTAGGCCAAACCTAACTGGTGTGGAATCTAGCATGGTGAGATTGACTGTTTAGGTGAACATCTTCGAGATCAAGCCAAGCACCATCCAGATGGTACAACAGTCAGTCCAGGTTGATGGACTCTGTACAAAGATCTTAACATGCATATCTCTAACTTTTGGAGATCTGTGATATAATCAAGATCAATGGAGCAAACATTGATTCCATTAGACTATGTCTATTTCCATTCTCCCTAAAAGGAAATGCTAAGTAGTGGCTGAATTATATGCCACGTTTGTCATTTACTACATGGGAACAAGTGGCAGAAATTTTTTTGCTAAATTACTTTCCCCATATAATGACTACGAAGTTAAGGAATGACATCTCATCATACTTCTAAACTGAAGGTGAATCACTATATAACACATAAGAGATATTCAAAGAGATGCTTAGATGATGCCCATATCACGAACTACCATTATGGATGCAAATCCAAACTTCCTATAATGGGCTAAGTCAAAACACAAGGCAGACAATGGATGCAGTAGCTAGAAGGATGCTAAATAATAAAGCACCTGAAGCGGGCCAAGAGTTGGTAGAAGACATGGCCATGAACAACTACTAGTGGTGCTTGTCTAAAGCACGAACAAATAAGCCAACAGGAGTATACGAAGTAGATGTGGTGGCACAGTTGGCGAGCTGAGTGGAGGACCTGAGCTAAGAGATTGATAGATTGACTATGGCTCCACAAGGAAAGCTGATGTAGTGTGAAGCGTACGAGTTAGATCATTAAAGACAAGACTATCAATCAGTTCGCCTAAACACGTGGATAATTTCAGGAATGCTCTAAAACCCCAAAATGATCCCTATAATAATATATACAATCTTGGTTTGAAGAATCACCCTAACTTTTCATAGGGCAATCAAAGACGACAAAGAAACAATCCTCCACCTGGATTCTAACAACAAACATCAAAGCCAAGGAAGCCTGGTATGGATGAGTAGATTATGGAATTCATTCAAGAATCAAGGATAAAACATTAGCAAATGGATGCATCCATATGAAAATTATAGGTTAGAATTGACCAATTGGCAAAGTTAGCAATGGAGAGACTAAAGAGGAGTTTGTCGAGTACAACTAAAACAAATATTAAGGAAAGAATAATGGCAATCACCCAGAATACTGAGAAAAAGCTCCAAGAATAAAAGAACGAAGTGACTACTGAGGGTCAAAGATAAGGTGGATAACCCCAGAAGAGAGTTAAGGAGTATCTACTTATAATTCCATTTCCTATCAAAGTAAAGAGAAAGTAATTAGAGGCATATTTAGATAACATCCTTGAGCTTTTAGAACAACTGAAGGATGAGTTTCTTTATTTTGAATCTCTTTTGCAAAGATCAACAAGCACAAAATCATTGAAAGAGACATCATTAAACAAGGAGAACTCAAAGAAATTGGAAAATAAAGTATTGATTAAGGAGAGCTCTAACAAGAAGATCAAACTATCAGAGAAGCAAACTAACCTAAGGAATTTTTATATCCTTCGTATTATAGTTAGTTTAAAAGTGGACAAGGCTTTATGCAGGAATATGATGCCCTATACTTTATTTTAAAAAATGGGAATAGGAGAACTATAACCAACTAGGTTATGTTTCAAATGGTTGATATAACATTAAAACGTCCTAGGGGAATAATAGAAGATGTACCTGTTAAGGTTGATAAGTTCGTATTCCCAACCGACTTTATAATTCTTGACATAGAGGAGGATTTCGAAATACCTTTAGTCCTCAGGTGACCATTCCTAGCAATTGCCAAGTCAATTATAGACATTGATGAAGGCAAGTTAACTTTAAGGGTAGGAGATGAAGAGGTGATCTTTAGAGTTTCTGATGTCAAAAGCAATTCTCTTGAATTTTTAGATATTATTGAGGTTAGTGAGCCTTGTTAAGATGTTTTACAAGACTCTAAATATAAGGATACACCAAAACTATCACAAATTCAAAGGAATAAACCAAAGGAGAAACATGATAGAAAGCATCAAAAGGTAGCCCACCTGCAGGTTATAGAACCCACAGTAAGGCTACAACAACATAATATATATAAGTCACCTTGATCAAAAAAGGTATATTGAACTAAAGACGGTAAAAAAAGTGCTACATGGGAGGCAACCCATAAGTTAGTTTTAGTTTAATTTCGATAGTATCTTATTTTAGCTTTCATGATAGTATAGGTTTTAATTGATTAAATTTTGTTTGAAGTGTTTTAGGATAGAAGAAAATTTAAGAATCTTGGGAAGAATTATGCATAACTGTGACACTAGGGGATGCGTTTTATGAGTTATAATGTTAAAGTGCAAAACTTTCATGTTTAAGCATTAATTTTTAAAGTTGCAAATGTTTACAAAGGGTTACACACTTTCTGGACACGCTGGTGTAGTGTTACATATTTTGATACATGCCCATGTACCAAATCGTTTAACCTTGCAAAGAGTTGTAACTCAGTGACATACACAATTCATACATGGCTATGTATCAAACCTTTTACTCTCAGGATACACCTTAAAAACCTTACACATTAAAATTTCTCATTTCTCCTCATGTTTTCTCTCAAAATCACCGTTGCTCCCTTTTCTCCCAATCTAATTTCTAGCAATTTTTTGCTAATCTAATGAGAACTAAGTAAGTAATTCTTTCAATTTCACTTATTTATACTTGTTTAATTGGATGTTGTGCTAAATTTTGGTGAATATTGTGTGAAATTGCTTGAATTGAGAGTTTAGAGATTTATGCAATTTTTTATGATTTATTTTCTAATTATAGTTTGATAGTTGATTATTTTCCATAACCAATTGATTTTATGACTTAATTGGACAATTTGCATGAAATTTGGATTAAAATTCATCTTATTTTGCATAAAATTGCGATTTTTGCTCACTATATGTTTAATTACAATATTTTTGCATTTAAATAAGGTAATTTTAGAGTTACAAATGTAATTTAACAATTAAGTTAGTTTAATTAGTTAATTACACAATTTCTAATTTTAATATTGAGATTAATTAGTTTGTTAATTGATTTTCTAATTAAATATGCTTATTTGTTTATTTATTTATGTGCATTTATTTATCAATTATTTCTAGTTGCTTAATTTTTTGTATTTAGTTTGTTTTTTGCAATTAATAACATAGTGAGTATGATCAAAATTAAGTGTGGGGAAAAACTGTCAATTTTCTCATGTTTGTTTAAAATTTCAGGCAAAATGACAAGATCACGACATGAAAAGAAGACTCCTAGGAAGAGGCAACGAGGTAAATCCTCCACTACAGTATAGCCTCCAAAGAGGCCACGAATGCTACTATTCAACTTTGGGGCCCAAGAGGAACAGTATCAGCGACTAAAGGACAAGATGTTCAACATAAACAAATATATTGACTGGGAGGCATTGGAGCAAGTTGGCTAAGCACAATAAGTTCGAAAGCATATGGAGATCGACAAATGGTCCTAATTCAACACATGGTCCTGATTCTTTGAAATCATGTAAACTTTATATTGAAAGCTCACTTTGGAGATCTTCTCCACATTCTCTATGGAAAAAGGATACTATGAAGGGGATCGCCCAAATACAGTCCAATTCCAGACGAGGGAGGAGATGCATAAGATGAGCTACACATAGTTCTCCATCACCATGGGTCTCTACGATTGGGAGTACGTGAAGACATTGAAGTACCTAGCATTGTAGACTGATCTTTCATACGGTTTGTCTCTGCGACACTTTTAGAGCAGAATCAACACTGAAGATGACTACGATTTGAGCAAGTTAAAGGCTTTGACCTTATGCAGTCCAGCACTCAGATACATCCACGATATTCTGAGTCATACTTTGAGTCGTCGAGGGGATAGCTAAGGAGTCATCAGGAATGTGTATGTTTATTACCTCTGAAGAATGAGCAAGCGGCGCCTATCCACCTAGGACGTGCACTTGTCCAAATTATTCAGCGTCAAAGTGAAGACAAGAAGGTCAATACAATTTGTGTTAGACCTTATAGGATCCGACTGCAAGACGGATGAGTCTGTTCAATCAACTACCACTAATGCTGGAGATTAAAACCATAGTAACAATTAATCTGACTGTGATGCAACACATGCACATGGTACATCGACGATAGGGTCCCACGAGAGGCATCTATAGACTTATTGGAGAGCCCAACGAGCCAGCAGTAGAGGTTAGAGATAGAGTAGAGCAACCTGTAGCAGAGCAACCTATAGCAGAGCAACCACCACAACCACAACCATAGCCACCGTTGTTCGTAAGGTTACACACGCTAAGTTTTAATATTTATTAACTTTGGTAAATTCCGCAAGCGCACGGGTCGTTTGCATAGTACTTAAGATATCGATCCCACGAGGAGGGCTAAACTAGTCATAAAATCTAAGGTCCGATTAAACTGCAACAATTTAAAAGAAATAAACTAATGCAAGAAATAAATCAATCAAACAATCAATTATGGATATTAAAATGCAGAGATATCAACAAAATAGCAAAATCACACAACCCAATCCAAAAATTAACCTAGAAACTATCAAGTGAGAGAAAGGGGATTTTAATCTGAAACTAATGAAAATCTAACCAATCATGCAATTATCGAATTAATGGGTTTAGATGGTCCTAAGGTAGATTACTCTCTCTCAAGTTATAATTCTTAACCCTAACTTATGATCCCTAAATTAAATTATGGAATTGTGATCTCTCGACTCACAATTTACCCACAACCTAAAATAGTTTTAAAATTTTCTATTAGCCTACCAAGAACCTATGCTCGATCTCTCGTTACACGATTCTACCAGTTTGATCTAATTTTTATCTATCAATTTACCTAACTCTTGTTAGGGCAAATTGATTATTTTCAATCGACTCACCCTCTCAGTTTATTGCCGAATTATTACCAATAGAAATTGAATCACAATTAAATCAACAATAACACAATCAATTAAACTTCATTAATCTCAAGAATTGAAAACCCGAAGGTCAGTATAGACAAAACTCAACATTCAACACAACCTATTCTCAACGAATATTGCAATTTTATAAATCAATAAAATTGAATAAACGGAAAATACTGTGGGGAACAGAATTGCAGAGGCAGCGATAGTGGGAAACCACTTGTTCCGAGAAGTACGTTGCATCTAGCTTCGTCTTTGTGTCTCTCTTCCTTCGTAACCTTCCTCAATTTCTCAATTTCTCTCTAGGTTTTCTCTTAGACTTGGCTGATATGATAGCTCTCTTGCACGACTCTCTAGGCTCTGCATCTGTTTCATAATGTTGTATTTATACTTTGGGCGCTCTAGGTCAAAGTCGAGGTCGAAACGATTCAAAAAATCTTACAAAATTTGAGTTTTTGCCATAGCCCGACGCAGGATCGTGGCCAGCACCTAACCCTTTCTATCACGATCGTGGCTTGATGTGCATGATCGTGGCTTGAATGTAAGCTCTCTGTCACAACTGTGCCCCCATATGCACTATCGTGGCCTGGTTGCTCTAGCTCGTGTTTGTCTGTAATGATCGTGGCTTGCTGTGCCACCATCGTGGGTTATGTCTTTGGCCCAAAAACTCCTCGAATCTTCTCCATTCTTTACCGTTTACCCTAAAACACTAACAAACCCTTTAAGGTACCTCAAAATGTAACAATTAAGCTCAAAGACTCATACTAACTCGTAAAAACACTTAAACACATAAACTAACACAATTAACACATAAGCACACACTCAACACTCAATTTAACACTAAATACTTAACAAATTAAACCCTAAAACACAATGCAATTGACAACTATCAACCACCACTAGAACCAAATGACGCATTACCATATATGGAGGTTCTAAGAGGTCCCCAATCTAGGTTGCACAATTCAGCTCAGTTGGAGATAACTTTATTGGAGAAATGAGTGGGCTGGCTTATAGGAATTCAACGGATTTCTAGCCCCTATCATCTACTGAGGGCACTTCTTCTGCAGCTCCTGTACCTGGTCAGGATCATCACCATAGGAACCCTCCTTTATCGGACCATCCAGGATCATAGGATGCAGGAGATGCTTAGTTCTATATAGTCTTTCTTTTTTCTTTATCATTTATGTTTATTTCTTATTTTCTTTCCATTAATTATTTTGTTTTTCTAACATTATAGTTAATGATGTTCGTCTTTCTTAATTTCAATTGTGTTATTTTTATTTCTTTTATTTCTTTTTATCCCTTTTTCTTATATTTTGAAAGGATGTAATCTTAAATTGGATGGATCATAATTTAGAAAAATCTTTACATTCAGGAAAGTACCACTAACCCTTATCATTTATTTTATATACTTATATTGTGAACATTGGGGACAATGTAAAACTTTAAATATGGGGAAGGGATTCATGATCTTTAATGATTTCTTTAAGCTTAGTATAATCTTGGTTATAATATTTTATGAACTGATATTCTGACTTAATAGAAATCTGTCCATCAATACTATATTTCATTGTTGAGTATTGATTGAATTAGTATGCAAAAGGATGATAGTTAGAATAAAATTACATTTATAAGTTATATTTTGAGTATTCATTAATATAATCAAGTTGAATGACATTGAATATTATTTACACACACACAACCCTTTCTTTTAAAGAGCTTTTAAACCTAAGAGCAAAATTTCAAAATTTTAAACTCTTTTATTTCTTTTATGTGTGTCATCATGTATAGTAGAATGATTCTAGAACTTGCTTTTATTTTACATATTGAGACCATATTTGTTAAATTGGAATCCTTGAAGTAATAAAGGCACTTAAATTCAACAATTTGTGTTAACTTATTTCTTTGATTATTACCTTACCTATAATTTATCCTTTAGGAATAACCAAGTTGAGCCTTAGCCTTTTTTTCGTTGATTATATCCATATATTAACCTTTATCCTATTTTTCTTTGAAAACTTTTTAATTTTTTAAACCATAAAGTTTATTTACATTACTTGTTTATTTTTGAAACTTGAAAATCTTGAAAGGTCCATTACTTCTTTAATTATGGTACTGAATGTTCAAAAAATTATTTTGATTGACAACAAAAAAAGAGCATAAGAAAAGAAGAAAATAATATGGTAACAATGGAGTTGTAATAAGAGGACATGTATATTTGTAACCAAGTTTCATGAAATTTTTTTAGTAAATTTTCTTCAATTTAACCCTTTTTATTATCTCATCCATACTGTACCTAAGCCTCATTACAATCTGTATAAAGACCTTTTGATTTTTGTTTCTAGTTTATACATAAGTGGTAGGATGGGATAATATTGCAAGTTTATAGTTAGAGTTTTACTATGAGTTGATTGAGCATTTGAATACTTTTCACCCTAAACACTTAAGTGCATTGAGTGAAATCTTGGTAAGGGTGTAAAGGTTTATGCTTTTGATTTCAATGTGATTATTTATGTTATTACTATTAATATTACTAAGGAAGTTAATTTTAAGATAACTCTAATTGCAAGTTAATTTGATTCAATAGGATATGATGATTTATAGTATAAATGGACCTATCAAGATTAATGAAGGGTAGATGTTGTAAGATTTATAATTTTGATTATAATTTGCTTGAGGACAAGCAAAAGCGTAAGTGTGAGGATGTTTGATATATGCATAATTGACTATATTTATACCCCATATTTGATGTTTTTTGCTTGATATTTTATATTTGATAATTAATTTACTCCAAGTGCATTTATAGGTTATAATTACCTTCACAAATTAAAAAGAGAAGATTTCGAATTAAAACACAACATAAAACGAAGATTTGGAACAAAGAAGGGATACACAGCCATGCATCAACCTGTGTACTTCTCTCACGTTGTGCAAAATAACAAATTCTAGGTATGTTAGGTTATACCCACTCTAATACACGATCGTGTATCTCTCAGAACCGCAAAAGTTATTATAAAAAGATATGTTAGGAGGCAAAATAGAGGAGCAGATGTGCAAAGACGTTCAAGGACTTTGAGAGGCGATTCAAGGAGCGATTTTGATCCAAAGAAGTAGAAAATACAAAGAAACTATCGAAAGATCCAAAATAATAATCAAACCTCCAAAATAATACTCAAACCTCTATCTTGCAAGAACATTCGGTAGGAGATAAAAGGGGAAATTTAGAATTATGAATCCTTTATTTTCTATTTTTTCTTTCTATTTATGTTTGATTTCGTCTTCCATCATATGTAACTAAGTTTCTTTAGTATCTAGGTAAGATGAACCATATGTTTATGTTATAGCATGTTTTGATTATTTTATTTAATGTAATTTTTTTGACTGACATATTGTAATTCAATTACATATTTAATATATGCTCTAATAGCTCTAGAATATTAGATTATGATCTAATTTCATAACATAGAGATTGAGAAATCCTCTGTATGAATAGATCCACCATAGTTGGAAAGAGGTGATTGCAACCCTAGTGATAGGACAACATAAATTCTCCAAATTAGGGTCAAACTTAATAGTGGAATTTACAAATCGATAAAGCAATCGTAGTACCTTTAACCTGAATAATATCGGTTGACAATTATAAGATTAGTTGTTAATATTCTCAAGTGAGTTATTAGCATACCATGGGAACTTCTATGGTTTAATAATCAATAAAACAATTGCATAATAAAAGGTCAACTATTTAGGAGGATTCCTAACCTAGACACTAATTTTTGATATCGATTGTTTCTAAGTGATTTTCTTTGTCTCTTGTGTTCTTTATTGCTGCCTATTTTATTTTAATTATTTAAGTTTTAGTTTTTAATCTAAAAATCCAAAACTCAATTCATAGAGTAGATAATAGGATAACGATAATTACTAATACCTAACCTCTTTGAGAGACGACCCATATTTGTTAGTACTAACTACAGCTATGTTATGCACTTGCGTATAATTTATAATTGCTAAGTTTAGGTCAATCACCGTCAATTTTTTCCGTTATTTTGGGGTTATATTTAAACATTTTCTAAACATTAGTGTTTTATTTGTACACTCTGAAACCTTAAGGTTAAACTTGTTGAATGATGAAAGCATTAGGGTCAAAAGTGACCCTTTTTCCCAATAATTAAGGATGGCAATAGACCAGGCCTGACCCTTGCCTGCTGAGGTCCAAGCCTAGGCTGACGCCTGATTAGTTTCGAGGTAGTGGGCTAGATCCTATGCTTGACTAGGCCAAAAGTTGTCCGAGCTAGAGCCAAGCCTAACTCAAGTTGATCAAAAAAATTTAAATTATAAGTGTAAAACGACGTTTTCAATAAAACAAAGTTGTTTTGCTTAGAACGGTCAGGCTTTGGGTCTAGGCAGTCCGAGTCCTGATCGAGCCCAAAAATTGGACCCGAGGCTCAATAAACCTGTGTCTGGCATGTTCGAACCGAGATTAAGCCCAGGCCTATTTGCCATTCCTAAAAATAACTAAATCAGAATATCAAAATCTAAAATCTATAAGATTTTTTAATTCAATGTTCAAACTTTTAAAATTTTCAATTGAGTAACTAATATTTTTATAATTTTAATAACTCAATAATGTTAATTCTCTTAATATTTTGTTGATTTGACTAACATAATTTTATTACTTATTTTATATTTATATTTGTACGTATATATATATATATATATAGACACAGACACACACACAGACACACATTTTATATGGGTATGTTCGGAGCGTATTACTAGACCCCCCTAAACCCAACAAATCAATGGGACTTTTAATAGATTATTGTTGTTTATATAGGCATTTATGTGAAAAAATTAATTATCAACTAATCATTCACATAAACTAAAACTTTTTTTTGAAGAAACACATAAACTAAAACACCAAACCTAATGAGCAAAAGAGGTTCTAGGTTAAGTATTTTAGTCCAAAAGGATAATTAGTTGATAATTAACTTTTCACATGGACACCTATAGGTCATAGATAAAAAGATTCCATTAACTAAATTAGCAAAATACTAATAGAATTAGCATTGTTAAGGTTATAAAAGATTAGACATTTAATTGAAAATTTTAAAAGTTTGAGAACTAAATTGAAAATTTTTCAAAAAATTGAACGGATTATAATAAGTTATCCCAAATATTATTAAACGTAGGGTTACGTAATAAATCTAGAGATTCAACATTCAAGACTCTTTTAGGAATGAACTGAATACACTCATCTATGAAATTTATTTACAGCAACTTCAATATTTAAGTTTTAATTATTTTGATAAAAATATATTTTTAACTTTAACATTTGCACTAAATTATAAGTCATATTTTAATATTTCAAAATGTTCAAAAAGAATTTTAACATTTAAAAATATTTAAATTAAATCCAATATTGATAGAACTTTAATTAGACTTTCTTTCTATCAGTTAAATGTCGTATTAACGTTAATGTGATACTCTTTTTTAATTATTCATATAAAACTCATAGTGCCGCATGAAAGTCATTCGATACTATAAGATCTTCTCATTTTAACTCCTCATACTTTGATACTCTTAAATCTTATCAAATCCTTTGTTTTACTTATTTTGTTTCAATTTTGTTCTATTAAATCTCATCCATATATTTATATAGAATCTACATAAATGTGTTGATAAGATTTAATAGAATATGATAAAGACGCCGTAAGTGGCACAGATGAAGTTGACAAACTTAGCTCCTCTCCTGTCTCTCACCTATGAATACTAACTATCAACAGTAACTTACCTTTTTTGGCAAGTTACAGGTGTCTCACCTGTGGCTTGCCTCTTTTAGCGAGACTTATGGACGTTCCCATGGGCGGTAGCTCGAAGCATTCCTCTACATAGGAGATCCTACAGGATTCAGGAAGCTTAGATTCTGACTTCCCATCTATTTGGGAGTCCTTGAAGAATCGCAGAAGATAATAGCCCTGAATAAGGAAGCTACATCCAAATACTTGAAGGAGTGTAGTTCAACAGAGTTCCCCTCACAGAAACCAACCCTGGTGAATAGGGATGTTTCCCTGCCATTGGAGCTTTTGTAGTTAGGAGCTAGTTCATGGTCTTGCAACTTGGTTGGGTTCTTGTTCAACAAAATACCTTCCTTCCCTTAAGTACAAGCGTGGGAACATTCCAGATGGGGAAGCAAGGCCTTGGATAAAGTGTTATTGACTGAAGAGGACTCCATTTTCAAACTCGGGATGAAGGTAGTCTCTCCTTGGTTATGGAAACTGGACCTTGGCACATTGGCGGACAACCTATGTTTGTCCAGAAGTGGATTCCAGGTATGGAATTGGATAAAAATGGAATTGAGTTCTTTCCTATGGATAAATTTCGATAATGTTCCTCTGGAGTATTGGACATTGGATGGTTTGAGCTTCATTGCTAGTTCAGTAGGCAAACCATTGGCTTTTGATTCTCCCATTGCAAAGCTAGAAAGGATATGTTTTGCTAAAATCTGTGTCAAGGTTGAGATAAGTGATTAATTACTTGGGGCTCTTCCAGTAATGAAGCTGAATGAAGCTGGTGAACTTGTTAGATCTGAAGTCCTACAGCTAGAACCACAGTCTAGCAAGGAAGTATGGAAAGAAACAGCCAAATCGTTCAAAACAGGAGACTACTAAGAACTAACGGGAATTAGGGACTCAATGGAGAAAAGGCAATTGGAAACTAATGATCAGAACCAGGACACTCCTTCTGAAGCCAGAGATAAAGCTGAATCCACTGAAACTTCTAAACCAGAAGTAGTAATGAAGGATCAAGAATCTAGTCTTGGTGAAAAAACTGTGTCTGAAGCTGAAAAAGGTGAAGGAAATCAGAGTTTACCAGATTTTTCTAAAGACAAAGAAACAGAAAAGGAGGAGGAAGCAATTCTGGATACTCATAATCAAATGGAGATGTTATTGGAGAATTCGACTCCAACTACAAACAGAAAATCTGACATAAAGAAGACAAAGGCCAGAGGGGGCTGGAATTTTCTTTTAAGCTAAATCAGTCATGATTTTTGGAATATCACAGTGATGAATGAACCTCTTAAGAGACAAGCAATAAAAGACTTCCTTTTTCTTGCCATCGCCATTGCCGTCGCCCTCTCCCAAATCGAGAAGTTTCTACGAGGTATCGAGAAAGGGGTAGTTGGTTTTACCCTAATTACTTAACGACTTCTATTGTTTATCGCCTGTATGTCAACGTTTTGGTTCCAGTGTAGCATTTTTGGAGTGCTGCTTCATGTAGCGTCTATTGTCAACGTTTTGTCCGTACGTCATCGTTTTCATTAACATCCCTCAAGTAAACTTCTTCATTCAGTCAATACAATTTAATTTCTCAAAAATAAAAAATAAAAGACTTACTTTTGGACAAAAAGCCTTCTATTTTTGGACTGCTAGAGATTATAATTAAAGCTCATAATTTTCAAGAATCTATAAAGTTTTTGAGGCCTAAGTGGATTTTGGATCCAATCATCAGTATCACTACAATGGTAGAATTGTTTTTGCCTACAATAGGGATAAGGTACAGGTTTCTACTATCAGCTGCTCTGACAAGTTCATTCATTTGGAGTGCAAGGAATTGGATTCCCAGTTGCCTTTGAAATGACAATTATTTATGCCTCTAATTTTGCTTTCCAGAGAGCAAAGTTATGGGAGGATCTTGTTGCTATTAAATCACACATGGTTAATCCTTGGATTGTTGCAGGATATTTTAACTGTGTCCTTTATCACTCAAAAGCCCAAGGTGATAGTGTGAAACATAATGCTTTAGGTAGAGAGCTGAAGTTCGTATTAGGTCTGCTGGGAATATTTGGCTTAAGGTTTGTTGGTTATCACTTTACCTGGAATAACAAGCAACAAGGCAAGAGCTTCACTAGGAGAAAACTTGATATGGTGTTGGTCAATCAAGCTTGGATAGGTCTTTGGCCTAATTCTTTTGCACACTTTAGTCCTCCTCTCTGTTCAGATCATTCTTTCATGGAAATTATTGAACCCAGCAATTGGTTCTAAAAATGCTCCTTTTAGAATCTTTCATTTCCTAGTACATAAGGAGGGGTTCATGGCTGTAGAAAGATATGTTTGGGGCTCTAGATTCCAGGATGCAAGTCCTTTCAACTAATGAGGAAACTGAGGACGTTGAAAGCCAAGCTGAAGAGTTTTCTCAAGGTCAGTGGTTCTTCTTCTTCTCAAAGACTGCAGGATGCGAAGGCGAAGCTTAAGAACTTACAAGATTTGCTTTATATGGATCCTGGTAAATTGGAATTGAAGCAGAGAGAGATTAAAGCACTTGAGGGGTATTTTAGGGCCCTTCAAGATCACAGTTGCTTAATGCTGCAAAAGGCAAGGATAAGCTGGTTGAAGGAGGGGGACACTAACTCTTTAAGTTTTTCCATGACTCCATTCTTGCTCATTGCCTTCTTGTTGATGATAATCAGTTAATCATAAATCCAAACTCTATTCAAGTAATGTTGTATGACTTCTATAAGGAGATTCTTTGCTCATTGAGAAGAAGATGGAGTTTGGAATGAGCTTGTAAATGGATAATCCTTCAAATGTTGTTCTGGAGTAGCTTGAGTTTTTTAATTTCATTCTTTGTAATTAATTACTAGTCCTTATACCTTGACGCTCATTCTCAAGCCATAACGAATTATTTATCTTTCCAAAAAAATATAAATAATCATGACAAACCTCAAGTAATATCAATCAACTCTAATTCAACATTAATCCTAAAGATTATTTTATATTTTTAATATAAAGACGCTGTCACATTATTTCCCACTTGTGTGGTGACTGGCGAGTATAATCCATCCATATTCTCTGTCCTTGTCCATGAAATCCAAAAAATCCCCTAAATTTTTAATCCTCTTTCAGATGTAAGAATCAAATTTCTAAGAAGGACTATTCACCATTTGCTTTTACATATTCTTCTAAGTAAAATTATTATTCTGCACTATATACCCTAAAATGGAACCACGTCTCTTAATTTCTCTTTCTACAATTGTTGATACAATGCCAGTATCTCTATAAATTCTCCTTTAAAAAACTAGGAAGGGGAATAGAAATTGAAGAAAATCGTTGCTCATCTCATATCGTTGGTCTTCTAAGCTCAACTAACACCAAAAATAGAAAACTTTTGAAAAGAAAAGGGTAAATTCCAAAATTTTATCCAAATTTCTTAAAGGGCTTACTTTAATTTCTAAGATAAATAATGGGGCAAGATGGTGTGATAAAAGTTGTGATATTAAAGTAAATTAGATAAAGTCAATTATGGAGAAGCCGCATAAACTAAAGAAGATCACCAATAATTTTTAGATTGAATTGGCAGATATTAGGGAAAATAGTCCACGAAGGAGATTGGATCATTTGTTAGATTGAGTATTCCAAAGATTAGGATTTATTAAGTTAAATTAGAGTTCATGTTAAATTAAGATTATTATTTATGTTCAATTAATTATGGTTATTAAGTATTAATATTAGAATTTATTAATATTAGTTGATATTGTTATGATCAGTTATAACTAATTATGGTTAAGTAGGATTAATATAAATTTATGGATAATTAGATTCGTAACAATTTAAGTTTTATTAAAATGAGTAGTTTTCATAGTGCCACACGGCTTTTATATGGCACTGTAGGAATTGCATGAATAATGAAAAATAAAAATGAGTTCTTCGTCATATTGATGTGACAATGGGCATAGATATAGTCTCATCGAGGGTTTCATTAATTAAATTTGAACGTTATTGAAATATTAAGATTGTTTTCAGATATTTTAAAATGCTAAGATCTAACTTGTATTTTAGTGTAAATGTTATGATGAAAATTGTTGCTTTTTCTTATTATTTTTGAGAAAAATTAATTTTGAAGTTGTATTTATAAGTAAACCTTCTATATATATATATATATATATATATAGAGAGAGAGAGAGAGAGAGAGAGAGAGAGAGAGAGAGAGAGAGAGAGAGAGAGAGATAGATACAACAAATTTCAATACGTCATCATTATAATATTTTAGGTTAGACTCATATTGTAAATTACAACTAAAATTAAAAATATGAGTAACATAAAATGTTTTGATGTTGAATTATCAAGTTATAATAATTATAATGGTAAACTATTTTAAATTGATTATATTTGTAAAATATGTAATACCCCACTTCCACAAAGCATAATTCCCGAACATCCGGAGGACATTCAAAGAACATAACCTATAAAAGCGGTATGTTAGAGCAGTAATATTCACTTATCTTGACAACATACATATAACACAAATATTCAAGAGATCAAACTCCTCATTTTCATTCATAAACATATTTACACTGTAGTATTTCACTACGTAATCCATATGTACAGTATCAAAAACATATGAGAGTTTATTGCTCTTTACAAGATTCTACATGAAATGAGGAACTAAACAAAAATATTCTAACCAAACTCCTCAATATTAGCTGACCGATCTTTGAGCCATTTGTGACTTCCAAAATGGACAGAACTAGACTTCTACTAGTTTGCCTTTGGAGCTAAGTCGTTCTCGTATCTAAAAATCAACATTTTCAATTTTAATGAGTTTTACAAACTCAGTGAGTAAACCATCCTCGATGTGCTCACTCGTATCAAATCACAAGGACAATATACAATTCAATTCACAAACAAATCATATAATCAAATATTGCATATCACGTCACATTTCATCATATTTCAACAAATACAATTTTTGTACACTATTTTGCATTTCTATTTTAGAACAGCTCAAACAATTCATTTCAAATATTCATTTAATACATATCAAATTATATGCAAATGCATATGTGACTCACTTTCATTATTACTTTGTTGTGACCGAACGCCTTTTTATTGTTCTATATCTGTTGTAGATACCAAGCTCATTAATAACTGTCCCGTATCTATTGTAGATACCAGGCTCATTAAATACTGAGCCTGTGGCTCTTTATGTGCATTTATGAGCTTTAAGTTCTTTTTAATAGTCACTCTAGTCACAATTCCTTTATCTGATCATGCATACCAATATGATGAAATGCATCATTTCTCATTATGCAATCAATCACTTTCATTCATTACACATAATCATTTTCACATATTCATCGGATCTAAGTCCTACATTCAACATTTAGTTGAGTACACATATTTCTTTCAGATTCACATTCAACTATGAAACACTTCCAATACAATCTTAATTATCAAACTCCTTGGACCATCAATGTCCGGAATTTTCACATTCACATCAATAACATTTCAATAACTAGAATTTAAACATAAACAATCAATTTTAGTGAGAAACATCTAAGTTGACTCATAGTACACTTCAAATAAGAATAGCCTTTACGAGCCAGCAATGTCTAGATGTTGGCATTTGATTTGCGCTTCTATAATCATGCAACACACACATTTATACACATTACTAAGTTGATCAATAACATTAGTATTCAATCACACACACACACACACACACACACACATACACACACACATATGTGTGTGTGTGTGTCATGTACAATGCATGCTCAATTGACTTTCTTGGGTATGTATCATTAATCACAAGTTATGATCATTCAAACATTATTACTTGTATATGTCTAGCTTATACTTAAGTTATACCTAAAAAAACTTGATTATTCTAAAATCATCAATCTTACATTCACCAATCCCTTTTATAACATCATATAATCACACAATATCCCAATTTTCATTTATTCATACCTAATACATACCACTCATACTCTTTGAATCACATTTACAATCATAAGAAAACTTTCATTCCTATAACATCTCCAAGTTTCCAGATTTAGTCACATTAAGATCAACAATCCATTCCTTAAGTTATAACCTCAATTAACAACCTAAACATATCAAACCTTTAATAAACTAATCAAGCATCAAATTAGGTTCATTTCTAGCCTCGATCAAGTCTAAATGTATCAAAGTAAAGTACCTTATCATTGGTTGGTTCATCAATCACATAAAAGAAAAGTGTTCACGTCTAATGCCCTTCCCACGATCACAGGTTATGCCATCTGAAAATTCCCAGCCAATTTCTTCTGTGTTTTTCCAGATTTTTAACTCTTACATACTATATCAAACATATCTTCTTCATAGTTTATCATTTATACTTCATTTCCTTGTCATTTTCACCTTAATTTTTGGACCCCAATTCTTTTCTTACTAACAAGATTGTGCTAAATTCTTTTTGAGGTTTATTTTTGATTAATTTGTTGTGATTAGGTATTAATTATAATGTTTTTGGGTGTA
>JAOQMS010000178.1:18593623-18615800 GCA_027563885.1 Erythroxylum longipes
TTTTGATGGGTTGTAATAACCTTAATTCAGGCTGCTTTTGGAAATTTTGACATGCGATGTATGTTTGTTGAGATTCTAGTAATGTATGTATAAAGAGTTTTGTATGTTTCGTAATGCTTCGTGTTTAGTGTGTTCTGTGTGTATGTGGCACTCACAATATCCTCCCAGGGGGTATTAGGGTGTCACACAAGACCAATTGCTTAAGTGAAGTTGCAAATGTTAAAGGCTCTTTGGTTCTAGAAAATGTAGAGGTTGTAGTCATATTGGTGTTGAGAAATTGGAAGAATATGGTAAGAAGTAAACAATGAAAAGGAATTTTAGTTGGTTTCTAAATAAAGTAAGTAAATCAGTAAACAATGGAGTATAAGAACTTACTCCAGCAGTTTCCTACTTGAACAATGGGGATTTTCCACTCTGAAACACCATCTACATGTTGTGTACATAAGTGGAGAAGAATTTACTGTATGGGCTTCCACGAATAAAAAGACTCTATCTTTCTCACCCTGTTGATAGTAAATAGATAAAATTTAGATAGAGAAAGTTAGTATTGAGAGAAAGATTGGAACTTGAGCATATATGATCTATAAAAAATTAAATGTATGTATATATCTATAGAAAATTAAACCCTACATATGTAATCTATAAAAATGTAAAAATGTTTTAGGAAGAGAATTTAAGAAAAGCTAGACAAGGACACAACAAGGCAAAGGAGGTCCTCTCAAACCAAACACTTGTTCAAATCACATGTTAACAATTGTACCAACCAAGTTTTTCTTTTAGCAATCTTTTTTAAATAATTTATAGTGATCTATATAATGCTTTTTAAAAATACATGTGCTTGCATGACTATGACATGTATCATGCATATATGATCTCATTTAAATTTAAACCTTTATTTTTATTTTATCATTTACATGCACTTGTATGTAGCTTAGCATTTAATATGGTTGTCTCATGTTCATTTTGAACCATATTTAGCATTTAATACTTTATAGAAATTGTTGTGATTGATGTCACTTATATGTGATTACATTTAGTGATGGAAGGTTTGAACAATATGAATGATTCCAATGATTATGTGAAATAAATAAAAAAAGATGGGGTATAAAATGATACCATAGAGATGTATTTAATCTCCTTGATTGTTAAAGAACTGAAAAAGGGAAATCGAACAACTGCAATCTTTTCAAATCTGGTTGGAAGAATATTAAGGCAAGGTTTCAAACAAAATTCAATAAGGCTCTATTGAAGAATTTCAAGAACTTACTCAAAGAAACATGAATCAGTTTTACTGGTGAAGTTAATGCTACAAATGAATGTTGGGAAAATCTATTTAAGGTAAAAATATGTCCTTATTTTATTAATATATCATATTATATAATATTTATTCTCATATTTCTTTTTCATCATTATAGGTGCATAAAATGGCTCACAAATTCAAGAAAAAAGGATGTAAGGAATTTTCAAACTTGTGTCATATTTTTGGAGATATTACTGCAATTGGTGTACATGCACATCCATCAACTAAATATCCATCGAATAATATAAAATAAGAACATGGAAATGATGTTGATGAAGATTACTCGTATAATGAAAAAGAAGATCAAGATATAATTTCTCCATCCAAGAGAAAGAAATATCCTAAGAATAAGAAGGCAAAGAAGACACATTCTAACATTGTATAAGAGGCCTTGCTTATACTTGGTGAACAATCAAAAAGGAAGAATGATTTACTTGAGAAAAAACTAAGTGAAACATCATCCATTGCAGAGAATAGATCACAAGAGCCTAACATAATGATGGAATGTCTAAGTTCCTTGGATGAATTGGGTGTTGACGGTGTGCAATATGAAAAAGCTATGAAGGCTTTACTTGATTTTCCACTTTATAAGGTTTTTTTTGTGAAGATGACAGAGACAAGGAAGTTGGATTGGATTATGTCTCTTTAGTTATATTTTCATATTATTGCGTATCAAATTTTTATTATTTTGACACTTTTATATTAAGCACTATTCTATAGTTTGAATATTTTAAGTTTGTGTTTTGTATGAATTTTTGACTTAATGTTAATTCTTTATTTTGTATGAATATTTTATCTATATTTGATTAAACCTTTTGATTGATTGTTTTATTAGTTATTTAATGTTGGCATTGTAGATACATGGATTTCTTATTAGATTTTGAATAGATTCTAATGATAAATAGAATAAGGTAATCATTATTTATATGGATGAGGGAAAACAAATATTTTCATTTACAAAAGTAATCACGTCGAAATTCTGTTCTACCAGGTCAAGGTGGGATATTAGAACTTTTAAATGGGAATCCTACAAGGATTTATGAAAACTTAAGAATGAGAAAGATAATCTTCTTGAGCTTATGTGATGAATTAAAGAGTTTAGGAAGCTTAAAGGCAATAAGTCATTTGAATGTGGAGGAACAAGTAACAATTTTCTTGATGACTATAGGGCATAATGAGACAACTAAACTCAATGCAAAATGCTTTCAACATTCGACCTAGACAATTTTGAAGTACTTTCGTAAAGTCTTATATGCAGTTAATTGTCTTGCAAAAAGAGTCATTACTCCACCATCTTTTACTAATACACCTCTTGAGATTCAAAATATTCTTTCCATATTTTTAGGTACATTCATATATTTAATTACTATTTTAATTATGTCCTTATGATTAATAATTATTTTAATATATTTTTTAATTTTTAGGATTGTATAGGAGCAATAGATGGTACATATATTGATGCACATATTCCGACCGATGAACAAATACCATACAGGGGCAAAAGAATTAATCCAACCTAAAATATTTTGTGTTATTGCTCATTTAACATGTGTTTTACGTTTGTAATGTCTTGATAGAAAGGTACTGCAAATGACTCTTGAGTTCTTTTAGAAACAGTGATAAATGCAGTGGATCAATTTCATATGCCTCCACAAGGTATTATATTATTTTAAATAACCATAGTAATTATGATTTATTTTTAATATCTTTTTGTTAATATTATATTTTTTATATGTTAAGTAAGTACTATTTGGTTGATTCAGGCTATACTAATATGCTTGGATTTCTTTCACCATATCGAGGTGAAAAGTACCATTTACGAGTTATAGAGACAAAGGAAGACCTCAAGGTTGACATGAATTGTTTAACTACAGGCATTCTTCATTAAGAAATGTTATTGAAAAATATTTTGGCATTCTAAAAACAAGATTCCCTATACTTAAAAACATGTTGAGTTATGATATGAAGAAACAAAAATACACCATTATTGCTTATTGTGTTATACACAATTATATTAGAATGTATGCACAAAGAGATGAATTATTTGACAATTATGCTGAAAATGAAGAACAAATTAGAAAAAGTAAAAATGAAGATGCAAGTTCTCAAGTAGAGTATATTATCAATCCAATACAATTTTGAGGTATGTCTTGAAGTGAGATGAAATTATTAGACAAATGTGGAGTGATTATATTATTTCTAATTGATTTATTTGTTTTTTTTGTAAATGATAGTACTATTATGTTTTCAAGAATTATAATATGATGGACATCTTTTATTGATTAGAATGACTGAATATAATTTTATAATTTATAGAATTTTATTATATACAATTAACGTGTAATTTTTAATTGTATTTAATTTACATATATTTTAATTTTAGATATAATGATAATTAATTAATTTAAAAATATAATGTATTATATTAAAATTATTAACATAAGAATATAATTATAAAAATAAAAACAGGATGATAAAATCATACATGTTTTTGTTTTTATTTTTTATTACAAATCTCAACCAAACAGTTTTAGTATTTATATTACAAATCTCAACCAAACAAGTTTTTTTGATTAAAAAAACTAAAAATCACAACAGAAAAATAGAAGTGCAACTAAACGACCCCTAAGTTTTACATGGTATGAGAATATTGAAAATTAATTTATTTGTTTGTGATTCTTAAAATATTATTTTTAATCTCGTTATAATTATTTAAAATAAATAGTTATTATTTTTGTATAATACAAAGTTTTTTTATTTTTATAAACTTTTACTTTAATATAAATAAATTTTATTATTAAATACAATATAGTTATTATTGTATAAAACCAACAAATTTATCTTGTTAAATATCATACTGTTTTTTTTTAAACAAATATCATACTGTTTATATCATACTTAATATATCTATTTAATGAAATGATTAAATATAGTTTAAAAATTATACTAATATGATTATAATTATTACATTTTCTACGCACTAATTTTTATTTACTAAATATTATTTTATTTAAAAATTAAAGGGCTGGTGGCGTATAATCTTTTACTTATTTTTAACAAAATATTAATGAATCTAAAACACTTAAATTCATTTCGTTTGATTTGAAATTGTACATTATATAGTTTAATTCATAACTAAAAAATATTTTAATTAAAAATAGTCCAAAATGCTCATTCCTCACCCCTAATTTATCCTATATTTTCTGGCAGAACAAAAAGGCAAATTTGACGATAGAATCAAGCGCCTGGGCCTAAGGTTGCTGCAATATGGTAGAATTGACACGCTCACATGAAAACAAACAAAGATTCTACAGATTCTAATACGTGGCAACAAAGCCACCAAACTGCAGAAACCGTCCAGTTGCTTTGTTCAGAGCATTGACACTCCTTAGATATTCAAAGGACGGCATCGGAAAGTCTAGTAAAAAAGAAGTTTTGATTTTGTCTCCTAAATAAGCCATAGAGAATTTTTGGACCTCAAAAAATATTGTCTGGTTAGGATCGGTACACCTAACAAAAAATCTCACTTTCCTAACACTTTCTTGCTTCCTTCCCTTCACACTTTGTGTTTTTTCCAGCCTCCAGCTTTCAAACTTCATGAACCTTTGACTACAGTTGAAGAATTCCCGCTTTTTGTGGGATATCCATCAATTCTTTACTGGGTATCTCTTTTTTCCTTAAAAGTACATCTCCCAACTTCAAGAAGTTGCAACGCTGATCTGGGCTTTTGATATTTTTTTAAGTTACAATCATTCCTGGGAAGAAGAATGGTGGTAGCTATGTATGTGGTAGGTTCATCCATGGTGGACTCGCATACTAGTCCTTGCTTGTGTTTGGACGCACTACCAACGACTAATATTAGTCACAAGAACAGCGGAGACTTGGTTTTGCCGAGGAATTCGATGAAGAGGAAGCAATATCGGATGTTACAGAGTTCTTTTGTGGAGTCATGGCAGGACTGCAGGCGATCTTCGAGACCTATATCGGATACTATAAGCAAATGTTGGAGGAAGCAGCGGAAAGATACGAGACTTGTGGTTGTCAACGAAGTGGCAGGGCAATATGAAGATAGTTTCGAGGATGTTAAGACAGTAAGGCGTGAAACTTATAGCATAACCTGCTTCAATTAATTTTGATGTTTAATGGCAATGAGCTTGGAATCAATCTGATTGATCAAGATGTTCCTGGCTGCAGCAAATGCTCAACTATTTCACGTACAAGGCTGTCAGGACTGTTCTCAACCAGCTCTATGAGATGAATCCAACGCAGTATAGGTGGTTCTATGAGTAAGTCTCTCGTTCTGACCAACGTTTATCACTTGATTACGCGTTTTCATATGACGTGTTGATGTGATTTAGTTACCTGGATGATGTTTTCCCATATCTTCACGTTTTGGCAGTTTTGTTGCATCCAATAAGCCTGGAGATGGCAAACGTTTCATACGCATCCTCGTCAAGGTTTATGTTCTGTTCTGTAACACTCGCACTGAATTCAAAATCCAGTGAAATAAGTAAGCTTTAGCTTGTTTTCTGCATATTTGCTAATGACAGGAGAAGCAAGACCTTGCTGAAAGAGTGATGATTACTCGGCTTCATCTGTATGGGAAATGGGTAAAGGTAAGGTAAAAAACCTGTTTCTTACGCTCTATTATATGATGTCAAACATATACGACCAAGTGACAACAGCTTACGTGTTTCATGTAGAAATGTAATCACGCTGAAATATACAACGAAATTTCCAATGAAAACTTGGAATTGATGCGTGAACGACTCATCGAGACTGTGATATGGCCTTCAGATGACACCAACACACAGAAAATTGGTTGAAGAATTGCTACGTTCACATGCTCCACCCAACTCTTTACCATTGGACTGGTGTTCGGTCGTCTCTGGTTTAGTGCCAATCGGTCTGGTTACAAGAACCGGATATTTCTTATTTTTTCAGTTGGATCGATGTACATAGAAGTTACCTAATTTCGAATGTCTCCCAAAGTTTTATGACAAGAATCTAAATGGACTTGTGCTTAGTTTATAACGAACGAGGTTGCCCATCTTTCATGTTCAGGGTTCAGGCTCCATATGGTATGATTTATTAAATGATTTTCTGGAAACTAAGAATATACAAGATATGAGAATTCATCAGAATGTAACATAAATACAATAATTATACTACCAAAGATAAAGAGTAAAACAAGATCCAACTCTTCAATCTGTTCACCCAAGCCTTTGCCCTTTAACATCCCTTCCTGGACATCAACGCCTTCTTTATACTTGGCATGAAATTTAAATAAATACTAGGCCCTGTAGATCTCCGGGATAAATGCCATCAATCGTCCAATATTGAAACTAAAACTCAATGGCAATGGAACTTCAACTGATACCGCGTTTAACACATATTAAACAAGGAGCTTGTATACACGACAAGATTATCTCGGCGACCTTGGTGCATCGTACGGCTATGATTATCCCATATCGCTCTAGAGAACAAGAAATTCAGGAAATTTTCTATTGCTTATGTTAACATCGTTATCATTTCAGCCATGAATATCAGATTCCTACGGATTCTTCAACCTAACTGTTGGTCTATCACATAATAGCCTCATCAAATGGAATGGTTCACCCATGTGACATGTGAAGAATGGGGAATGGTAGAGCATTTTAGAAATCACATGGAATTGTACAAGATTCATTCCAGAAATTTGCATGGTTGAACTTAAAGAATTAGTACAGTATCTCCAGAACACAGGAGACCTTGAAGGTAATCAGATCGGACATACAAGAATATACAAACTGCACTAACTGAAAAATCCAAAACTGCCAACAAAAGGGGAAAAAGCAAAGGAATGACTTGATTAAATAGTAATACCTGTTTCCATAATGCAACTTCAATGGAACTCGGATTAATTGATCGATTGAAGTTTGCATTTTTATACCAGCATCATTTCCTAGGGAATAGAACACTGAAGAAAATGTTGCACGAGTCGCACTTAGTAAACATTATTACGAGTAATTAAGCAACTCCAACCATTTTCTGCAAGTCAAATTGTAACTCTTTCTGAGCGAGATAGACAGATCATGAGACTTTTATCAAAAGGTTGATGTTAACCCAACTAGGATCACACATATCCAATAAATAGAAGATAATTTTCCACTTCAACAATGAAATACAACAAGGGCTGGAAGATGCTCAGTTTTTACAGCAAAAAACACAGTTCCTCGAGGCCTACTTCTAGACCAAATTTTACCTGACCAAGACCTTAGCTGAAGCACATCTTCTCCAAAAATGCTGAACCTATCTTACAAAATAACGTCAAGATCAAAAATGATAAGCTCTTTCCTCCACTAGCTCAGAGGATTAACAAAATACAACCATATGAAGTAATCACCGAAAATCATACGACTGATTGAGTACCGTTTTAACACGAAGCTGCACAGAACAAGAGCACAAAAAATGGTTTAGCGAACACTGGGACTGCTTTAAAAGACATCCAAAATGAGACATAAATGTAGTAACCTTGACGTCTAGGCATGGATCATTGACCATGCTTGTTACTTGAGACACTATGCCAGCATTTTGAAGTTTTACAAGTCGACCAGCTGCACCAGGACAAGATGGGACCGTGAGGTTTACCACAACCCAGACAGCAGCTGTACGTAACCTGCTGTCATGGCTCTCCAAGAACTTGATAATAAAAGACTGATTTCCATCATTTGCTTGGGCAAGAAGACAGTCCATAACAGCGTCCTTGTGGAACTCATTTCCACTTGCAACGTTGGTCAGCACATACATTCCCTGCATGAGAAATGATTGTTTATCTCATAAGTTGAAGAGGTATATAAAAAGCACCCCAGCCAACCTGGCAGTACAGCTTTCAATTGCAGAATGACAAGGAAATTGGTTCTGAACTATTAAATATACTCCTCATATTCAAAACTATGGACTTGAAGAAAAAACTACCACCATTAAGGATTTCTTGCAAACTTCAAGGATTTTCCAACCACATTAAGCCGAATAATTATACCATTCCATAAAAAAGCAAGCACAAAGCAGAAGTCCAACCTGTATTCCAATTTCAGCTTTTGAAGTTCTCTGTAATTGCCTTCCAACAGCATCTAATATAATACCATCTTCAGAAAACACATATTCAACAGAGTTTATACATCCATCAACAAGGTTCCTAACAAGTGCCAATGCTTGCTCTTGAACAGAAGGCTCAGTGTCTACAGTTCAAATGTGAACTGGCATTGGTTTATGATTGAATAAAGATTATATGCATAACTAACAGGTCAAGAAATAATAACTACCACATATAAGGCTAGCTAACAAGGAAGCAGTGAGCTCCAGAAAAATCCCTTCTTTACATTTTTCATCTGACAGGAAAACCATGTTCCTCAAAGCCCACAGTGCATTTAACCTGACCACTGAATCCATCGATTTTGAAAGCTGAGCAAGATGCTTAACACCTCCATATTGGATAAAAGTTGATTTACATGTTGTAAAATCGATCAATATATTGCTAATAGTTCCCAGAGCTGCAACCTGGATAAAAGGAAATTGTACTATATTTTGTAAAACATAATCAAGCATGGAACAAACAAACATCAAAAGGAAAATAAAAAAATGAAAAATATTTTTTCTACTATATCTGTTCAATTTCAATCACCCTCCTCGAGTTAAAAACTTTTTGTCTGAGGAATTCAAACTAGTAACTATCACCAAAAAATTGAATTGAAACACATACCTGTATGGAAACCGAAGAATCATCCAACAGCTGGATCAAAGGAATTATTAGCTTTTCGTTCATAAAATAGCCTGCACACAAGTTCTAATTTAAAAAGTATCAGTAAAACTGTCAAAGTATAGGCATATGGCATGCTAATTCAAAATTTAGGAATTGTTGTATCACAACCTTGATTGAGCGAGTGACACTTCTTAAGCAAATACAAGATGCAGTGCGCACATCAACACTGTCATGTGTCAATGCATCAGCCACCAATTTCAAACCCTAAAAATTAAGGAGCTTATATCAGAAGTTGGAAGCTGATAAAGTACTCTTTACTTATCCTCATGTCTTTAATTACATCGTTAGTCCATCATCTATTCCCTTTAATACCAAGAATGCAAATTTTTATGCTGTATTTCAAGTAGCATAATATCAAAGTTAATTCTCAAATTAGGGAAAAATGATCATTATGTCACAGGACCTGACCATCTATTCTTTTGGCCCCAGTAAAATCAATTAAGGAACTATGGCATCATGGTGGAAGGTGTTAGTATAAGTTCACAAAGGAGTTCTTCTCAAAAACTAGAGATAGAAACTAAAAATTTCAAAAATAAAAAACTCAGACCTCCAAGAAACAGTATTCATTCTTAAGCACATTCACACTCTACTTATTTGTTAGTTAAATCTAAATGATAGTATAGCAACTGTAGTTTCACATAGAAATAAGCAAACATTTTCTCCAGTCACTGTTCTAGGACTATAAAGTGACTAAAACAACCAAGTAATTAACAGTAAAGATTTCATAAATCAGCCATGCTGAGTGATTTTTGCAATTATAGTAATCGATTGCCTTTACATTCTTGTATATTAACTTTCCAGTAAATTAATTAATAGGAACAATTTATGCATTGAACCGACAATACATATTAGACATACAACGGTAAATGATATAAACCTAAAATCAATCAGGTTCAATTCAAGAAGCATGCAAAATCAACTGTGGATAGGATAGAAAGGATTGCTAATTAATGAACTATATTAAACAAAGACCTGCAACGATAGAAATTTAGATCTGCAGGTCTCCAACTTTGAGCATAGATCAGCCAATGCCAGCAAAACACCTTGTAAACGTTTGGGATGCAATTGACCTTTCTGAAATTGGTTGCATAATTTATCAAGAGCATTTGCCTCAAAAGCTAGTTTCTGAAGATCCTCCTTTTCTGCAATTAAGCTAGAAAAAACAAAGGATGCTTCATCTCCGACTTGACCAGGATCATCAAGAAGCTCAAGTAAAAGATCTACCATTCCAGTTTTGATTCCTAAATCTTGCAAATGTTGAGGAGAGGTATTCCTCAGAACTATCAAGCACACGCACGCAAGCAACCTTGTGCGGGGATATCTATCTTTAGTTAATTCAATAATGGAACTCAGCGCCCTTCCCCTTTCTAATCTCACAAACTCCGATAGGACATTAGGGTTGTTCTTAAAAACTGCAGCAAGAGACTCTAAACTTGCATCTCGTTGACTAAGAGATCCTTCCAGGAGGCTAACAAGCTTCTTAAGAACCCCTGCATCACACAAAGCTCTCTGCTCCTCATTTGTGGTACACGAATGCGTAATGATACTTGCACCTAGACCTGTTATATTTTCGCTTTCACTGTTCAATAAGGAAAGAAGAAATTCCATGTTTTCCTCTTTAAGAAATTCAAACTTTGGTGCCTTTTTAGATTGATAAATCATCCTCAACGAACGGGCACCAGCATCGGCCACCTGAACACCAGACAAAGCGACGCCATTAACAGTCACATAACACATTAAAAGAAAAAACATGTCCAAATCTTTTCCTTCACTTTCCATATCAATTTATCAGCAGCCAAACAGCAATCTTTAAACAAACAATCAAATCCAACATAACCTCCAAACTCTAATTTTTACTTCTATTTCAAGTATTTTAAAATTCAAATCCAAACGCTAAGGAAGCGAATTGCAATTACTTTGTAATCGGGAACCGAAAGCAAGCGAATTAGGTGAGAGAAAGCTCCGGCGTCAAGAACTGCTCTGACGCCGGCGTCGAAGCCGCAAGCGAAGCTGCCAAGTGCGGCGGCGGATTGGACGAGAACGTTGCTGGTGTACTTATTGGCGATGCTGATATCGTCTCCGCCAGCGAATCGAGAATCGGCTTCGGCTAAGGTGGAGGAGAGGACGGAAGCGACGGCCGGAATGGCGCCAAGTTCGAGGAAGGAAAGTTTCTTGGTGCGATTGCCGATGATCTGATTCTTGACCTCTCTAAGGGCCTTGAGCTTGATTTCAGGTTCCGGAGACGACAGTCGGCTCACAAGATCCGTCGGGCGCTGCTGTGAGAGGGCGGATGATGTGGTTGTAGTTGGCATGACGACGGAAGCGACGGTGGTGAACGCTGCCAGCAATGGAATTGCATAAGAGGGGGAAAAAAACAAGCTCCACCTGGGACGAGATAAAACAAACCTGGAAGGGACGATCAAGAGCAATTAATAATAATGATTGTTGTTATTTATGGGGTGGCACTGGACAGTGCACTCCTAACCTTAAAATAAACTTCCTAATTTCCATATTTATCAAATTCTGAAGTTTTGCTTTTTATTTCCTTATTTCACTTTCAGCGATGTAATACTGAGAAGAAATCAACCCGTTCACGTCCCGTGTATGTAATATTAAGATGATTTTAATCCGACTTATGATTTTGTAAATTATATAATTGTTGTATTTTAATACTTATAAAATATAAGCATAACTTTTGTATTTTTATTAGTTTTTTTATAGATCTATAAAACAAAAATGATAATTAACTCTCAAATAAGAATTTTATTTTAAAAAATTCATACTTTTTATAGATATCAAGTTATTTTATTCTAATTAGTGGATACTAGTCTATTTTATTTTGATCAGAAAAAATTAAAAATTAAGTTAAGACTTAGAAAATTTTAATTCTTATATGATTTGTTTAGTTAAAATTAGATTGTGATTTTATCCTTATGATAATTATAAAGAGATTATATTACTTATTTGACCAATTATGCATATTTATACATTTCGGTGTCCTAATTTATATTTTATCATAATTTCAAATTTTAACACTAAAGATTAATCATTTTAAAATTTCATATCTATTTTTTATAAGATGATATCATTCACTCAAAATAACATATCTTACATTATACTGTTAAATTAATTTTAAAAAGGTTTTGGGATTACATCACAGTGGTAATAATAAATGTAAAATTGTTTGAAATATTATTAAATTATTTTTTAATGTTTTCTTTAAATCTTTAACTTGTATTGAATCCTTGAAATGTGATTTTTGGATCACTGATAAATACTTAGAAGACTATATTTATAATTTTATTTCTAGTATATTTAGTTTGTTTATTTGAAAGTTTTTTAATTCTTTTTGGTACTTAATTTGTTTTTATTATGCTTTTATGTCTTAATTGTCTTCCAAGGTCGAAAAGAGAAGAAATTGGATAGAATCGAGGCAAAAAAAATTGAAGGATTGAGGCTACTCTTGAGGGAGGGACATGGCCATGTGGATGGAGGCGACAGTATCTTAGACCATGTAACTTTTTGGAATTGTCTTTCTGCGCAAGCGCAATTTTCGGATAATTGAGGTGAGGTAAAGGTTGAGGGACACAGTCATGCACATGCAACACGGTTACGTGGGTGATCGTGTCCACTCTATGAAAGGGCAAAACCAAGAGAACAAGAGGGAGGCTAGAGAGGGGCTCAGGAAAACAAAAATTGATGGCCTAGGATAATAGAAAGAAAGAAGAACAAACAAGTAAACATATTTTGAGCGCGGATTACCATCAATCTAAAGTAAGATCTTATAAAGATTAAAAGAGATTTCATTCTTTTTTTTAATTTTCTGGTTTCCCTTTATAGAAGAAATTCAGGAGAGATTTTGTATTGTTTTAATTCTTTAGTTTTAATTACGTGTTCTTAATTATTCTTGGATTAGTATTTCTAGCATATCGATTCATGTATGATTTTATATTATTGAGATTGAAGAATTAAATGTATGAATAAATCTAATTTTTATGTAAATTTAGAGATAAGTCAACATAAATTCTTTAAATTAGGTTTAAATTTAATAGTAAAATTCATAAATCAATTAAAATAATTTTAGGCATTTTAACTGGAAAGAGATTTCAATTAATCAATTGAGAATTATATTTCAATAGTATTAAAAAAAGATATCAGTATAATTAGGGAGATTATACTAAGTAGTGATGTTATGATTATATGAGAAGTCTCAGGGGAATTCGAATTTCAAGTACTATTGTATTCTTTGACTATTTCGAAATCTAATTAGTTAATTATATTGGTTTTTAATTAATAATTTTTATTTTGAATATGATTAATCATAAACACCATAATTTGTTGTATTAGATAATAGAAAGATAGTAAATACTAATAATTAGAACAATAGTAAATACTAATAATTCTAATGGCCATGGGATCGATCCGTATTTATCTGTTCTAGATATAAGTACACCTTGTGCTTCTTAAAACTAAACTTATCATCAATAACAAACGTAACAGACCAGTTAATGTTGTTTGGTAGTGATAAACACCTCGTGCACATTAAACTATACCCTACTCCCATATATGATGTTAATTGCTAACATTACACTAAAAAGAGTTTTAGGAAACGAAATATTTGTAACAATTTAAAAATATATTACTAAAAATTAATATAACACAACAATTTTTAAAATATTGTCTTTAATAATATTAAAAGGTGACGATAATAATAATTTGTTGTTACATATAAAAAATGAAACAAAATTAAAAAATTGATTGCATTAAAATTTTATATGTGCAATATATAAAACTGTGCTATAGTTTCAGTCATGTATTTACTAAAGAATATTTAATAATGTTACGTACATATATATATTTCAGTCATCTCTTTACTAAAGAATATTTATTAATGTTACGTATATATATATATTTATTTATATAGCTATTTACTAATGAATAATGATATTAAGCCAAACCCATTAATTTGTGACTTTCTGTTGTTGGCTGTGTTTGCTGGTATGTCATTGATACAATGGCAGAAGTAACTGCACCAGAATCCCGATCACTCATCTGGTTAGAATGGTAGCAACGACATCAGGGATTCAGGTGAGAGCGTTGCACATGCTCATAAAGCACAAAGGCTCGAAAAGAAAAGCTTATTGGAAGGACCCAGAAGGTAGAGTCATCAAGAGTACCACTCGTGAGAGTGCCGTCTCTCAGCTCAAAGCTCTCAAAGATGACATCGTATTGGGGAAAGTCAAGTTTGAGGATGTCGCGTCTAGTCACTCCGATTGTATCTTCGCCAAGCATGGCGGTGATTTAGGTTAGTTTCTTGGATTGTTTTGATTTTACAACCATGGAATGGATTAGGAACTTTTTACTTTTCTTGGTGAGTGCTGATTTAAATCTCTTGATTTAGATTTTATGGGTTAATTGGTTCTTCATCTACGGTTGCTTGACATTTTTGTGATGTTTATTTTTATAAATTTGTAGTATACTAGACCATGCGGTATGCTTTGAATCATAGATAGTTAGGAAGCAAGTGAACAAGGTTGGCTTACTTTTTCCTATTTTCATTATAAGCGCCTAATCATTGTAGTGTATTACTGAAACTAGGAAATTTGTTTTCTGATGATCTATTTCTACATAAGAATTATGAAATAATGTTCCTATACTGTTGCAAGCAAACTACTTAAGGTGGCTATTTCTAGCTTATGTAAATTATTTTCATTGATTTCAAGATCTCCCATCTGGTTGCTTCAGGTTTGTTCTACCATAAAACTATACCAAGAGATTGGTTTTTATGTTGTTGCTTGCGATCATTACCTTACAAATTGAGTAACCTTATTAGGAACCATTTCAATTCTTTTTGGTTCTTTTTGGCTTTCCTATATTGTTAAATTTTACAGCTGGGGTTTCATAGAAGCAATATTCTCAATTTTGTAACGGAAAATAACTAGTATGGACTGATATAACTATTATTCTTGGAAAAAGAATGACAAGCTAAATTTTTTTTCTTGGCGTGCTTAGCACTGAGGAGGTTGAAATGATAATCCCATATGCAGTCAGGTATATCAACTTTGCTGTTTAGTTTTGTACAACGAAATGGATCCTATCGGTCTATGTCCATGGTTTTATAGGCTTTTTTGTTGTTAACTTTGAGTTCAATTATGCCCCTTTATCTGCCATTAACCTCTATTTGTTTCCTATTATAGGAAAAAACATTTGAGATTCTGCCTTACCTTTTATAATAAGTGAGACAGGAGTATAACAATGTTATTCATCTTATTGTCTTTTGCATTGAGATCAATTGCAAATTATTTTTGTTTATTTGTTCATTTGCAAATGTATTGTGCTCAATGTGGATTGAAAAGTTTATGCCTTCTGACTTTGTTTATAAAAAGAATTGAATCATTATGTTGTTAGTTTTTTAACGACATTAATTTGTCTTTATTAAATGGAGGTTACAATAAAGTAGTTAGTAGTTCATTCTTTAGATATGTCAACTTGTTTATGAGCATAGTTGTTTTGGAATAGTTCTAATCTATTTGTTGGGGTTTTTTTTTTAGAAAGGTGATGACTAAGAGTGGATAAGGAGCTATTTTGTGAAGGATTTTAAAGTGCCCATACATATTAGTTTTTTTTTTTTGTATTTTAGTTGACACACTTATATTCCATATGGATTAGATGAAGATAATATAGGTGCATATTTTAGCTAATAATTTTTGGCTATTGTATTTTAAATATGTGTAAGGGTTGAATTTCACTAAGTCCATATGGATTATATGATAGCATATATAAATGTAATTTTTTTGGTCATTGAAATTTGACAGTATATGTTTTAAGACATATATTAATGTAAGTATAGTTAGTTTCAATATTATATATTGTTGTCTTAATGAAAATTAATGTATGTTGTTGCTAATGAAAGGAAAAACTATTATTTTTGTTATTAGATAATGTTGCATAAAAAATCCAATTCATTGTCTTATAAAGATTCAAATTATTGTTGTTATATCAATTCAACATTATTGCTATAGTTTGAAATTATCTTATTGCCTTAGTAAAATTTTAGGTAACATTATTCATTTTGTTAGCTAATAAAAAATTTTATTGCCTTACATCTATAACAGTGTCACTTTATTTAATGGTATAAATTTTGTCGCCTTAATAAAAAGGCAACAATAATTTTAGCCTTAATAAAAAGGCAACAATAATTTTACTTATAATTATGTTTTTATCTGTTGTGTAAAGCTCTTTTCGCTGTAGTGTAATTTTGGTATCTATTCTCTTAGTTTAATGAAAGCATTATCAAAAGGGTGTAAGTTTTTCTCGTCTTTTGTTTTTCTACAAACAGAAAATTTGCAATTATGATTCTGAAAGAACGTACGTTGGGCGGCTTCTTTTTGTGTAACTTTGAGCTGAGATCATTGTTTGTAGTGTTCGAAGAACTAAATCAAATGTGGCTTCTAGTCGACAATCCAGAGAAAAAGTGAAGATCGAGTGAGTGGTATCTAGTAAAAGATCAAAGTCAAACTAACAGACGAACATTTTATTCCACATGAGGCTTCTGTTGTGTGCTCACTCTTTCCCATGTCATGTAGTATGTATGTAGCGGTTTGTGTTATGCTAATGCAGTAAACGAAATTCCTTGCTTTCTTCCAATTCCCTTCAACTAGGATCGACTAGGATTCCATTACTGTATAACAAATGCTTTTGAGCATGATATAAGTGCTTATGCTTATGTTAGGAGAATCATATTAATAATCAAGAGGCTCAAAATATGTGCTTATCTTAAGAGAATCATCTTATAATACAGGTTACTTTTACCAAGTGTGATTAGATGCAATAATCAAGAGGCTCAAAATATGTGTTTATATCCGGAGAATCATCTTATAATATAAGTTACTTCTACTAAGTGTGATTACATGCAATAATCAAGAGTCTCAAATTGGACTTAGGAGAATCATCTTAATACAGGTTACAGTTGCTTAAGAGTGATTAGATGCAACAATCAAAAAGCCCAAACTATGATAAAAAAGAAAGTGGTGGAAAAAATTTCATCTTCTGTTTAGACTATGTTTAGTTGGACGTAAGGTTTTTAATGAAATGGAATGGAATGCAAATGAATGTAATATTAGAAAATTATTATTTGGGAGGGATGGAAGGGTTTATAATGTAATATAGTGAAATGTTGTTTGGATGAAGGGTTTATAATATAATATAGTGTAAAGTTGTTTGCCATTTTATATTCTATTTTAAATTCTCCAAATCGGAGGTTTTTAATTTTTACTATTTATGATAGAATGAGATGTAATATAAAATCCTCTTCTTTTATCCCATTTCGTTACATTCTATTATAAACCTTTCTCCCAAATTGTGGAATGATATTATATTCTATTACATCTCATTAATAAACTCCTAATCAAACGTAGCCTTAATCTATAGTACAATATGGGTCATGGAAATATCTAAATACTTAAAAGTATGTTAAATACAACTTGTAGAAGAATAGAAAATACCAAGTAGGAAAAGAACTAGTGCATGAAATGGCTGCATGAGTTTATACATCGACGTCATCCATCATCCAATAGAAATATACAATCCTTAATAAAAAAAAACAATCGAATAGAAATATACAATCCTTAATAAAAAAACAATCGAGTTAAAATTCCAATGGCTAAAGTAACAAATCGAAATAATTAATATACTAATGAATTGACATATCAAGTCGAATAAATATGTATTTGAATGGTGATCGCAAAATAGAAAATTTGTAACTTATTAGAGTCAAATTTTCCAAAGATTTCTCAAGTTACAAAATTACAGAAGAAATAACTAATAATATGCTTTTGGCTTCATGTTATTTGAAAAATGCATGAAATCTTAGAAATTAAATAGTATGTTGTGGTGCAAGTAAATAGTAGGTTCTATGAGTATCTCATTCTGTAAATAATGAGCTAGGACCACCATGGTGCAATCAAAATATGTAGGCCCATTTTCTTTGTAGGAAGAGTTATAATTTTTCCTAATGCAATTTTCGCACGATCGGAATTACTTAAAAATTACAGCATATTTGATAATAGTCTTTTTCACGAGGATGATTTAAAAATAGGCTTTTTGCTGATTAGGAGTAAAGTTGTATACTCCAAATCTCCCATCTCAGTAAGATTTTCTCCTCCTCCTAGTGTTGTTGTTGATGATAATAATCTTTAAAAAATTAAATAATTCATAATTAAATGTTTTGTATTCCAAAATAACTACATGCCGAAATCCGTCAACTCAAACAAATAATCATGATTTCATTAAAATGTGTAACAAACAAATGATAAAATATAATCTAATCCCAGCTTCAACTAATTACTGTACCAAGAATTGCAGACAGTTCTAAATATACCAATGTGAATGACAAATGACATCCATCTTCTCTACCGAAAGATTATTTCTAGGACAAAGAATCAGAAACAAAAATTAAAAGAAGTCTCATCTCATGAGAAAAATTGCACCTTAAGAAGGTTTACCGTCTCACCACAACCCAACGAACTTCCACCAAATCCCTCCAACTCCAAGCCAGATGATGATGTTGAGCACAGATATAAGGAAGCCATAGCCCCACCATTTGGCGAGAGGCACATAGTTTGCACCATAGAAAACAGGTGCAGACCCAATGCCATAATGTGTAAGGCCGCCCATGAGATTGGAAAGGAAGGCCAACACCATGGCTCCAAAATACGGAGGAGTTCCCAAACCACTGGCTACTGACAAGAATGCTGTAAACATGGCACCAATATGAGCTGCTCCACTTGCAAAGACGTAGTGGGAGTAGAAGTAAAGAAGAACCAATATGCCAAAAGACAGCTGCCATGAAAGTCCGAGTCCACCAACAAACTGTTGAAATGAGAGAGGAAAAAAAAAAAAACCAACAGGATAAGCTGTTAATGAGAGTACCCGCATGCATTTGTTCATTACTTGATGCATAGTTTATCACAAACCTTAACAACCGTCTGGCTGAACCAGGAGATAAGACCATACTTATTGAGATACCCAGCCATGGCAATAAGGGCAGCAAACCATGTAAGGGTATCCCAAGCAACAGCCTCAGCTAAGCACTCCTTCCATGTAACCACACCAGTTATAAGCAGAACGGACAATCCCAGTATAGCTGCTGTAACAGCATCCACGTTCAACAAGCTCCCAAAAATCCAGAGCCCCACCTATAGAGTGTTGGTTTAGCAGAACATAGTTTTAATAAGCAGGCACAAAATAAATAAATAAATAAGATAGTGAATCTTACCAATGCTACTTCTAATTGAAAGCTATGTTTCCCTGTTAGATTTTAACTGCTTTTATGGAGTCCAATTCCTAGACCAACATGATAAAGAAACTTGTATACAGCATGAAACCAACCAAAACTGATTATCCAAACTAATATAAAATACATGCATGGAAGTAAAAACTCAGAATAGCATGCTGCCTATAACTGCAACGCAACACCCTCAAGATGAATAAGACATTAGGCTTCAACAAACAGAATCAAGCTCAAACATTGCCCACACTGATTGATCATGAATTGATTGCCAAGTAAATCTAAAACCCCCTACCAAAGAGATTTAGTTTGTTAGCTACTTTAGCAGCTAAGAGAGAAACTTCATTTATACAATGCAAGAGCACCAATTAAGTACATCGTCAATGAGACCAGTCCAATCACACTGTACATGGGTTCAGTTCTTTCACCTTATACTCTTTATGAATGAAAATAAGAGATAAACCATGTCTACCTTGACCACTTTCGTATGAAAACGAGTTCTAAGATCCATCACCACTTAAGGAGCTAACAACAGAGATGAATCAAAAGAAAAAGACTTAATATAACCACTCACTAACCGCTACCATAACCAATCGTTGGATTCAAGTAGCAGAGAGGGTGAAAGGAAGAGAAAGAAATGTGTACCGTTAGAAGCAGAGTGCCAGACATAATAATCTCATTCATCGTCATTGGGCCCATCTTCTCCAACCTCTCTCTAGCCAGCTTAGGTGCATCAGGACTACTTTTCATGGTTGGTGGATATATTATATACAAAACCAAAGGCACAACGATCAACGAAACCAATCCAGGGACAATCGCAGCCTTAGCCCAATCAGTCCACCCAATAGTCTGCTTAATCGTATTATACGCCAGGTTGGCACTCAAGGGGTTCGCAGCCATGGCAGTCAAGAACATGGACGACGAAATCACCGAAGTTTGGAAACATGTAAGCATCAACCAAGACCCCAACTTATTCTCTGTACCATCGCCAACATTACTACCGCAGGCCACACAAAGAGACTTCACCAATGGCAAGAAAATACCTCCAGCTCTTGCAGAGACAGAAGGAATCGCAGGTGCCAATAAAGCTTCACTAAACACGAGACTGTAACCCAGTCCCAAAGAAGAAGATCCAAACAGAGACACGAACTGGTAAGCAATTCTGTTTCCAAGTCCGGTCTTTATGAACCCACGAGCGAAGAAGAAAGCGAGCGCGATTAGCCATGGGATCGGGTCGCCGAAAGCGGAGAATGCGGCGGAGAAACTGAGCGTTTTAGTTAGAACTGAAGCGCCTAAGCCCATCAAAGCCACGGCCCCGAGAGGCAAAGGCTGAGTTATGATACCGACGATTGTAGCCAGGAATATCGCGAGGAGTTGCCACGCGGGTTTGGAGACACCATTTGGGGCCGGAACGAACCAGAGAATTACACCGGTGGAAATGGAGGCTAGAAGCGGCTTTATAGCTGCGCCTTGCCATGGTTGCGAAGCAGGGGTTATGGTGGTCGACGCCGCCGCCGCCGCCGCCGCCGCTTTGACGATTAAGTTTGAGACTTTACGACGTGGGTTGATAGAATTGAGGCATGAGAATAAAGGGTACTTGACAGAAGTAGCAGCGGCGTCGAAGGTGGCGTCGGCTAGTGAAGCGGTGAGTTTAGGGTGGTTGAGATGTGAAAGGAGGCGTGTAGGAGTGTATCTGAGGTGGGGCAAAGTGTGAGATTTAAGAGAAGGTCCTGAGTTGAAAGTTAAGGAACAAGTAGTTGAAGTGAGAGCCAAAGACGTCATTTTTAAATGGTGTTTCGATAAAGGTTTAAGCTTTTGGTTTCTCTGTGTATGTTCTAGGAAAGGGAAAGGACGGAGAACTGAAAAGAAAAGAGAGACGAAGGTTGGTGGAGTTTAGGAGGGCTCAAATATGGCGAAAGTTGTGATCATGGGTTGATCTGAGCCCTCCGATATTGATTAGACGGTGAATGTATGAGGTGGAATATACGGGCGCTTCTCAAATACTGGAGCTTTGTGGGCTTTGAGATCTCCGTCGCGAGCTGGAAACGTCCGTCCTCTGATCTGATCTTTCGGTCACCGGCCCAGAGCGGACTTTTCCACATGGCAGATGGTGAGAGGAAGATTTCCTTATAAAAAGCATCAACTTTTCAGTGACGTGGACCAATAAACTGGTGGTGAGCAAACGTGGAAGGTTTCAATTCGGGGGTGACGCTTTCCTGGACACGTTAGCAAGTGTGGGCCGTGTGGAGAGTCGTAAAACTGTAAAAGGGTATCAAGTGAAAATGAAGGGAATGCGTTGGTGAAGAGTTGAGGGAAGTGAAAAGACAGAAATGTCCTGGGGAAATAGCCACCACAGAAATGCACGTGCAAAAGTGAGTAGAGTGAGAAAGCAGCGAAATGGACTTCAGGACAACGGTAACAGTACATGCCAGCAACGGCATGCACTGAGGACCTAAAAGCAGAGACATAACTTAGGCAAGTGATACCCTGCTTTTGGTTAGTGTCCTCAGGGGTGAGGACAGTGGACAAAGATACAAAAGTTCTATCCTTCGTCCTATTTGCTTACTATCCCCACTTATTTTTGTTCCGTCCTCAGAGGATAAGGACAGAAATTTTTGTTCCTTTCAAAACTGAGGTACAGAAATTCTTGTCCAAATGACAAGATTAAGAAAAGACGAAAATAGCCTCGTGTAACGTCTGAAACCTAAAACAAACAATATTTTAATTAATTAATGATTATATTTTAATTAATTAATCAATATTTTAATTAATTAATTATAATATTTTA
>JAOQMS010000178.1:18620485-18632261 GCA_027563885.1 Erythroxylum longipes
GACCCAGATACTGAAGTCATTTTGCAACACTTTCATCTAGAAACATGTTCCCTTATGTCTTATGTTTCCATTGACACAAAAATCATCCAATTTGGTTCAGTTATTTGAAAGATATGCCTCAAACATTTTCAGGTTGTTCATATTCAAAAACAGTGTACTAGGCATAACTTCCATCCAACAATTAACCATCTTAGAGAATGAATCACAATTCTAATTCTTCATATGATTTATATTCATATGTCTCTAGTTTATTCCAAATCAAAAAAAATCTCATTTGGAAATCCAAAAAGGAAGTTATTGTCAAAAGAAACAGGACTGTCCAGTTAGCAAATTTCTCTCAGGTGTTTAGGTCAATTGCAAGTCATGGCTGAGGAGAACAGTAACTTGATGGCACAATTAAACATGAGTCTTGAAATTAACTCATAGGCATGAGAGATTAAATTCACTGGCATGAGAGGATGGTCATGGGCGTGAGGGGAACATGGGTGTGCAAGAGTCACGGGTGTGACAGATAAAGACAAACATTGGGTGGAGCACAAGTCAATCCTACCCACGTTTATCACTCAATCTCTCTCAATTCATTTCATATGGCTATGATTTTTGGTAAAGAGGTAGATAAATGTATTAAGACTCCAATGGTTTAAGTCTCATCTCATTTGGAGGTCGGACAAACAAGATATTTCCAAAAACCATCAGATGTTCATTACCACTAAAAACTTCAAAGTTGCTATTGCGCATTTGCACGATAGCGACCTTCTCCTATGAATCACCAAAGTCATCGTCGTGCTTATACACGATGGTACAAATCTAATATCCTAAAAGAGCTGCATTTTCACTACACCTGAAGGTCACCGTCGTGCTTAATTTTAAAAGTCATCATCGTGCTTATGCACGACGGTGCAATTCTTCTTCTTCTTTACCAAAATCTCTACTTCAAACCTCCATAACTTTTGATTCAGAACTCCAAAAATTGAAAAATTTATATTAATGGAAATCTGAAAGAATGATATACAACTTTCATGAAGACCATTTTATCAAAATCTTCCTAAATCAATACAGTTTAGTCAAGGAAATTCAAATCGAATTTTTACCTCTCTTTATCTTTTCTTTTATTCTAAACCAACTTCTCTAACTTATTTGATTTCAACGTCTCAAGTGGATACTTCTTCAAGTATACCTAATTTCAACTCAACATCATCCATACACATTTAATATTCCCTACTTGATTATAAACACTCAAAATATAGCACATTCTTATACACTCAAAACAGAACACAACATATACATCCATCCAACAGTGTACTGTGCCCATTTCTCATTTTCATGTCAAATTTTGAGACTCTTAAAGACAGAATTAAATTTCGATTTCTTCATGAAACATATAGCCACACGTCTTTAGTTTAATCTAAACTTAAAATCATCACATTTGGATGCCTATAGTTCAAGTTATGGATAAAATATAGATTCATGTTTAATGAAAAATTCATTTGTACATTTTCCAGCACTGTTCACCACCTCTTTCATCTCAAATCCACTCTTTTGCTTAGTCTATCTCTTCTAGCTTATTTCCTCAGTATTTCCACTACGTAAATTTTTATCATTCGATAACCAAAATCTATTTAATACAGTTGTAGACCATTCTAAATTCTCAATCCACCATCAAAAATTATTTTATCACTGTAACCACAATTTTCCACATATCCCATTACAATTCAATTTTACCCGGAATGTCAATGAATGCATGTACAATTATTTCCATGTATGCAGAAATTCAAATTCAAAAGCATGTATGCTAACATTATGCATGAGCATGAGATGCCATATATTTTTTTTAACTATCTCATTGCTATTTTCTCCATTACAGAAGTCTTCGGTTCTAACTCTTGATTTGGGGACGATGCTACACCTTGGGCTTATGATGTTCCTTTGATAGCATGAAACTTAAAAGATAGGTCTAAACCTACAAAAAGATTAGTTCAAGTTCAATGATATGATCATCCATTAAAAGAAGGAAACGAAGAGAAACAAAATTGTAAATACAAAATCCTTGATGCATAAAACCACAGAATTCATCCTTCCTCAATTGTTGTCATTTGCATGAATATGTAGCAAGTTGTCAACTAGATATATCCAAATACATAAAATACTATGCTGAATAAAGCATAGGAATATGCAAATGCAACATATGAATGATGGATCTACATCATAATATACGCAGGCAAATATAAGAGTACTATAAAGAAAGAACATAAAACCCAATAGGTATACCATATGCATAAATGCCCCTCAGAAGATTCTCTTGCAAACCCATTGAGTCAAAACTTTCATAAACCTCTTCATAAGGTGTAAAGAAATCTTGTGCATTAGCTGCAAGACTGCAGACATCAATATGAATCAGAAACAAATTAGAATGTCCATTTCGGGAATATTAGCACCAAAATATGACAACTAATATGTAGCTAATAAGTACATAAAAAGAAAGACAAATAACATGAACTAATAACAAGGGGAAATCACGTTTTCATTTTGGCATCATACTGCTGAGCATCAAAGTATAATCCTTCTGGTGTTATTCCTGCCATAACTGCAATAAAAACCAAAATTTACAAATAAGCCATGGTAGTAGACTACTGCTGTAAAAATTATCACAAGTGGTCGTTATTCTACATCAACGAAGTAAGGAAGATTTGTTGTAAACTCCACATCCCATAGGTTATTAACCAAGAAAAAAATTGCCATCAGTCAAGTAGAGTCCAACTCCCTAAACAAGGATTAACTTTTTTCTAAACAAAAAAAAGACAGAATTTTCCTGTAGACATACTTGAAAAACTTGAATTCTAATTGATCAAGAATAATGAAATAGAAAAATGGGACAACATATCTGCGTTTTTTGTTACAAACCTGACCTAGCTTTTCACGAGAAACAAGACAAGCGATCACATGATAATAGTTGCAGCTAAGGATCAAAAAAATTGAAAAAACATCACAAAATGCACTGAGAAACAAATCCATACAAAATCAAACACAAAGCAATATTCAGCACTCAAATCAGTTAGCTTCCTTGAAGTCGACTAAGAGAAACAGCAAGGCACACATATAAAAAACGTAGGAATCGCAAACCAACAAGAAAGGAAAGCAAATGTCTATTAGTAATATAAATTGGAAGAGGGAACTAAATAAGTTAGATGGACACGGTAGATGAGAGAAGTGAGAGAAAAAAGACCTGAAGATGAAGAGAGTGTGATTTGATGTAATTTGGGGAAATTAGGGTTTTCTGTTTTTCCAAAACTCCTCAGGAGTCAAGGAAAGATTGTTCAGAAATCACAAGCACCACAATCAGTAAGCTTTCGTGGGAAAGATTGTTCAGAAACCACTGGCAAGACTAGTGTTTCGAATTGCAGCCTGAGGGCGATCATAAGGAGTTGTTTGAGTGCTCCTTCAAAACGACCTCTTGCGAAACTTTCCGAAACTTCCCCGTCTTCATACAGATTGGCTATCCATTCTTGAGCTGCCCCCATGGATGTGCTTTCCTAGGGCTACAGTAGACTGATGTACGGAGAAGCACCGCAAGAAAAAAGAGGAGGCAAGAGAAAAAGAGGACGTGAATTAGGGTTTAAAACAATTTAATACTTTCTAAGAGACCAAAAACAAACAAAAGGAGTTAGGAGGAGGGACATCATCGGCGTGCAAGGCTCGGTAGATATGTAATTTGAAATTTCTAACAAAAACTCAAGACATGTCCGTAGTGAATTTGTTTTGCTATGCTTCAAGATGCTGCCTCTAGATCTTGAAAGTGGGTGTGTGGGTGTCGGGGAAGGGAGGGGAATTAACCGAAATAGGAATAGGGAAGGGTACCTTTAAGGCGGGGAAAAGCTAAGAACACGTTGTGTGTTTGATGCTTTCTTTCTTTCTTACAAGTTCTCAGAGAGAAAATATGATGAAGGAATTTAGAAAACACCGTGTGTTTTAAAACGTCATATTGTTGTTGAAGGCTTCAGCGACGTTTTATTCAACAAAACATCGCGGTTTCTATTTCGCAACATTTGATTGAAAAAACATCGCAAAAAGTCTTACAAATTCGTGACGTTTTCATAAAATTTCATAGAAAATTCGAACTTTTCGTGACGTTTAAAAAACGTCACAAAAAGTCTTCACAATCCTCGACGTTTTATTAATAAAACGTTGCAGATTGAGTATATTTCTTATAGTGAGGGGAAAAGACTTGTGAGGGTGTAAGGTTCTTAAGAGGAAAGCTAATTATTGTGCTTGTGAAGAGAAGGGCTTTATGTTTCGGCTATGATACCTGGAACTTACTGATAGTCACAAGGTTCCTATGTTGTTCTACAATAGTCTACCAGACACTTCAATAGTCTCCAATCTGACTCTGGTTAGGCAATAGTCTACTCAAAGGTATTATTTTAACTAATTGGTTGTCGTACTTTTCCTGTGTGCCCTTCGAGGTCCCTCGGTTAGCATCAAAAATTAATTTAAAAGGAGGAACTTAATGAGTAATGCATGCAAATGTTAGTTTTGGAATGTTAAAAGTATCTGAAGTGAAATGATTTGTAAACCAATCTTTCTTTATATGCCATACATTCAAGTGAGAATGGTCCCATTGTTTTCTTTTCGACAAAATTATACATACTAGTGACCTGGATAAGCTATTACCTTAAATTATAATTTAAGTGTTTTAAGCTCGATAGTATTGAAAAAGGATATATATACTTCATTAATGCCAAAGGAAAAATGTAAAATTATATACGTACATATATTGATTCTAATGTTGCTATATTTAGACATTTAGCAACTTAGAAAGGTTAGGTTGTCATGATTACTCATTGAAGGGAATCCCATTTAGGCTATAACTGACTAATATGATAATTGAGTGACCCAATATGTACACTGAAAGCAAGCTGACTATATATAGCCTGATGCAAAATGATGATTGTTCTTCGGAAGGACGTCTAATTTAAATAATTAAACTCCATTAGGAGAAAGGGGAATCAATTAATTATCTTGCAGAGAAACCTGCTTTGGTTGGAAGAGAGGGTTGTGAAAGATAAATCCCTCCATCTTTACGGAAGACTGCTAAGAACAATCACGCCTATGGTCTTTTGTACATCGATCTCGCAGAGAGCATAATGTTACTCTACGAAGTATAATCTCTTGATATTCCTTTCCAATTTTACTTATGTATATTTGCACGTATGATTATTGTGGCTAACCCAATATATGTTTTTTTTTCCATATTGGAAAATAACAAAATTGATAGCTTCACATAAAGGTAGAGTACATGCATCTTGGTCATCAATTACATTTACTCTATCTAGACCTTTATTAACCCCGCAGGTTTTTATATGTGTATTCCATCTCTCATCTAATTAAGCTATACATGAAGAAAGTTGCTTTCAGGGACTTGAGGCATGGAACTGCATGTAGACTGGTAACCTCGAGCATCATTTTTATCTGCAAGAATAGGTACCGTGGTACCTGTAGTACTTTTCTATGAGGACGATTTAAGTAGTTGTGTATGTTGAGAACAATCACTGGTCAACTTGAAAATTCGAGTACAACATCTTTCATCATAAGATCTTCCAAGTCCGAGTCTTCCACTTTCAATTCTCCCCCTTGCCACAAATTTCCAACCCGAACATCGAGGTTACCTGGCTTATTGTCCTCATTGAAGTTGTTGTTATAGCAACTACTTGTGATGCTGCTGTGATTATATTTCTTCTCAGTTCTAAAAACGTTTTCGTCCAACGGAGTAATATGAAGCTCACCAAAGACCCCCTGATTATTATGATCACTGAACAAATCGTCACGACAACTCCAGATTTGAGGCGTAAATGGGGTTGCACTGTTATTGAGATATATGCTCGTTGTTGTGTTATATATGTTTAAGCCGTGATGATCAAGCACAGATAAAGGATTCATCATGATGTGATTCATAAGCATGGCTTCCATGGAAGTCGCTGATGTTGATGACGAGAATGAGCTGTCAGTGTATAGAGGCCTAATAGCTTGCTCTTGTATGGACAAGGATCCTCCTGTGACGTCGACCTTGCTTGGCTCCAAGGAGCAATCACTTGTTTTTGGGGATGCTGTAGAGGACAAGCTCTTCAGTCTTTTCTTTATGGTTGAGTTCCAGAAGTTTTTTATCTCATTGTCTGTACGTCCTGGCAAGCGAGCCGCAATTTGTGACCACCTTTAAATCAAGACAGAGACTTGAATCAATAATTGATTTCTTCATTAATTCAAGCATGATTTGCATGTGGAAGATGAAAAACTAAAAATAAAAAAGAAATATATACATATGCTTCATATTCCTATAAATTATTACTGGTTTTCATATATATATATATGCGTGGATCAGATAACAGTAATGTGTAGGATTGGGGTGTCTTCAACTCTAAGGCACTAATGTCCTTATCGATTAGCTTAGCTTATCTTTGACTATAGTACCAACCTCAAGGAATGAAAGAGCTAGAGCAGATTAATACGACCTGTAAATGTCCACTTCCCCATGATAGGTCGACAATGACTCGCCTATGCATGCACTCACATTGAAGAAACTTTTTTTTTTTTCAATTGATTGAGATTTTAGAAAAGATATATTTTTTCATGTCAATCAAGTTAACATTTTCTGAGCTATGAATTTGAGTAATCAAGGTTAGATTTATCCGAATTTTAGAAATATTCCACATTGGTCATCTCTTTATAATTAATACCATAGTGTTTTCAGTTTCATTATCCCCATTACCTTCAAACTTACGTTATGCCCTTTCTCATCTTGATCCGTGACCGGTGAAAACTATCTAATCCACTTTTGATAGTGGTAAACCAAATGTATTAAAAATTTCCAAGTAAAAAACAGTTGCTATTGGAATCAAGATACTTCTTTCTTAACCTTGGTAGAAACTGTTCATTGTTAATAAAACAATTGCAATTAAAACGATCATGCATGACTTCTGTTTATGACTAGACAATAGCATCTATGGAGAACGTTTCAGATCCTAACAAGCCAAAAACAGTGACTCGCACGGTCCACCTGTAAACTGCAGTATGATCAACAACAAGAAGATTCGTAGACGTTGAAAGGAAACTTTAATGCAATGAATTGAAGTACCTGTTGCCAAGGAGGGAATGCAACTGGATGATGAGCTCTTCCTCTTGTGGGGAAAATGCACCTCTCTTAAGGTCAGGCCTCAAGTAATTGATCCAGCGGAGCCGACAACTTTTTCCACATCTCTGCAGCCCAGCATTTCTGGCAACATCACTCCAACAACCTTGTCCATTGTTTAGCATATAGTTCGCGAGTTTGTCATCTTCCTCCGGTGACCACAACCCTTTTCTGAGCTTGTTATTCTTCCCTGCAGAGGCCTGATCAGCTGGCTTCCTCATGACGTTTATTAGATTTTTTTTTTTTTGACTGTCTATATCTCATCCCCAACTGATCAGAAGTAGAATAGTTAGGACTTTATAGAATGACATAAGACATGAGAGAGGAGTACTGACAAAGAGGGAGGCAGAGAGAGAAAGAGACATTGGAGAAGGCTTCAAAGAGTGGGAATGATGATGATGATGATTGTGATGGTTGTGGGGTTTGCTTAGAATATAGGGAAGAGAGAGAGTTGTTGGTTGAGGGGTCTGAGTCGGAAAACGGTTTGGAGAGAGACATGAAACAAAAGAAGTGCTGACATAGACGATCGTCTTTTTTTTTGACTCCATGATATTTATTTTTTCTATTGCACGGTCTCTTCACTCGCAAGGTAATCATCATGTTTTGTATCACATAGAGAACTCCAATACATGAAGAAGAAGCCAGAGAAAAAAAAAAGAAAAAAGAAAGGGTTTGTTCCGTAACGAATCCAACTTATTTGCTTCCACTTCACATAATGCCTCTCTCTTTGTGTCCGTAGCGTCCATACATACGTATATTTGAAGATATTAAATGAGCCAAAAACAAATTAATAACATTCTTAAAATGACGCATGAAATTAATGTTCTGTAGTCCATATATAGTAACAAAAAACAGTTAATGGTGACTTGTCAATTAGATAGACAAGTTTTGATCTTGTCAGTAGAAAAAAACCTTGAGCACCGTAAATTACCGTGATATGGCAAAGAATATAAAAGATAAAAAGGTTGACATGGTAGTTAAAGAACATTAAGATCCTGTAGAATATTTCTAGCACATTTCGGCAAATGGTGGTTGCATAAGCCAAGGTATCCATTACCTGCTATATGTATCAATCTCATAAGCACCGTTACAATATCCTGGAAAATATTAGAGATTCGGAACTCACGGAAAGGTCCTAGTCCTACACACAATATATTTATGATCTTACATACCTGTATAATTGCTTGTTTGAATTGATGTGTCTGACAATCACGGAAAGAATCTCGAACAATTCTTCGTAAAACATTTTCCGGCTTCTGCTCTGATGTATTGTCAAGAATCCATAGTAAGAATTGCATAATCTTCCACATGAATATTTCTCAAATTAGCAAAATAGTATGTTCTGAATTGTAACGGAAGCAAGTCTCTTTTGCCTTAAAATTCCAGTCATCTTAAAATCGAATGTTTGAAAGTTGGCGGCAGGAAAGAGACTTTTACGAGCATCTTCCATACAAAACACGACATATTTGCTTATGTTTCACATGCCAACCTGAGTCGCAGTACGTGGTGTTGAGGAAATTAAGGTAATCAAACAAAAAAATTTTCTCGAATGCAGGCCACTGCCATGGTTTGTTGGCAACGGATGGCAGGTGGAAAAAAAAAATGATTTTCATGAGTCAAATTCTGGAATTATGGAAATAAATAGAGTTTAAGGTAAACTTTAGCAGAAGGGGGATGAGAGTAATCCAGTAACTCTATAGCCGTTGTTAATAACCAACCACTAAATATTAGTCGTAAAGAAGGACAAGTGGATCGACCAGAGTGTCATAATTGAATCTATTATTACTGCAGTTGATATCTTTTAGGTCTCGTTTGGTAGTAAAAGAGAATAAATGGTAAGTACAAGCTAGTGTTTCGAAATCTTGCATCACTTATAATACAACACATCCCAAAATTTCTAATTCTAGGTTCGAGCTTATTCCCATCGAACAGATTAGAAAGAGCTGTAGACCCCAAATGTGATACGACAGAGCATTTGAAGTTATGAAAGTAGAGATACTTTTTGAGACAGATGGCTGCATATGCTCTTATCCTTAAATATTATGCGTCATTCGTCTTTTTCATTGTTTTACCAAAAAGCTTTCAAGAAAGGAAAAGGTATAACGTCTGCCTTTCTGGTATATTGAAAGTCTTCATTGGGGCCATTGATTCAAAGTAAGTGGAGAAAGAGAAAAACAGATTCTATCATCAAAATAAGTAGCTGTTGGAAATTTTATGCAAGTGGTAATGTAGGTTCCGCATAGGTGTAGGTCGAAATTCATACGTATACAGTCACCTCGTTAATAGGTGATTAGTACAAATCATGTAATATTGAATTCAAATAATCTCATGATTACACTAACTATGTGAGGCAAGAAACTTTAACTTACTTTTTATAGAGCAACGTATTCAAATCAAAATATTAATTACTTCATATTTGAATACAGCATGTCGGCGATATAGTGTCTAAAACTAGTTATATATTTACATTTACTTTTTATAAAAAATATTTGATATTTTCATTTTACAATAAAAAATTTTATATGATTTTATAATAACAAGTCATGTTGTACAAATTAATACAAAATAGAAGAAAAATATAATTATAAGTTAGATAATAACATGCACATTTCATTATAACATAAATACATTTAAACTATGTGATGCCGATTACGAAAAATATAAATAATATGAAAAGATGGGTAAAATATACCTATTTACATATCACATTGTTATATATGTGTGTGTGTATTACAAGCGTAATTAAAAAATAATTTAATTATAATCTAAAATATACAACAACAATAATAGCATACCTTTGAAGTGTAGTTATATAGAAGGTAGATAATTAAGAAAGGTGGATGCCATACAATTTATATTCATATCATGTTACACCCTTGTATTGTTACAATTAATATATACGATAAATGTAACTAACAAAATAATTTCTACAACTAAAATTTTAAACATAGGTAACTTAACAATTAGGGTATGAATAAAGTGGTTATACTCTTCAAAGATAATAATTAAAATTGAATTATGATAATAATATGTGATATTGTATGTAAAAAAAACTTGATCGTTAAAGGACATTATCTTATTTTGACTTTAATATAGGTATCTAGATTCGTGGATTTTCTTGGATCTTCTCATCATAAAGCAAACCTGAATATAGAAGTAATAAGATAAGAACGGTAAGAGGCATTTATTGGAGGACACTCCACAATTTCAACTTTTGTATGCGTTGTCTCTACTGTTCTCTTTCCAAAGCATTCATTCTACCAGTTAAAGGTCACTCCAGTCATAAGTAAACATGCGTTTAGGTTGATAAAGGTGTCCCAATAAGGCCTTCTAATTCACTACAGTCTACAGGTGACACCTTATTGGAATATTTTCCCAATGCATGGCCAAACTGACGTAGACTTCCATCAAGAGTACCAATACAAGGCAAGGTTCACGTAGTTTCTGCACATGCTGTGTGAAAATGAAATCTTCATAGCTTTTTATTTTCAGGATATGTTACGAAATGATAACAATTTCAACAATGATTAAAGCTTTCTCTATGTATTTCTTCTTGTAATTTCTTTCACTATATAATAAAATTTTCCTTTCTACAAATACATTTCACAATTCTCATCTTAAATTTTATTCTTCTCCTAAATCTTTAGTATATATCTTAAACTAGGAAACAAATTAAAGTTGTACTGCAAATTACTGAAGGAGTATTAAGGGTAGTAACCTTACTCTAAGATTGGAGTTAGAATGCTCGTTAAAAGACTCCACAAAAATCAAGTAAATTCACTACAACAAATAGACCCTCTTGTGACGATTTATTTTGCGACGAAATGAAAATCGTCGTAAAAAGTTAACTTATTGCGACGATTCATTGAAACTAACCATTTAGCAAACAAAATAAAAAGCGTCACAAAAGGGAAAACCTTTAGTGACGCATAGAAGAAATCATCGCCAAATGCTGAATATTTAGGGCTAAATTCTTTGTGTTATTAAAAAAAAAATCTGTTCGTAAAGTGGGAAGAAGTAGAGTGGGAGGGTTAGTTATAGGACACCCTACCGTTAGGTTTGGCGGGGTGTCAACCAACCCACTACAGCCGTTGGCGGGGTAGAACACGTGGATAGACGTGTCCACCCTGCCATGGAGGATGGCGGGATGGCCGGACATGGCAAATCCACGTGGCCATCCCGCCATCCTTAATGGTTGGCTGGAACCCACTGAGACCTAAATGGCAGGGTGGGAAGGCTGCACCATAGGTGCAGCCTTTTTCTGCACCCGTAGGTGCAGAAAGCCAACAATAATGCTGGCTTTAAAGCCACCCTGCCATTCACAATGGCGGGGTGGTCACTCTCCTCTCCCTTATAAGCATTACCCACCGAGCCTCGTCCCTCACTTCTTCATCCTCTCCGTCCTTCACTTCTTCATCCTCTCATTCAGGAGCAAAGCCATATTCGTGCTTCTTCAGTTTGTAGTATTGGTACTGCTTCCTCTTTTGTTTAAGTGTTGTTCAGATTTTGCTAATTTATCAATGAATTAACTAGGTTTTTTGCTCTTCTTCAACAGTAAGTCTACCAACATTATTTACTCTTCTTGAAGGTATATTA